>CM031235.1:581175290-581775290 GCA_018340775.1 Taxus wallichiana var. yunnanensis
ATCCCACTCACGATACCAAATGAGGCAAATGGAGTGAGAGTTGTTCAAAAATATCCACCTCACACCTCATTCCGCATACAATACGAGAAGAATGGCTCAAAAATAAATAAATATGCATAAACATACGAGATAAAATGAACACATATTTGGAACAATAACACATCACGAAATATCTTACTCAAAGAAACAAGAACATCACATCGATCACCAATGATTCATCCTTCTACACAACATGCATACATGGAATATCCTTGATTTACTAGAATTAAATACTTGAATCACCCTTGAGAAAATTTATTTTCATTGTTAATATGGTTATTAATACATCATCATTATTTGGTGAGCATTAAGTTTGCATACACTATGTTCTTAAGCACGATGTGTTCTCTCAAAAACTATAATTTCTTTCCTAAATAAATTATCTTTACTTATATATAAATTTATGCAACCTCTAAAGACTCATAATTATATGGAGTTCAAATTAAAGGATCAAAGGACCCAACAATAGACCCAAACATGGGAATTCAACCTTATCTAAAACTTGTGCATTCAAACATTTAATTATTGTAAGTTTATGACTCATAAAGAATTATGTAGATAATATTGTACACTAGATGATTATGTAATAAGCTAGATATTGCACAAAGAAATTACACAATCCATAAACATTAGGCAAAGGAATTTTGCACTCAAAAAAATGCAATGCAATACTCCATGGATTTCCAGCAACAAATTTCCTCAATGTGAAACCCATAAAATGTAAATAAATGTAGACACAAGTTTACAACTATTTTTGGTTGATACATGATAACCACTGAACCCATATGCTCTTACATCAAATAATTATGCATGTAGGAGTAGAGCTCGATAGAAACCATTGACCACTACAACTTGTTGCACCTTGTTGCATTGGTGGTTGTTGTCAATTATGTCACATGGCATTGATGGAAAATGGAGAGTGCGAGAGCATGCATATCAAGTGGTACTAAATGGTGCTCATTGGTTCAAGGTGGTTTCAAGTAGCTTCAGACATGGTTCAAGGTGTTATAAGTTCAAATTGAAAGGTGGTTGGTCTCTAATGGAAAATTACATGTTGGATTACTTACTTCAAATGGTCTAAAGGTCAAAAATGGTGTTGTAAGCATGAGAAAGAGGTCTCAAAGGGTGTTTCAGGTCATTTGGTAGAAGTAATGTGATTGAAATTGGGCCATTTAGGTTTGTTTCGATGCCTAAAAAGTGTGAGAAGTTGGTAACAGGTATTTGCATGGTCATGTGAGCATGGGAATAACCTAGGAATAGTGACAATAGCATGTGTGAGCAAAAATAAGGCTCATTTTAGCTTCTTGAGTCAAAATTCAAAAATGCACAAAAAGTGGATTTGAGAATTGGTAGTGCAAAGAGGAAAATGAGATGGAAAATAATAATATAGGTATATTTATGGAAAATATTATTATGTAATATGTAAAGGGATTATTTTTTATGCTTCATGCAAAATTTAACCAGGTTCTAAAGAGGTATGTAAAAGTTATGCCAATTCTTCCAGAACTGGTTCCTTGAGAAGTTCATTTTGAGATGTCTAACTTCTTAGCACTCAAGAAAAATTATAAGAGATTAGTCAGATAAATAATAGAAAAAAATTTTAAATATAACTCCAATCCTAAGATTCTTCAAAAGGTTTGGATCAATTTGGTAAATTTTAAAAAATTGGTGAGCATTTATCTAATGACCTTCTCTTCCTAGCATGTGTCTTAAGATAGCAAGACTAAGTTAATTTTTTTTATCTTTCATCAATATTTTTAGTGATAAAATTTATCAAGAACCTCTTTGCATCCCTTCTTTCTCTGGTAATGATAAGCACAAGGTTTCAAGGTTAGTTTCTCGGGAAAATCCTTGATGTTCTTGGAATGGAAACTTTTCTCCCTCTCAAGTTTGACTAGTATAGCCTTGTACAAGACCCTAAAAGTGGTGAAATGTTCCCATAAGGGCCCTTACCTTCTTCACAAGTAATTTTTAATGTGATTGATTGGTAGATATGGTTTCTAGGTGAAGGTCAATATGTGAACTCAACTTCACTATGTTGTCCTAGAGAATGAGTCAAGAAACTTTGTCCTAGTTCTTCGTGGAGTCACTACCCTGAGGATTTTTTCTTCAAAATTTGTGATCTTGATCATCATTGATCTCATATACAGAGGATAGAGAACTTTTTACATCACAAGGATGGACAATTTTGGAAATATGATGAAGTTGTTGATCTTCATGCTTGTTGATAGGGTTCTTGGAGGTAAGTTCATTACACAAGCATGTCAAATCGGTGGATTGGAAGACAAGACTAGTTTCATTCACATACTATCATTGCATGCTAAGAAATATAAATGGCTTACTATTATTGGAAATAGGAAATAACCAATTGTGATTAAGGACAAGTGCAAGTCTTGAATTTTGCATGTTAAACTATACAGTGGTGTGTTTGAGTGTAATCTTACTGCAACCCTGGGAGAAAAATAAAAGGATTTAAAACATATAAAATGTTGGAGAAGGTGAATTTTACCCCCAACATGTGTAGAGGACTTTAAAAAAATTATTTTTGTCAAAATTTAGGGAGAAATCAATTTTTATGGGTTCTCAAGGCTCACTGTAGTTTTAACCCTAAAACTAGGGTTTCGTATAAATATTTGTTCGAAACTCAAGATTCACCCAACCAAATTTCACCAAATTTTGAAAATGCTTTGTAATTTTATTACGACTAAGTTAAAAAGGGTTTTAAGTGTTATAGTGCAGTGTCAAAGAATAATTTCATATGATTACTCCATACGGTCATTTTTGACTGTCAAATCATTTTTCTCCAAATTACATGAAATTCCTTCCAAAAGAGACTATATTGTTATTGAATCAATTTCCCCCACAATAGAAAGGATTTCCACATGATGTGAAGGAAAAAAATATCCCCATAATAGAAAAGGGATCCACACTAAGGGTGGATCAATGAAGGTCTTCGAAAATGTGGAAGTGACATGATTCTCGGAAGGGGCACTCCCAACAACAGAGATGATGAACTCCTCTAAAACACCTATAGATGGATGAGGGACCTGTAGTGCATCACAAGTAGACTCTATGAAAATATGACTAAGGTCAGGCAAATACTCATCTTAATGAGGGGGCTCAACAAACAGAAGAGCGATGTCAGATAGGTATGTGTCATCTAATGAAGGTAGAGGAGTGAAAGGGGCCTCGTACACATGAAGTGGAAAGGAGGTGGGTGTGATGACTGTATGAGACTGAGAAGGAGACTACTTGATATCTTATGAGATGTGGGAAGTGTCAACACTCTCTGGAATAGTGAGAGAAAGAGGAGAGAAGTCCTTTGTAGTACTCTCGACATTAGAACTAGATGCACAATCTTCATCATCAGAAGTAGAACCAAGCGAGCCTGTGTTAGTGGAACTATCATCACACAAAGAAATAGAGGAGACAACTGAATCAACAGCAACAACAATGGCGGCAGTATGTGAAGGGTCTCCATAGAGGGACTAAAGAATGCTCCAGACACGGTGAGGTGGATCTGAGTCTGCCACATGAAACCAAAGAGATCTAGAGACATATATCATCATATGACCAAAGATGTGGTCACAAGTGTTGAGGAAGTCCTCTAGATGATGATGATTGCGGGTGCGAGGCGGCCTAAGCAAGAAGGGTAAAAGACCCTCGTGGGTGAAGTAACGTTCCATAGAAGCACACCAAACTGAATAGTTCCCTCTCCCGGTGAGAAGTGGCAGAGGCTGTAAAGTGATCCTACAATGCTCAAGTCTGGAAAGAGAACTCTCCATGATGAAAAATGCAAGATGCACAAAAGCAAGACATCAAACTCGGCCGATAATGCATCTGCGTGTGTAAGCCCAATAGTACTAGTCAACCCCAGAATGCGGCACTTTATAAAGTAGTGAGTTTATAAAATTGATAATCCCATCATGTAGAATGAGAAAAAACATGCAACTTTGACTAAAGAAGTGCTCAGATCCGAGCAACGAGTCAAAAGTTATAGCAAAAAAAATTCCCGTAACTGATGAGAAAATGTTAATAAACGTTGTAAACACATTAAAAAAGTGCCCGAAATGGGTGCAAAGGGTTTCGTGTGGGTACCCGTTGGAAATGGAATCAAATTTTAGGCATGGTTTGTTTTTCTTGCGAGGGGGGATTAGCCTCCTGCCAACCCCGAACCTCACCCTCCATCTTCACACATGCATAGCAAGGTAAGAATATAAGCAAAAAATAGCCTAGAAATTTATTACAATGCCAAGCGATAATTTTTTTTCCTCAAAACATTAAAAAGGAGGATTTTTTTTACCACCAAACAATTCTAAAAGGTATGGTCCCACGTTTGAAATTTATGGAGTTGGTGGAGTGTGTCAAGTGGGAAGTGCTGCTGAGTGCACAAGGCAAACATGTTGGGTGAGACCGTTGAGGTAGGTCTGTTCAAGTTGAGACGTGTTGGTAGATGTGACTCACCAAAAATCTATTCAATGTGATTTGTTCAATGTGTGAGGAATTTAACATGAGTTGTTCAATGTGAGTTGTTCAATGTGGGTTGGTGAATCGTTTAACTTCAAACGAGAGAGCAAGAGGGAAATTGAGCTAGGCAATTGGTGAATGATATGTTGGAGGTAACGTCCAAGAAACCAGCAAGATTCATGGAGAAGTGACAAGGAACACCATGAACACCAGTAAGATCACACAGTGAACACGGGGCTCGAAAAACACAAAATCTGCAGGACAATATCTAGACGCCAAGCATAGGGATGAATGGAAAACCAGGAGCTCGTGCTCATGTTAGACTAGAGAACCAAATGAATCCAATAAGAAGGCAATAGAATTAACACACGGCCGAACCCAAAAAAATCCAACAGCAAGTGGAACAAAGGATCCCATGGGAAAGAGAGTCGGTTAAGCCACCAATGCAGGTTGGGAAGCATTCGAGGTTGGGGCCGGTGAGCAAAGCTCAAAGAAAGTTATATCTAGTGAGATCATCCAAGGTTGAAGGAAAAGATGCCCTGTGAGACGGAGACCAAGCACAAGCAAGGAGCTTGGAGATTTGTAGTGAAGGTGCATAGGGCACGAGTGACATAGTTGAAAAACACACGAACTAGCCCACACAGACACGAGCCGAGAGTAGGTCATGGAGAAAACAATGTAAAGCCCGAGTTAGAGAGACTCGGTGCAAGGCCGAGAAAAGTGCACAATGGGTGAGCTAGTGCAATGGAAAAGGTGGTGAGCTGGGCAGCTCGGTTCCTAGCTTGGTGAGTTGGGGCTGAGTTGGGCCCAAAAAAACACACTTCAATAACCTTAAAATGCATAGAACCAACACGGAAAAACCCAAAACTAAAACTCTGAACCTGCAACCTGAGACAACCACACGAAGACCTCAAAATGTGCATGCAGCAGTTGTAAAACCACAAACACACGAAAACACCCACGATCACACGAACAAGCGAGCAAAGGTATGAAATCGAATCAATGCGGGAAGCACACGAATGGAATATCCATTATGACACACACAACAAAAATTTTATATCAAGCCGAGAAGCCAAAAATGCCACGAAACACAAAGGAGTGCACAAATCCACAAGATCCACTTTGATACCATGAAAGAGGGTTTAAAACCTGCAAGCGAGGATCACGAGGGATGACGTGCACATCAACAGACGTGTGAACGGCAGCGTGAAGAGATCTTGGGAGGAGCGAGCATCAACCAAATGTGCATGCAAATATTTGAAACATGGGCAGAACTTGGTTAAGCCATAAAAATCTCCTCTATCTCATAGATCAAATGGGGTGTACATATAGGAGGTGTTGAGTAACCCCTAGTGCTACAATCATGACAACTTGAGTATAGAGGGGGAGTTACATTCCCAGAATATAAGTGTAACTCCTAATGACACATATGACACACTAATACACTAGCGCACCGATGCACTAATGCATAAGAGAATCTCATAATGACCACTAAATGAGATATGGACCTACGATCTCACCTAAGTGAGATGACTCACCTAATGATGTGGAAAATAATACACACCAATAGAAACTAGGGTTTCATATAAATATTTGTTCAAAACTCAAGATTCACCAAACCAAATTTTGAAAATGCTCTGTACTTTTATTATGACTAAGTTTCAAAAGGTTTTAAGTGCTATAGTGTAGTGTCAAAGAATAATTTCATAGAAGATTACTCCATACGGTCATTTTTGACTCATCAAATCATTTTTTCTCCAAATTACATGCAATTCCTTGCAAAAGAGACTATATTGTCATTGAATCAATTTCATGAATGGGTGAACTAATTTTTGAGGTCACTCTTTGTGATTGAATTAGTTTTATTTCATTCGAATTCAAGAAACTCTTCTACGATTTCCTATGACATTGCTTACCTATGAAAAAGTGAAATTTTAGTTAGTCTTTGTAATAGTAAAATAGTCTTTCAAATCACATCTGATCACTATGAAGATCAAGGAGCAATCAACATAGTAGATTTCATGCTTAAATGCATATTTGGCATCACACGGTCTAAAAAGGATTCAATCTCCTAAGTTTGGATTAGTGCAAATTTTGGAGAAGGTATTGAGTCATATTTAAGATCAAGCTCATTTAATTTCCTACTTACTCGAAGAAGAACCTCAAGAGACATAGTTTTTGTCCTTATATGAGTTCTTGAATTTTGAACTTATAAGGGAAATATGAAGAATTGGAAGCTCAAATTTATTGAAGGGGAATATGAGAAGTTTTGAGTGGAAAATTAATCAAAAACATTGTAGACAAAAGAAAAAATTTAAGAGTCTAAGACATGAAAAAGAGTGAAATAGAATATGACTGTGGTCTTTTAAAATACTTGTTGAAAATTTTGAAACTATGTGAAAAACCAGAGATATAAAAGTATGACAATGTGATATAAGAAAGAGTGGTGTGAAAAGGTTATTGAGGAATTAAAGATACATAGTGAAGGCACTAAGTCGGTTAAGAAATGGAGACATATAAAACTTAAAGACGAGAGATATGAAATTTTTAAGATAGTGATATAGAGGGATTCACAATAGTGAAGTTTTGAATGAAAATATAACAATGAACTCAGAGGATATCAATATCAGTGAAATAAAAGTCATAACAAGGAGATTAGTGTAATAAATACTCTATTAAATGAGAATATGATAGTGATATGTGATTGTTGAGTTTTGAAGATCAATCTAGACTTTACTCTAGTAATTCAAGGAAGACAGGTGAGTGCATCAACTGACAAGATGACAAGAGGACGAGAGAAATGAATGAAGTAATGAAATTTGATGAAGGATCAGAGTAAATTTTAAAAGTTATTTTGCTAATCTAGGATCATCATCAGATGTTTTGACATCCAATTGAAGTGTGGTCAAAAAATTTATAATTACTTGAGTTATAACTTAGTCAAATTAGGAATTGGATTCTTTTCTAGAAAGTTGTTGCTTGTATATTTTCAATTTATTACTTGATTGAAGTTGTAGCTTTAGAATTTGAGTTGTAGCTCAACATATTTTGTAACCTTTGGCCTATAGTGTTGTGGTTCAAGTGGGTTTCTCCCAAATTGGGTTTCCCACTTAAAAATCCTTGTCTTACGTGTGTGTACGTTTTCTCTTGATATTTTGATTTACATTTCTAATTAAGTGATTAATCTGATTGATTTTGTTTAAAGTTGAATTGAACACTAATTCACCCCCTCTCATCATTCCAATTTATAAGAATTGGTATCGAAAAGGCCACTGGTGTAGTGCGTTTAATAGCTCAAGGGAGATCCAAATAATTCAACTATGGCAAGCAATAAATCAGCTAGTGGCTTTTCTACCTCCAAATCACCTTTTTCAATGGGTCAAACTTTACCTTCTAGAGTATTAGAATGAAAACCTATCTAATGTCACTTGGATTTTATATATGGTATTAGGTTGGTAGTGGTTACACTTTGTTCAAAGACAATATATCCTACAGATGCAATAGGAAAGAGAGAAAGTGAAAAAAATCTAATACCATGAATTCAATTATTTATGGGTTATTTGAGGCTAAGTTTATAAAAGTTATGCACTTTGTACTATAGCTAAATAAATGTGGGAAAATCTTAAGATAATCTATACGAGGAGATAGTAAGGTAAAGTTAAGCAAACTATAGACTTATAGAGCACGGTTTGAAAACATAAAGATGAAGGAAGGTGAGAGTGTTTCTTCATATCTATAGAGAATGGATGAAATCATAAATTTGATCGAGAGGTTTTGGACGAGAAGATAGAGGAAAGTGTGGTTGTGCATAACATGCTCGAGATATTTTTCCTTAACATTTGATGTCAAAGTGTCGATAATAGAGGAATCTAAGGACTTAACTAATTTGAAAATGGATGATCTTTATGGAATATTAATTGCATATGAAATGATAATCAGATATTCAAAATCGGTGAAGAAGGAGGCATCTTTAAAAGTTGATAAAGATTCATAAGAAAATAAGAACACGATTGATTCGACATGGAGGTAGATGATGACAAAGTAGAGGCTATGTTTTTGAAGAATTTGAAGAGAGGTTCAAGAAAATATGAAGGTAATCTCTCATTCAAGTGTTTCATTTGTGGCAACTTGGTGATTTTTCTTCTAAATTTTCTAACAAGCATAGAGGAAATCGAGAAGATGAGGAATATTTATAAAAACAAAAGCATAAATGCAAGAAACAAGGTGGGAAAAATAAGTATTTCGAAAATAAGAAAAACTTCTACACACAATAAGGTTCAAGCTCCTCATACTCAAGCTTACATACTAAAATTGACGATGAAAGTATGTAAGTTTGAGACTTTGTTTATGGCTCTTTGAAGTATACATTGCGAAGCAATTCTAAAGGAAAAATTCAGACCCAGCATCAAAGTTTAGATGATGAAGAAGAAGAAGTCAATATTGAGGTTGAATTAATAAGTCCTCTAGAATAAATAAAGCATCAAAAGAAGAAAAACCAAAAACTAAAAAATCATAGTTAAATAATATGAAGGAAAGATTAGACTTCTTGAGGAAAATCATTAAAATGAATCCCAAGAACATGAAGAAATGGTCAAGGATTTTGAATCCTAGGTTAATAAAATTGAAAATTATTTCAAGGTCAAGTAAGAAGAACATTTGAAGCTCAAAACTAAAATGGAGTTGCTACAAACTTAGTTAGATCAGACCTCTACAAAACAAAAAATTCTACCATAAGTTTGAAAAGAGAACTGCTGATTTGAGTGATCTCTTAAGTAAACAAAAAGATGAAAATGACAAAACTAGTTTTTGCATATGAAGAGAAGAGGAAAGATGACCAATCAGTAAGTAAGAAGGTTACCAAGACAACACAAGCACCCCCTAAGGTAAAATAATCTTATTTCAAGAAGAAACATTACCCAGGAAGACACTATGCAATGAGGTATGCACATTCATTTTATGGATAATGTTTTGCATGCAATGAATTTGGGCACAAATTTGCAAAATGTAGGAGGTATTCCAAAGGTCATGGTAGGCATATGAACTTTTATCATGCAAGGAGAAAGGATGAACTGATTTGCTATAACTATCAAAAGTATAGGCATATTGCCAAGTTTTTTTATCAAAGACCTCCACAGTAGAATAGGAATGTCTACATAGTTAAATCAGATCCTACATCGACTAAAGAGAAAGGATTGATAGCACAAACATCCTTTCATTCTCAAAGTGAAGATATGGAGTGGTATATTGACAGTGGGTGTTCTAGCCATATGACATGAAACAAGAGAATATGCATATCCTTAGATGAAAATGGATTTGTCACAAAGTGATATTCGGGGACAATAAATCAGAAAATATTGTTTGGAAAGGTAAGATAATTATTGATAATGGGAAAACTATAACTGAAAATGTATTGTATGTTAAAAGATTAAAGCATTATCTCCTAAGTGTTAGTCAAATGTGCAAACAAGGATATAATTTTGTTTTTCATGATAAACGTGTTAGTGCAAAATCACAGCACCCCCAAATGAGTTATGGGTCTACTTTTCTAAGGCAAAGTAATTTGGTGTGATTGCATAACATTGAGCTTTCCCAAAGTGTGGGACCCTTGCAAATGGGGAAAGCTCTCCAAAGAAGGCTAGTTCCTCTTCCTAAACTACCTGCCACAAGCTATTCTAGTGCAAGAAAACTAATATAATCCTAATATAACTTCCAAGGAGACATGGAGATAAAGAAACCTAGAAAAAAATAGAGCCTACACTAAAACGGTGATACACCAGAGAAGGAAAATGTTGATTATCTATCAAAACTACCATGGAAGAAGAAGAGGTGAGCAATGGAAAGGATGGACAAGTGCATCACAGACCAAATATGTATTTCACATAGAAAATGTTCCAAAAATCCATGAACACAGCTCTAAAATCTGCATTTAACATCCAAACATGTAAAAATACCATGTAATGAAGATAGGTAAGAAAAACAATAAAGAAAACGAGCCAAGGATGGAAAATGCATCACAAAAACACGTTTTTTATTTCTTAGAATTTACACAGTGCATCATTTCACGAGTAAGAGGAAAAAAATTCCATTACAGAGTAGGGGAGGAGGTTTAAACTCCATTTTTGACCCTAGGGAAGAAAATAAGGGAGAGGCAGAGAAGAAGGATGAACAACTTTTTACAAATGAGCCAAAACTGGCTTTTATCACTCAAAAGAATGAAGGAAATGAGAAAACATGGGAAAATCAATTTTAAAACTCCAACCACTAACAAGATCTATTTAATTAGCCTGCAAAATGATGGGTTTCCATGAAAAATCCCATACTTCATCATACATTGCTTTGCAGAGCAAGAAAGAGGCCCATACTTCATTAATTTTTGTGGTTGGGGTCGTTTTCTACAATTTTTCCATGCCAGAGATGTTTTCCCATTTTTCTCCCAAAAAATCCATCAAAATTTAAAATTGAAGTGTCCATCATGTGGAGAATTTCACTAGATTTCCAATGATACAAAAATCATGAAAATCTAAGCTCTTGTGCTAAATATATGCCCCTCTAAAGATTTAGGGAAAAAATTGAGTTCGTAGGGAAAAACTTGAACTTTTCCCCTTTTTCAAATTGGGAAAAATTCCCAAAAACTATCTGCGCCCTACTCCTCCGATGACACGTGGCACCCTCTAGTTGATTTGTGGGCCTTAGGAAAAAATTCTATCCAATTTTCCCACCTGGAAAAATTTTCCAAAAGTCCCCACCGGTCGACCTCTCTGCACTTGATGTGGACACGTGGCACCTTTTGATTAGATGCGGAGATGCAGTTTAACTTTTCACCTTTGCACTTTTATGGTTTTCGCAAAAAACCAAAAAATCCTTTCGATCCACCAACTCTTGCTGCTAACTTAGACATGTGGAATCATTTCATTGGCTATGGGCCTTAACTTATTTTTTCTTCATTCTCCTTTGTAGGCTTGTGGGTGAACTTTTTAGCTTTGATTTTTTTAGCCAAAAGGCTAAGTCTCAAATTTCTCTCCATGGCTCCTCTAACCCACCAATTTTCCTTGGAAAAGTTTCTTTCTCTGCTCCGCTGGCTCAAGCCTCTTTGGTACAAAACACTCCCAAGCTCCATGGACCCGCTTACGGAAAATTTCCCTTCTAAACTCCACCGAGCCATAACTAAAAAAATACAAGGAGTTAGGAGGATTCTTTACATTTCTAAAAAGGAAAAAAATCCTATCTGATGAAACCATTTCTAGAATATTTTGAGTGCTTGAAATGTGTGAAAATTTAAGTTAAAGCACAAGGAAGGAAAGAATGAAGGAAAGTTAGCCAATATAAGCGGGGCTCATTTTGGATAGTAATTTTGGTGACTCAAAGGGGTCATCACTGCTAGATGAATGATCATTGGCCTTTTGAAGCATCCATTGGGCATGGATTCAATCCTAATAAACTGATTTGATCCGAACTCTAAAATCTGACCTCTCGAGCCACTTAGAAACCCACTTTGAAATTTGGATTTTATCTTCATCAAAATGCCACTAAAATGGATTGTGCAAGAGTAATACAATAGTACCAAACTAAAAATCATACATGCTCCAAATAGAACATACGAGTGTACAAAAGAACTTCTTCATTGAAAGTAAACCTACCTACACTACTCTAACTGGAAGCAAAGGGAACTCAAACAAAGCTTGCAACTAGCAGGGAGAAATAGCTTCCCTTCCTCAAAAATGGCAGCCATGCAACTAATTTGGCACTAAACATGGCTGGTTGGATGAGTGGAAAATTGACTACAAGCTGATATTCCACCCAAATCATCAAGGTATCAATAGGAAACAAATCAAATACCTCTTTTAGTTTCTCTGCATTTGGATTGAACAGGCATTGCAGCTGATCCTTGGTACTTTGCATATCATCCTCATGCTTAAGAGCAACCATGACTTGTTTTGGCTTCCCCCTTGGCTCCAATGAAGCCAAGTACCTGATTGGGAAAGGTATGGTCTTTTGAATATGCCCATAGCTCTAATTTTCAACTCCAAAAATGGATTCCTCTTATAGACCTTCTTAGATGAATGGCATGGAAGAAGTGGTGAAATCCTTCTGCTCTTTCTCTTTTTCCTCTTGTGAAGAACATGGAAGATTTAAATCTTCCAACCTTGATTCCAAAGAGCTGCTATAAAGTGCTAGGTTGCTACAAATGAATTCTCTCCTTCATGGTAGCAGGTTCTTGTGTTTGGAAGATGGATGATGAAGGAGAAAACAATGTGATTTCAACTAGTTCCTCTCCATCAAAACAGTCCTCCAAATCTGACAGATAAACTGCCTCCTTGTTGTCCTACTGCAAATGCTCAACCTCTTCCATGGTGTTCTTTTGATCTGCAACTTGATCACCATGGTTATCTTCATTCTCAAAGATGAAGTTTGAAATATCAAACTCTTCTTCAACATTGGAGCTTGAAGAGAATGAAGTAGAAGGAAGAACTGAAGGTTCTTCTATAGCTTGTTTTGTGTTCAAAGATTTTGGATCTGCACTTTTCTCCTCCACAGCTAGAATGTGCTCCTCTTCTTTTGGATTTGGAGCAGCTTCTGCTTCCTCTACTACTTGAATACAATATTTCTCTTGAATGACCTCTTCCTCTAGCATGAAGTTTTTCAAATCAAACTCTTCAATCTGCTGCTCTAGAGGACAAGTTGGGACTGCAAGATCTTCTTCAGAGCTCCTTTCCATGGCTGATTGTGCAACTTGAATTGGACCAGCATTTTCTTCAAGTAGAGTGCCAACATGGACACTACACTCTGTGAGCAACTTGATGACTGATCTTCTTGCTTCTCTGCTACTATAAAATCAGCCTTGGCCACCACTTGTTCTTCAACTCTAATCTCCTCTAAAGGCTTAACCATCAAGGGGATCTTTGCTATCCCAAATTTGAGAGCCAAGCTTACCAAACTTCTGATTTTTTCTTCTTTGTTTGGATCTTCTTTTTTTTGTTCTCCTTGACTGGATTTTTATTATTTTCTTCCCAACATGGATTTGGGAAAGTAAGAGGAGGGATGGGTTGGGTTTCAACTGGTTTTGCAATTATTTGTGGTGGAGGGGAAGGTGGAACTTCTTGTTTGTTTGGAGGGGATGACTGTTTGGAAGGGAAAAGGACAGAAGAATTGAGATGAGGTGGAAGACTAGGGAATGGATAAATGAAATCAACACTTGGGGCAGCATGGGCTGGATTTGGAATTTGGCATTCAAAATAAGATGGTGCTTCTTGAGGAATAGAAAGAGAAAAACTAGATGATGGTGTAAAACTTACCCATTGACAAGGCTACCTAGCACCAAGTTCATAGGCCTCTATCTCCAATGTCCATTGTGCAAGTTGGGGCAGCATCTCCACCATGAAGTCTAGCTTCTCTTGAGGGTTGTAGTGTCTTGGAAAAGGGCCAACCCATGGACAAGGTGCCCTGTCAACCAATTCTTAAATCCTTCATTTGTGCTTGATCCTTGAATTGCACCATGCCAATCTCAATTTTTGGATCTTCTCTAATAGACCAACATCTTGCATTTGATTTTCTTATTCATATGTGTATTCTTGTGCTTGATATGCTTCATAGCAAAACTGATTTTGGCATTGCTCATATGGATATGCATACTGGTTTTGAATTTGATCAAAATGCTGATTTGAAGGAGTTATAAAGCATGTTGGAGGTGGAATGTACTTCGCTATTGTAAATGTGAATTCCATGATGGAAATGAAGTCATGATTGCACAAATTCATGGAATGGAAAAGAGTGAAAGGGATGGAAAGAAGAATGAATGAAAAAGGAATGGAAATGAATGGAAAGAAGGTCTGTAACTTCAGAGATGGGTTGCTAATTAGATGGAGTCACCAGATGTGTTTGTAAGTGCCTCCAAAGGCTGAAATTTTAAATAGGAACACATCAACCTACAAAAATGAAGTGGAAGACCTCTTGGTCCCACCGGGTGTGCCAAAACTGTTAGTGGCACATGGTGGTGTTGGATTTGTTGTTTTTACATGAGACACTAAGATAAGATGAAATATCTAACCCCAGTGTCCCATCGGGTGTGCCAAAACTATTAGTGAAAAATCACAGTACCCCAAATTGAGTTATGGATTGGTTTTCTAAGGAAAATTCATTTGGTGTGATTGCACAACATTGAACTTTCCCAAAGTGTGGGACCTTTACAAATGGGTAAATCTCTCCAGAGAAGGTCGGTTCCTCTTCCTAAACTACCTCGCCACAAGCTATTCCATTGCAAGAAAACTAATCTAATCCTAATCTAACTTCCAACGAGACAAGGATAGATAAAACTAGAAAAAAAGATCCTACACTAAAGCGGTGATACACCGAGAGAAGGAAAACGTTGATTATCTATTAAAACTACCATGGAACAAGAAGAGGTGAGCAATGGAAAGGATGGACAAGTGCATCACGGACCAAATATGGATTTCACACATAAAATGTTCCAAAACTCAATGATCATAGCTCTAAAACCTAAAATTAACATCCAAACATGCGCATTTACCATGCAATGAAGAGAGGTAAGGAAAACAACAAAGAAAACGAGCCAAGGATGGACAAATGCATCACAAAACATGGTTTTTATTGCTCAAAATTTACAGAGTGCATAATTTCATGAGTAAGAGGAAAAAATGACATTACAGAGCAAGGGAGGAGGTTCAAACTCCATTTTTACCCTGGGAAAGAAAATAAGGGAGAGGCAAAGAAGAAGGATGAACAACTTTTTACAAATGAGCCAAAATTGGCTTTTATCACTCGAACAGAATGAAGAAAATGAGAAAATGTAGGAAAATTGATTTTAAAACTCCAACCACTGATAAGATCCATTCAATTAGCCTAAAAATGATGGTTTTCCATGAAAAATCCCATACTTCATCATACATTTCTTCGCAGAGCAAGAAAGAGGCCCATACTTCATTAATTTTGGTGGTTGGGGTCGTTTTCTACAATTTTTCCATGCCAGAGACATTTTCCCATTTTTCTCCCACAAAACTCCATCAAAATTTAAAATTTAAGTTTCCATCATGTGGATAATTTCACCATCTTTCCAATGATACCAAAATCGTGAAAATCTAAGCTTTGGTGTGAAAGATATGCCCCTCTGAAGATTTAGGGCAAAAATGGTGAAATTAGGGAAAAAATCAGGTTCACGGGCCAAAACTTGAAATTTTTCCCTTTTTTCAAATTGGGAAAATTTCCCAAAACTCTCTGCGCCCCACTCCTCCAATGACACGTGGTGCCCTCTGGTTGATCCGTGGGCCTCAGGAGAAAATTCAATCAAATTTCTCTCCATGCCTCTGCCAACCCACCAATTTTCCTTGGAAAAGTTTCTTTCTCCACTCTGCTAGCCCGAGCCTCTTTGGCACAAAACTCTCCTAAGATTTGTGGGCCTGCCTAGGGAAAATTTCCCCTCCAAACTCCGTTGAGCCATAACTCAAAAAATACAAGGAATTAGGAGTACTTCTTTACCTTTCCTAAAAGGGGAAGAAAAATCCTATCTGATGAATCCATTTCCAGAATATTTTGAGTGCTTGAAATGTGTGCAAATTGAAGTTGAAGAACAAGGAAGGAAATAATGAAGGTAAGTTAGCCAAAATAAGCAGGGGCTCATTTTGGATAACAAATCGTTGGACCGGAAAATAGGAAAGGTGGTATGAAAATAAAATAGAAATAAAAATAACATGTATGTTATCAAGGAAGTTAACAAATAAAAATGTTTCATAATTAAAGTAGATGAGAGTTGGATTTGGCACAGAAGACTGGGACATCTAAATTTTGACAATCATTTCAAAATCAGTTCTATGGGGTGTGTTAGAAACATGCCTAAGATCAGAAAACCATTTTATAAACTTTTTAAAGCATGTATCCTTGGGAAATAGAAAAAAAGGAGTTTTAAAATAAATGATTATTCCACCATGCCTTTATAATTGATTTATACAGATCTTGCAGACTAACAGTAACTGAAATTATATAGGGGATAGTTATTTTATGTTTTTGATTGATTATTTCAATAGGATGACATAGGTTTATATTCTTAAGGAAAATTCAAAGTAACTTGAAAGGTTTAAGGCTTTTAAAGCTCTAGTTGAAAATGAATATATTGGGAAAATAAAGAGCTTAACGTCGATAGAGGTGGAGAGTTTTGGTTAGCTAAGTTTGATGATTTTGTGAGACTCGTGGAATAAGAAGACATTTTTAGTTGCAATAACAGTTTAAGGAAGGGTTTAAGAAAACCCGTGGTGCATGCACACATGAACAAAGCCAAGGTTTCAAGACTTAGCCATATTGGGAATTTTGGGTAGGACATGAGAAAAGCATGACTTGACTATGCATGCAGAGTGGATAAGGTGCCACTGGCAACATGATGCCCATGAAAGGAATATGCCCACGATGATAGAAGGTTCTAGAAGACATCATGGAAAAAAGTGGAGAGCTCAGGCCTAGAGAAGCATGCTCCCATGGAGGACCACATTCAAGACACTTGGCATAGATCTGAGGCCACAAAAGGATGAGTTGGCACTTTGGGATGCCTATATATGTGAGCAGCCCATAGGAGAAAAATAGAGATAGATCGGATAGATGGAGGGAGAGATCAGATAGAAAGGAGAGGAGATTATAGGGAGTGGAGCTCTGCAAAAATACTGTGAGAACTCTGTGGGATTGGGTAGAGGCTATATAAAGGAGTAATGTATTAAGGGGATGGGTTATAAATTTTTCTTTGTATGGATGAAGGACATGATCCCTGTTGTGATGCATGACTTTGGTCTGATCAAGCTGTGGTAGTCTAATGGATCCATTGAATGTAATGAGGTTACAAACATGAATGAGTATGAGTGTAATTGATTTGGTTCATATCTATATCTTTTCATTTCTGTTCATGGATGTTATGGAATAGATGTAAATCCTTATGTATTTTCCTTTCTATTGTAGTTCTATCTATTATCTGTAAGTACCTCTGTTTGGAATGAATACATTTTTCTAGAGGCCATTCTGAGCCCTATGATGATTATATGTCTCATTTCCACTTTTATTCATTAAGTTTCATGACATAGATGATGGTTTCCCACTTAACTCACATAAAAGAGAGACTCGGTGCCCACGTGTGCCTCAGGTGAGTGCCCAACACCCGTTGGGTGATAGGTCGTGCGCATGGGATTTCTTTCCTTTGTGATGGGTGTAAAAATGACTACATCTTGGTTCCGTTTTGGGACCTCTTTTCAAAGTTATAGTGGGAAATGGCATACATCTTGATCTATGTAATGAGTAATGATAGAGCGTTTAACTTTGGAAAGTGTTGAATCATGGTTCAAAAGCATGGAGGATGAATTTTCTCAGAGATTCAACATTGGATCTGAGTTTGATGCACATAGATGGGTAGAAGAGAACCTCTACCATGATTTATATGAAATTTTTTTTGTTGCTTCCCAGTAGAACTGTATGAATGGCTCTCAACATATGCATCTAGATCAAGCTGGTATTATAGAGCATGCATGTGGACCCAAGAAGAATACCAGAGGTTGTAGGATGCAGATCTGATGTGGACTCGTGTTGTGGATCATTGGTGGAAAGGTGTGTTGGCTAGCTACACTCTGAGTAGTACTATTTCTACATACTCTTGTCTAGAAGTTGTTGAGTTTGAGTTTTGTGAGGAGCCCAGAGGATCATTTCTATGAGTTATCCCTCTGGAAATGAAGATCTTGATTGTTACCTTGAGTTTAGAGGCATTTCCAATGGCCGGCTAAACCATTCTGAGTGTTGGGTGAGGAAGCTAGGGTGGAGGAAGATGGAAGATATTACGATGGAGAAAGAAAGGGAGGAGAGATGACTCAAGTATAGTGAAGCATGTGAAAGGGAGATTCTAGACAACATGAGGTTGTAAGTGTGATGGATCTATGGAGGTAGATGTTGTGGGAAGGAGTTGGAGGTTCATGCATGGAGGACGTGGAACCTGAGTAGTCTATGCTACCCCATCTTGGCAAAGCATAAGAGAGACCCCTTTGGCTTCTGATGAGATTTCATCATGTGGAGAGAGAAGAGTCATTGGCATGTATCTGAACCCACCTAGTGACCAAACCATGTGCTTGGTTTTCTAGATCAAGGAAGGAGTATCGTTGACCTAGTTGGTATCAGTGGAAGTGACAGATTTGTGCCTAGGAGATATAATTTTTCATTTCCCACTTCTATGGCTATGCATATTCTAGTATTTGGAGGAATTTTTGGACAAGGAGCAAGTACACAAGCCTTTGGTCTCACATCTGGGAGTGGTGTGGGGTACACTAGTGGTAGTGGGGCATTATCACAGACCATCGATGTGTAGTTAGTGGAACTTTGGGGACCCTTGGCATGACCACTATAGGACTGGTGGACCTGGTGGATCTGGTGGGTCAGGAGGCACAGGACCTGGTGGATCTGGTGGATCTGGTGGCTTAGGAGGCATAGGACCTGGTGGATCTGGTGGATCGGGGGTGGAGGAAACACGGAGGAAACCAAGGCTCTGGCTTAGAGGACAAGGACCCCAAAACCCCTCAAGTCTTCTTTGAGATGTCTTTACATTTTCTAGATTACAGAGGTATTGAAGATGCTGCAGAACATGTTCACAAGTGTGAGTTGCTATGGTGCGTGAAGGGGATCACAACCCCTGGAGCGGAAGGCTAGTCAAGTTTGTAATGACGTTGTAAGGGTGCATGTGCATAGCTGGTATAGGAAATATGACCCTCATCAAATGGTGGTGGATTATACTACTTTAAAGAATGCCTTCTTGGAAAAATTCCACATCCCTAAGTTTGAACAAAAGAGCATCAATGCCCTGAAGGAGATTCAACAAGGAATGGCGATAGAGAGTGTGTGGGAGTATGATGCATGGTTCAAAACCCTCCTGTCAAAATTATCATATGACATTCACCCTTCACAACATGCTCAATGGTTTTTGGGGGTTGATAACACCTTTTAGAAGAGCCCTATCTCATAAAACTTTCACAGATCCATGCAGTGAGGTGTTGGAAGCTGCTCTACGTGCCAAAGTTATTGGAAGTGTTGATACTAGTGTTAGCCCATTTTGGAAGCTCAAATATCACTGCTATGGCTAAGCAACTGGAGAATTTGTCTGTGAACTCATCCCATGAGACTCGTAGTGGTATATGGTGTATAATTGTGAAGTAGAGGGGCATGTCAAGGATAGTTTCCCCGGAGGATAGTATGCCATAATAATAGACTATGAAATCTATCATGGGGACCATGATGCAAGTAGATGTCCCTTGTTACAACATGTAATTTGAAGAAGAATGTGTCTTGCTACTATAAGATCTACACCTCTACAACCCATGATACTAAGGATTGTAGGCTTATTGATCAGATCCATGAGGCCATTGATCATGGGGTGTGCAGACCAACATTGCTAGTAGTTCTAAAGGTGATGACCACCATGTTATGAGGAGCATAGATGGAGGTGTGCGTGGAAGGGGATTTTCGTGGAGGATTTTGTGGTCATGGTAACCATGGAGGAGGAAGAAGTGAGTTCCCATGTGGAACCTATTTTAATTGTGGGTCTACAGAGCATTACAAAAATGAGAGTGCCCTAGATCTATTGCAGTGCTCATGGTGTGGGAAGAAGCACAAGTATGAGGAGTGCCCTGAGTTGTTTGAGCACATGAATCAGCAACACTAGAAAGACAAGGGCACTACAATGGTAAGCATTAAGAAGACAGACACACAATGGATGCCCATGGGTGACATGTGATGTGGGTTTGGAATCTGTTATGGTAACAACAAGAGAAGAGGCACGTGCACAAAGGAAATACCAAGGTAGAAGAACCTAGTTTCAAGGGAAGAAGTGGTACATGGGAAGTACCGGATCTTGTGCATCAAAAGGAGGTATATCAAGATACCATGGATGTCATTAGAGTTTACAAGGAGAAATCTAGTGTCTAAAGGAGTAGTCCAGGAGGGAGGAGAAAAGAAGGAAGGTCGAGGTGCCAAGAGATGACCTGGATGAGGTCAAGGAAGTATGTAAAATGCTAAGGCAAGAGAATATTATTCCCTTGCTAGGAGCATGGTTGAGAGAGAAGGTACCACATGCATAGAAGAGAAGAACAGAGAGAGGTAGGTCTTGCATGCAAACCTTCCCCCTCACAACCTTGACTATGATAGGGAGATCACGTTAAATGCGGTCATGGATGGATGGCTCCTTAGTAATATCCTCATTGACAGAGTGGAGGTCAATGTTCTCACCTTGGATGCATGGCATCAGATGGGAAGGCCTGCATTACAGCCATCTTGAATGTGTTGTATATGGAAAAAAAAATGAAGGTGATGCCCATCGGTGTCTTAAAGGATGCAACTATCACCATTTAGGGAGCTAAGTTTATTGGGGACTTCGAAGTCTTGGTGCTCGCTCGCCGAGGTAGACAATTTCCCAGCACTACTTGGGCACCCATGGTGTTATAAGAACAATGTGGATCTTTGGTTCAAAAAGGGGTACATAAGCTTTGAAAATGAGGAGGAATGGGTCATCATACCCTTGGCTGATGGGAAGTCAACACCCTATACTGAACCTTTGGGAGAAGAGGTCCTGGATAGAATATATGTGTGCTCAATAGGGATCAGAGATAATCCATCCTACCAATGGAATTATCTAGTTTGAGGATGCTCAGTCGGTAAGTGACACCACTAGTCTAGCATGTGATAATTGGGCACATGGAACCTATGAGTTGATGGATGACATTTAAGAGGATCGGTGACAAAGGTGACAAAGGCGCACATAGTCCGGTGCCTAGGAGGAAAGGAGCTACCTAAGTACTCAGGAGGAGCCTCCCCGAGGGTTTTTGTAGAAGATGGAAGCTCAGTGGAAGGAGGAAAATGAATGAAGGGGGATGTTAAGCTATGTCCTACTAGGAACTACTATGTGCTGGTGGGAAACACATCGAGATAATCTCTTGGAATGGTGTGAAGTGAGAATTTCCTTCTCTATTCATTTCTCTAGAAGCAACACACCCACCACCATCAAAGACTACCATGGTAAGGAGCCCACCTCTTTCCACATCCAAGCCTTGTGAGAGATCCTGGAGGGAAGGTGCAGAAAGCTTTTCCACCATCCCTCTGGGTACACAAACTATATTCTACACTACAGGGTTCACAGGTTGTGTGTGCATGGTACATCCACTCTGAGACACGCCACCAAATAGGGAATTGGCAAGAACTAGTGGCTGATCTAGTCCAAGCATTTGAGTATCAAAGCACCAAACCATTGGTGGATAAGGCATTGCAGGTTGTCAAGTGCCTTACCATTGGGGATAGTGCCATGGCAGAAGATAGGCTACTGGAGTTGCTAGGTGAACTTGGCCTAGAGACGTGCTTTGAGGAAGAAGAAACAGAAGAGATATAGCTTGAGTGTGTGTTTGCAGAAAGAAAAAGGCAAGATGGTCTATGTCATAGATGGTGAAGAGATGGAAAATTTGGAGGTTAACCATTCTCTAGGCTCATGCAAAGTGATGGATAGTGTTGATGAAAGAATGTGCACCTATCATGAACCTTTAAAGACAAAGAAGGTTAATATTGGGTCGGAGGCAGAACCCAAGGAAGCTATCATTGGAGATTATTGGTCAGAGAAGGAAGTCTCTAAGATCATTGATCTTTTATGTGAGTTTGAGGATTTATTCCCATGTGGGTATCATGAACTCAAAGGCATTCACCATTCCTTGGGGGAAATGAGAATTAAGTTGAAGGAAGGTGCACTCGGTCCGGAAGAGACCATACCGGATGAATCCTAATCTGCGTGAAGGTCAAGGAGGAAATAGACAAGATGATAGTGTCAAGAATCATAGAGGCTATGGAGGAGTTAGAGTGGATAAGTCCAATGGTGATTAGTATAAAAAAGGATGGAAGGATAAGGATATGTGTTGATTATAGGGATCTAAATGTAGTGTGTGTCATTGATCCCTTCCCAACCCCATTCACTGAAGAGATCCTAGAAGGAGTGGTAGGGTGTGAAGTCTACTCTTTCATGGATGGGTTCTCAGGCTATCACTAGGTGAGGATTGCAAAGGAAGACTAGAGAAAGACAACCTTCACCACCGAGTGGGGAATTTTTTCCTATACGGTCATGCCTTTTGGGTTGAAAGAATGTGCACCTTGTGTTCTCATGCATTGTAGTGTAGGCCTTCCAAGATTTCATCCACAAGTTTCTCCAAGTTTACCTTGATGATTGGACCATGTATGGACTGGTCAAGGACCATTGTGACAATCTAAGATTGATGTTTGAAAGGTGTCGGTAGTTGAGGATATCCCTCAACATCAAGAAGTGTGTATTTTCTACCCCGTTTGGGACCCTGTTGGGACACATCATATGCAAAGAAGGCTTGTTGGTGGATCCTACCAAAATTGTAGTGATTGTGGGATTGGGGGAGCCAACTAGTCAAAAGCAAGTGTGTGGGTTTCTTGGACACGGGCTACTATCGGAAGTTCATCAAGGGGTATGCCAAGATCACCATGCCTTTAGAAGAATTTCTTAGACATAAAAGTGCCTTCCATTGGGGAGAAAGGCGCAATAGAAGGTGTTTGACACATTGAAGGATAGGCTTGTCACCATGCCTATATTACATTTCCCCTCTTGGGATAAGCCCTTCCATGTTCATGTAGATGCCTCCGGAATGACCATTGGGGTAGTGCTTACACAACCTGGTGAGGGAATTGTTGATCACCCCTATGCTTTGCAAGTAGGAAGTTGACACCAGAGAGAGAATTATACTATGACCGAGTGCGAGGCATTGTCTATGATCTACGTGCTTCATAAGTTTAGGAAGTATCTACTGGAAACTCCCTTTGTCTTCTACACTGACCACATGGCATTAAAATACTTGGTGAACAAGCCCATCCTACAAGGGTGCATATGTCGGTGGGTGTTATTATTCCAAGAGTTTGAGTTCATGGTGGTTGTCAAACTAGGAAAAAGTAATTCTAGACCTGACCATTTATCTAGGATTGATTCGGGGGAGGACATGCAAAGCATTGAAGATACCATTGGATGTGCAGTTTTTTAGGTTATGGTGCACACCCTCAGACTTGGAGGATATTGTTGTGTTCCTTAAAATGGGTATGGCACACTAGGAAGGGATGAGGACATTAGAGAAAAAAAACTAGCCATACACATCTGCCCTACATGTTGATCAGTGGGGACTTATACAAACTAGGGTGTGATGAAGTTTTTTGCGTAGGTGTGTACTAGAGCATGAGCACCTCGCCATCATAGAGGAAGCACATGGAGGAAGTGTGGGTGGACATTATGTAGTGACATGCCACCACACGTAAAATATTAATGGCAGGATTGTGGTGGGAAACTCTGTATAAGGATTGCAAGGAATATTGTAAAGTGTGTGACCATTTTCAGTGCGTTGGAAAGCTAGGAAGGAGAGATGAAATGCCTTTTTGCCCTATCCCTAGCTGAACCTTTTGAGAAATGGGAAATAGACTTTGTAGGCCCTATTGCACTACCATAACGTGTAGGAATGGATCATGCTATGTAATCACTTGCATGGACTATTTGACAAGGTGGGAAGAGGCAGCCCCAACTAAAGACTATACAACAACTACACAAAGATTTTTGTGGGAGAACATTATCATGAGGTATGGATGCCCTTTAAGTTTAACCAATGATAGGGGTACACATTTCTTGAATGAGACCATGAGGATCCTGTTAGCAGAATTCATGGTGGCTCATCACAAAACTACACCTTATCACCCACAAGAAAATGGAACCATGGAAGCATTTAACAAGATATTGAGTCATACCCTGACAAATATTTGTGATGTCGGAAGACAAGATTGGGATGACAAGGTATCAGCCATATTATGGGCCTATAGGACAACTTATAAAAGACTGAACAAAGCCACACCATTTCAATTGGTGTTTTGGCATGGAAAGTTATCCTGCCAGTTGAGTTTATGTTACCTTCTCTATATATATATAGCATGTGCAGGAGGGCTGGCTGATGAGAAAGCACTGGAAGAAAGGATTGATAAATTAATGAAGCTGGATGAAAGATGATCACTCACCAGGTGGAGCCAAACAAGTAGAAAAAGAAAAGAAAAAAGCATGGCATGATTCGCCACATTAAGAACAAGAAGTTTGAGGTAGGGAAGATGGTCTTACTATATGATTCTAAGTTTTGTGCCATCTGGGAAGTTAAAAGTGCATTGGTTGGGTCCCTACACCATCTCATACATCCTTGATTTGGGTGCATGCCAGTTACAAGCTGGATGGGATGAGATTTCCAGGACACTTCAATGGGAGTAGGTTGAAGCCCTACTATAAATAAGTCTTCTTGGTGTTTGTAAATAAGGTAGTATTGCCTAGTTAGTTTAGGATTTTCTTTAGTGCATTTTCCTTTCTTGTGTTTCCCTTTCTCATTTTGTTTTTTGTGTTGTGCCTTGGGTGCATCAGTAATCTCATTACTTTTTGAAGTTGTAACTGCACATAGAGGACCACACATCATTTTAGTGTGGGGTGGAGTAAGGTGGAAGAAATTGAAGTATGAAGCACCAGGAAGGAATGCATTGGAAAGCCCGGTTGAATGGCCCTGTGAAGAAAGTACATGCAAGGAAAGGTGAAAAAGGATGGTTGGTGTTAGGATAAGGCTACATTGGGGATCCACATACAAGAGAAGAAGAAGTGCATTAAAAACAACGAGGTAGGAGAGAAAAAATCATGACAGAAGAAGTGCCTTCGGCATTGGTTATGTGCATGCGCAAGAGTCTCCTATCAAGATGGATTGGTTGTGTGCCAGAAGGTTGGAAAACTATCCACGCAAGGTTGGGCAGTGTGAGTTAAAGTGCTAAAGTTGGGTTTGTTTGAAAAATCTACATTAAGTGTTAAAGTATGGTGGTAGGTAAGGTAGCATTTAAAGTTACAAAGTGGGAAAAACTATAAATAGATGGTCGAGGCCTTTCATTATTTACTTTGTGTATATGAAGAAAGAAGCACTTTTGCATCTTTGCAAACTAGGGCTTCAGAACTGATCCGTGTGAAGAAAAATTTGAAGAGTTTGAGCATGAATAACTAGTTTGGATTTGTGAAACTAGAAGGAAGGGATATCATGGGTGTAGGAGAAGTTGTGAGAAGGTCATCTTGTGAAGGAATTATCCCAACTAGGGTTTGAAAAACTAGGGCATGGGTTTAAGAGGTTTTCTTCACAAGTTTGAGATCTTAAGGAGTGGAAGAGTAGAGTAACAAGAAGAGATTGAAGTGATAAGAGGACCTAGACAATGGCACCCAAGAAACCAACCATGTCACCCAAGAAGCCAAAGGGAAAGGGCAAGGGCAAGGGTAGAGAGCAACAACAACCACCACAAGCATGAATGAGGAGTGGTATGTAGAAATGTAGTACCCGGATGGGGTTTTTCTTGGGAAGGAGTGGGAATCCCATTTGAGAAAGATGGTGGTGAGTGATTATAACCATGCACAAGCACAATAGAGAAGGAAATGGATTGCTGGAGTTAGTGCCTGATGAACAAAAGGACACCAGAGGGTTTTCCCATCTATAGTGATGAGGTAAAAGTGAAGTTGGAGAAGGTAGGGTTATTGCAACTCTATGAGTTTCCCTACTTTGGAAAGCCTGAGTGCCTCTATTAGTGGCTGATGTCATGTGTGCATGAGGATCACTTTTACTTCATGGGGGTGCAAGATGCATAACCCCTTAGCTGATTTCTAAGTTTATAGGCCTCATCTGCGTGGGAGACAACATAGATGATGACTGAGTGACAAGGATGCCATCAAAGAAACCATTGCTGCATATGATTACAAGAAGGGGTCGAGGTATTTTGACATTGTGGAAATCCCAGATCCCATCATGAGAATGGCCATGCACACCTGGTCACAAAGTTAAATGATCAAGAAAGGTGGACGTAGGTGAATAAGGCCTGGTTGAATGTATGTAGGAAAATATCAGAGGGCACAATCTACAATTTATCGGCCTTCATTGTAGATGAGATAATCAACAGTGCACAGGAAGGAGACAAGATACTCTTTGGAAATGTCCTCCTGACAATTGTATTTTAGAGATAGGAGTTCTGACGTGGTAGACAAGTTTGTTTGGGAGTATCGGCTGAAGATCCCTCACCCGTGAAAAATATTTTCAAAGTATACATGTGAAACAATGATAGACCTCCCACAAGGTGCACCTAGACAAGTGGTATAAGTGCTTAAGGGATGCGTTTGGGGTAGAGTGGAGAATCCCAGAACAACAACTACCGGTGCTTACAATGGGAGAAGATGAGTTTTTGTGTACCAACACTTCTACATAGGTAGATTTAAGTTGATGGATGAAACCATGAGCCCATGGTGTAAACTCCCATTCTCCTTCACCACCCAGTACTTCCAAGTGGGAGTTAACAAGTTCAAAGAAGCAAAGAGACTAAGGTTTGACCTTAGTGAAGTTGATCAAGACCACAGGAGATGCAAGATGCTAGTCTACCCCAATAAGCATGTGTACATGGAAAAGTATGTAGTGCATGAAATAAGAATGATGAAACCCCTGACTCTAACAATTGTAGGAAAGTCCACGTGTGTGTGTATATCTCCGCATTAGGCCAAAATTTGAGAAAGGTGCATACTTGGAGAATGATGTCTCCATACCTAAAGATCCCATGGGTAGAAGAAATCCCACACTCAATAAAAGGGAGAGAGAAGAAGAAAAAGCACCAAGTGTGTAGACTACCCAACCAGTAAGCATGCTAGTAGCAAGTGCCAAACCTAGCACCTATACATGCAGGAAGAAATCCCAGTAAAGGAGAAGACCCCAAGAAGAAGAGGTGCCAGAGAAACCCCTCACCAAGGAGAAGTCACCAGAGGAAGCAGAGAAGGTTGGATCCCCTGTGGAAGAGTCACCTCTCAAAAAGAAGAGAGGATAGAAGAGGAAGATGACTAGAGGAGAGAGAGAGCTTGGAGAAATACATAGGTGAAAAGGATGATGATGATGAAGAAGATGATGAAGAAGATGATCCTGAAAGAGATCAAGAGCCACTTGTCTTTAGCATGCATGATTCAAGAAGAAGAGGGAGGAGAAGAAGAACAGGAGTTCCTTTTCATGTGGCAAGGGTAGCTAGGAGAAGGAAGGCACCCAGGACATGGGAAGAAGTGAGGAGGTTGGTGTACAAAAGAAAACTCCAAGCCTTACATGGGAGCAAGTAAATGAGGTGGCAGAAAGAGAAGCAATGAAAATAATCGAGGCCTTAGTAGAACAAGAATTGGAGTGCAAAGCACGACATAGTGATGGGAGGAGGATAAGGAGGAAAGTGTTGAGAAAGAACAAGTCAGTATGGGAGGAGGTCCTAGTCTAATGGTGAGTTTCCCCAAATCCATGCATGCTGGGAAGGAAGAGCCTTGATACAGAATGAGGACAAGTCATGGGCTATGTTGATGACCAAAGGAAGGTGTTATACACATGTGTGCTTCAGAGCATTATACCCATGGAAGAACTTCTAGCTATGGAGTCATTTGATGAAGAGGGCACATACCCCAGACAAGGAAGATGCTCTCTTGGGCATTTGAGTCCCATATTGATGAGCCAGAGTTTGAAATATACCAAGGGGAAATCATACTAGTACTCGAGAGTCTAAGGGAACCAACCCCTTGGTAAATGCCCAACAACTCTCGGATGAGCAGTTATGTAATGCACTGAACAAGGTCATGGTCGAGACTGAGGCTAGGCTCTTTGGAAGAAATGATAGAGTAAGATTTCTAGAGGAAAAGCTAGAAAAGAAGGAAGAGGAGCTGGCTGAGAAAACTAAGGGCTTGAAACAAGAAGAGTTGATCAGCATGCATAGCTGAAGTGTAAACTAAGGGATGAGAAGGTGAAGGTGCATGAAATATACAAAAATATGGAGACTATCACAAGTGCCATTATGTTGAAGCATCCAGACCTAATGCCACCCGTGTAGAAGTATGGATCCACTCTTGAATGCTTAGAAGATCTGATGTGCATCCTCACCATGGAGAGACAACCGTTGGCCCTAGAGTCCAGAAGAAGAAGTGAAGTGGTAACATGCTTGGAGAGGGAGGAAAATTTAAGGTGGTAGTAATCATTGCTGAGTATAGCAAGGTACTTATGGATGTCAAGATTGCTACCCAATCTATGAGGCTGAGGCCACATATGATAATTATGTAGATAGGGATAGAGTGGTGAGCATCTTGGTCACCACTCATGAAGTAGAGTTGAAGGAGTTTCAAGAGAAGAATAAGGAAATAGGGAAGAGAGGGACAAAATCCTTGCCGAGGTTGAAAATAAATCCGAGGCCATTGAAACCTTAAGGGGTTCAATCAAAAACTAGTTGAAGGAACTATACCCACAGATTACTAGAAGGATGGATGCACTTGAAGACATGAGCAAGGAGTTGGAGAAAATTGTTGACACTATGAACACTCAAGGAGATGGACTAAGTTTTGGGGAGGTAAGCACCTAGTCGGTGACCTCTGTTAGAGAGCGCAAAATGAAGTAGATGCCTGGAACAAGTTGGAGGCCGACCTAAAGAGGGACTTCCCACTCCTTTTGCAAATAATAATTACCCTTCCATTCTTTTATTCTTTCCCATTCCTTCATCCCCTTATTCTTACTCTTCCAAAATTATTTTATTCTTCTAGAACATACTGTAATTATTTTGGAGAAGTGTTCCCATGGATAGAGAATAGGCGTAGTGTGGGGTGATGTTGGGACCCCAAAATAGTGGCTAAGTACACAAAGGTGTGTAGGTGTGCAAGGCCTAGTTGAAGAAGGGTGCGCAAGGAGAAAGGCGTAGGATAGGGTTTAAGGAAGGGTTTAAGAAAACCCATGTGGCATGTGCATGGATAGAGCCAAGGTTTCAGGACTTAGCCATATTGGGAATTTTGGGTAGGACACGAGAAAAGCATGACCCGAATTGTGCATGTGGAGTGGATAAGGTGCCACCTGGCAACGTGATGCCCATGAAAGGAATATGCCCTATGATAGAAGGTTCTAGAAGACATCATGGAAAAAAGTGGAGAGCTCAGGCCTGGAGAAGCATGCTCCCATGGAGGACCACATTCAGACACTTGGCATTAGATCTGAGGCCACAGAAGGATGAGTTGGCACTTTGGGATGCCTATATATGAGCACCCATAGAGAAAAAATAGAGATAGAGATGGATAGATGGAGGGAGAGATCAGATAGAAAGGAGAGGAGATTATAGAGAGCAGAGCTCTACAGAAATACTGTGAGAACTCTGTGGGATTGGGTAGAGGCTATATAAAGGAGTAATGTATTAAGGGGTTGGGTTATAAATTTTTCTTTGTATGGATGAAGGACATGATCCCTGTTGTGATGCATGACTTTGGTCTGATCAAGTTGTGGTAGTCTAATGGATCCATTGAATGTAATGAGGTTACAAACATGAATGAGTATGAGTGTAATTGATTTGGTTCATATCTATATCTTTTCATTTTTGTTCATGGATGTTATGGAGTAGATGTAAATCCTTATGTATTTTCCTTTCTGTTGTAGTTCTATTTATTATCTGTAAGTACCCTCTGTTTGGAATGAATACATTTGTCTAGAGGCCATTCTGAGCCCTATGATGATTGTATGTCTCATTTCCACTTTTATTCATTAAGTTCATGACATAGATGATGGTTTCCCACTTAACTCACATAAAACAAAGAAGGTGAAAATTCATCCTAACAAAACTCCATAAGCTGCTGCAAATCGGGATGATGAAGAAATTTCAGAAGTTGAACATGAAGAAGAAAGTGAACAAAAATAAAGACTGACACCAAAGGACCTTCCAAGTAAGTCAAAAGGGATCATACTTCAATACAAATCAAAGGAAACAAAGAAGTGGGTGTTCAAACAAGAAGGATACTAAAAACAATTTAGAATCAAGAAGATATGGCTCTTCTATCCAAGATAGAAACAAAGAATTTAATAGAGGCAAATAAGGATCAACACTAGATAAAAGTGATGAATGAAGAAGTAGACCAGATTGAGAAAAAGAAACATGGGAGCTGGTACCTAGGCTGAAATACAAGAATTTCATTGGAACTAAGTGAGTCTTCAGGAACAAATTGAATGAAAAAGGTGAAGTAACAAGAAATAAAGCAAGGTTGGTTTGTAAAGGCTATGCATAGGTAGAAGGAGTAGATTTTGATGAAACTTTTTCTCTTGTGGCTAGGATGGAATCCATTAGACTTTTCTTAGCATATGCAGCTCATAAAGGATTCAAAGTATATCAAATGGATGTGAAGTCATCTTTTCTCAATGGGCACCTGAATGAAGAGGTATATATTGAACAACTAGATGGTTTTACTCTTATTGATGATTTGGATTATGTGTGCAGGCTGAAAAAGGAATTATATGGGCTAAAACAAGCACCTAGAGCATGGTATAGTAGGTTGGATAAATATTTAATTGAGCAAGGATTCAAGAAAGGTGTAGCAAATAGTAATTTTTACATTAAGAAAGAAAAAGAGCACCTGTTTATTGTGGCTGTGTATTTTGATGATATCATTTTTTGGAGTAACAATGAAAGCATCTCACATGGTTTCTCCGAGGTAATAAAGAAGGAATTTGAAATTTCTATATTAGAAGAGCTTCTATATTTGAAATGTCTATCACAAAAAAGTATATCAAGGATATGCTAAAGATATTATAGATGCATGAATATAATCCGATTAGCAATCCTATGATTATATGATGTAAACTCGGTAGATAAGATGATTCACCCAAGAGAAATCAGACTTTATACAAGTCCATGATAGGCAGCCTTTTGTTTTCCACAACATCTAGACATGATATTATGCAGGTAATTGGCTTGTTAGGAAGATTTCAAGAAGACCCAAGGGAAGTTCATCTATTGGCGATGAAAATAATATTGAGGTATCTCATGGGGACATTAGAGTATGGTCTTTGGTACCCAAGATGTGATGAATTTCAGATTAAGGACTACACAAATGCATATTGGGAAGGCAGATTAGATGATATAAAAACACAACTCTTTGGATCTTTCTTTATTGGTAAGTATGTTTTCATGGCTAAGTAAGAAGTGGTCTATTGTATCCCTCTCTACTTGTGAAGCTGAATATGTAGCAGAAACTATTTGTTGTACAAAATTGATGTGAATGAAAGAAACACTTGAAGATTACAAAGTGGAAAGTGAAGGACTAATTCGTTTGTATTGTGATAGTACAAGTGTAATTAGTGTTTCAAAGAACCCAATGTTGCATTAAAAGACAAAGCATATACCCATCAAATATCACTTTGATAGAAAAGGTCAATGAGTAAAGAATCAAACTTGAGCATGTGTTCACCAAATAAGATGTAGTTGATATAATGATAAAAAAAAAATCCTAGAGAAAATTTTGAGTAGCTAAGGCATAAATTGGGGGTAACACTAGCCCCTAAAAGTCACTAAATATCTCATAAGGATAGGGGAGAATATGTTGTGCCAAAGTTGCTCCAAGAGGGCTCAATTTGAGTCTAGATAGGGGGAGTTGGTTTTCCAATTCCAGGCATAAACCAAGTGTTCTAGTAAAGACATTAAAAGAAGGTGATTGCTGAATTTTCAAGTTTATATCTTAGAGGGAGTGTTACAGGTGTTTCATGGAAGAAGAATAGCTACAATTTTGAGTCTCTTCATACAAGAGAGTAGCATATTCCTAGGGGGAGTACCTTAAGGTATGAGCATACTCTATTTTTGTGTTGATTTTTCAAGATAATTAGTTTTTGTGTTTGTACACCTTTGTCATAGATTTCAAATGGGGAGAGAGTGTGCTAGAAACTTGAGTTCATGGTCTGAAAATTTTAGCATATCAGTTTCCCATAAAAGTTTCAGCATGTTGCCATCAATGACAAAGGGGGAGATTGTTGCACCTTATTGTATTGGTGGTTGTCATTGATGTCACATGGCATTGATGGAAAAGTGATAGTGCAAGAGCATACATATCAGGTGGTACTCAATGGTGCTCAGTGGTTCAAGGTGGTTGTAGGTAGCTTCAGGCATGGTTCAGGGTGATTTCAAGGTGCTACAATTTCAAATTAACAGGTGGTTGGTCTCTAATGGTAGATTAAATATTGTCTTCCTTATTTTAGATGGTCTACAGGTCATATATGGTGTTAAAAGCATGAGAAATATGTATCACACAATGTTTGAGTCATTTGGTAGAAGTGACAGTTGAAACTATGTCATTTAGGTTTGTTTATGATTCCTAAAGAGGTGTGAGAAGTTGGTAAATGTCTTGACATGGTCATGTGAGCATGATAACATCCTAGGAATAGTTTCTATAGCATGTGCGAGAAAAAGCGATGCTCGATTTAGCTTCTCGAGTCAAATTTCAAAAGTGCAAAGAAAGTGGCTTTGAGAAGCTGATAGTGCATACGAGAGGCAAATGGGATGGAATAGAAGAGTACATGAAAATTTATGGAAAATGGGAATATATACCATGTAGAGGGATGATTTTTATGCTTCATGCAAAATTTCATCAAGTTTTGAAGAGGTATGTAAATGTTATGGCAATTCTTCCAAAGTTGGTTCCTAGAGAAATTCATTTTGAGATTCCTAGATTTTAAGCACCCAATAAAAAAATATAATGGCTTCTTTAGATAAATCATAGAATAAATTTTTAAATATAACTCCAATCTGAGATGCTGCAAAATTTTGAAGCAATTTGGTTAATTTTTGAAAATGTTATGAGCATTTATCTAACATGCTTCTTCTCTTTCTTGGCATGTGTCTTGAGATATCAAGACTAAGTTAAGTTGTTTTGATCTTTAATTAACATTTTTATTTCTAATATTTATTGTGAACCTTTGTGCATCCCTTCTTTCTTTGATCATGATAAGCACAAGGTGTCAAGGTGAGTTTCTCATGAAAATCCTTCAATGGTATTAGAATGGCAACTTTGCTCTCTCTCAAGTTTGACTAGTATAGCCTTGTACAAGACCCCAACAGTGGTGAAATGTTTTTAACAAGGGCCCAGATCTTCTTCACATATCATTTCCAAGATGATTGATTAGTTCATATGGTTTTTAGGTGAAGTTCAAGGTGTGAACTCAACTTCATTATGTTGTCCTAGAGAATAAGTCAAGAAACTTTGTCCTAGTTCTTCATGGAGTCACTTCCTGAGGAGTTTTATTCAAAATTGTTTCTCTTGATCATCATTGATCTCATATACAAAGGCTAGATAAAATTTTTACATCACAAGGATGGATAATTTGGGGGAAATGATGAATTTATTGATCTCTGTGCTTTTTGATAGGGTTCTTGGAGGTAAGTTCATTACTCAAGCATGTCAAATCAATGAATTGAAAGACAAGACTAATTTCATTCACCTATTCTCATTGCATGATAAGAAATTTTAATGGATTACTACTATTTGAAAGAGGAAAGAACCAGCTGTAACAGTGTAGGACAAGTTCAAGTCTTGAATTGTGCATGTTAAACTATACATTGGTGTGTTTGAGTGTAATATTGCAAGGATGGGAGTAAAACTGAAGGATTTAAAACATATAAAAGGTTGGAGAAGGTGAATTTTATTCCCACATGTCTACAAGACTTTAAATTTTTATTTCAGTCAAAATTGAGGGAGAAATCAATTTTTATGGGTTCTCGGGCTCCATTGTAGTTTTAACCCGAAACTAGGGTTTCATATAAATATTTGTTCGAAACTCAAGATTCACCCAACCAAATTTCACAAAATTTTGAAAAATCTCTGTACTTTTATCACGAATAAGTTGTAAAAGGTTTTAAGTTCTATAGTGGAGTGTCAAAGAATAATTTCATAACAGTTACTCCATACAGTCGTTTTTTATTGTCAAATGATTTTTTCTCCAAATTACATGCAATTCCTTACAAAAGAAATTATATTGTCATTGAATCAGTTTCATGAAGGGCTGAATGAATGTTGGAGGTCACTCTTTGTGGTTGAATTATTTTTATTTCATTTGAATTCAAGAAAATCTTCTACAGTTTCCTATGACATTGCTTACCTATGAAAAAGTGAAAGTGTAGATAGCACAGCAATAGTAAAATAGTCTTTCAAAGCACATTTGATCACTATGAAGATCAAGGAGTAATCAACATAGTATATTTCATGCTTAAATGCATATTTGGCATCACACAGTCTAAAATGGATGAAGTGTAAAATGGTTTGATAGTGAATGAAGGCTTTGATCTCCTAATTTTGAATTAGTGAAACTTTTGGAGAAGTTATTGAGTTATATTTAAGCTCAAGATCATTCAATTTCCTACTTACTCGAAGAAGAACCTCAAGAGACAGTTTTTTTCCTTATATGAGTTTTGAATTTTGAACTTATAAGGGGAAATATGAAGAGTTGGAAGCTCAAATTTATTGAAGGGGAATATGAGAATTTTTGAGTGGAAAATTAATCAAAACATTGTAGAAAAAGAAAAATTTAAGAGTCTAACACATGAAAAAGAGTGAAATAGAATATGACTATGGTCTTTTAAAATCCTTGTTGAAAATTTTGAAAGCTGTGTGAAAAACCGAGAGATATAAAAGTATGACAGTGTTATATAAGAAAGAGTGGTGTGAGAAGGTTATTAAGGAATTAAAGATACATAGTGAAGGCACTTTGAGTCGGTTAAGAAATGGAGACATAGAAAACTTAAAGATAGAGATATGAAATTTGTAAAACAGTGATATAGAGGATTCACAATAGTGAATTTTTGAATGAAAATATAAATGGTGAACTCGGAGGATATCAATATCGGTGAAATCAGAGTCATAACAAGGAGATTAGTGTAATAAATACTCTCAAATGAGAATATGACAGTGATATGTGATTTTTGAGTTTTTAAGATCAATATAGACTTTACTCTAGTAATTCAAGGAATACGGTGAGTACATCAGCTAACAAGATGATGAGAAGGACAAAGAAATTAATGAAGTAATGAAATTTGTAGAAGGATTTGGCTCCAAAAGAGGATCAATCACATAAACTAGGCCTGCAAGGAAGGTAATGCGCTTGGTAGAAACCAAGGAAACACAAACAAGTGGCTAGAAATAAGTGTTAGTACAAACAAGCACGCATGTAAAAGACAAGTGTATGTTATGCAAACAAAATAAAAGGTAGAAAACAAGTAAACATGCAAGAATACAACCATAAACCACCAAAGTGGGTTACAAGCATGGGACACCACTCACAATGTTTTAATACACTCAAGGCCGCAATGGCCACGTCACAAAGCAAGCAAGTGTGCACACCAAACAAAGGGAAAGGACCACATACAATAACAAACAAGACACAAACTATAGTAGACAAACAAACAAATATTCATGGAAGCAAGTAATCTTACAAAAAAATATCCATGGAAGTAATAATCCTGCAAACAAATGTTGCACATGAAGCACCCATTAACATGTTATAAAGATAAAAGAAAATGTCAAAAGTTTGTATAAGACATGTAATGTAGAGTGTTAAGTACAAAATGAAGCAATAACACACCGTAAGATATGAGTGTGGATGCCCCTAATGACTGTTGTAGTAGTGGTGAGAGGAGAGCATCCATGTTATGTGTAGGATACCTATATATTTGATCACAACTAGAAAAGGATGTGAACATGCATGTGTGTATAGTAAATATAATTACATACAAGAGATCCAACTAGCATGTGTAATAAGTGAACATGAACAAGAAAATGTAAGCAAGAGTAAAAGTAACCAATATATGCAACATATTGTGGATGGGTGGAATGGAATGAAAGATGCATGATAGAAGTCATGTGCCACCGAGTGAATGGAATTATATGTAGTGAGGTTAATTTAGTATGTCCCCTCAGTAGTCAAGAATGAACCATAAATGAGAGTGCGAAATTGAGAAATGGTCAAATAGTGTGTGGTGTATAGCGCAATGTGATGAGTGTGTATGTGTATTGATGATATTTGACCTAGAGATGAATGTGTGATGATGTATCCTAAAGCATATATCATAATGAGATGAATAGAGGGAGTGGTGAAGTAGCCTAAAGCATGAACCCAAGATGAAGGAAATAGGCAACCATTTAGCCTATAGTGTATGTCACTAACCTAGTAATTTCTAATGATAGAAGGTTGAATGATGAGCATGTGTGAATGACAAGGTCCATTTGATTGGTAAAACCTCGGCAGTCAAGTATGGTGAGGAACTAGAGTGCGTCATAGGGTAGTGAGTGCAATGCATAGAAGAATATGTAGTATGTGTGATGATAAGAGATGACCATATGATGTGCAAGATGTGTAAAATGCAATGTATAGTGTGCAATGCAAGATGTGTAGATAGACTAATAATGTGAGAGTGCGCGCAATGTAGTATGTAGGATGAGTAGTATATGATGCTAGACTCGTAGACAATGGGAGTATGACACAAATGTGATGAATACAAGAATAGTGTGTAGGATGAAAGTACCATAATCACGTGAACCAAACTGAATATCATGTGAATCACTGGTGGGATGTGTGAATGCGAAGGGTTGTGGTAGCTAATGTGAAGAAATAGCATGATGTGATGGATAACGTAGATGTGGTGGATATGATTGTGTAGCAATGAGTGGACATGGTGAAGACCGTGCATGAGTGACAAGCTGTAGCAGTGGACATATAATAACCTTAGCACTAGATGGAGGAGATAACTCAACTAGAGTAGAAACTTGCTGAAAAGGTAGAGAAGAGATGGACCATTCATGCGAGTGAGATCTAAAGGAAATGATGCCCTTATCCTCTAATTATCATAATCTATCATGAAGGGTGAAGTAATCATTGTCCCTATGACCATTGATATGATGATAATTATAATAAGGTTGATCACTTGACATTGTAGATGATGTTTTGGATGATATTGGTTGGAGGGCAAGTGAATTAGACGCTCGTTAAGTAAAATACATAGCACATCATGAGGTCAAGTGTGATGAGATAAGTGCAATGGATTGCGCAAAATAGATGGAGTAGATGGCAAAGTAGTCCATCTCGAAGGAGGAGGAGAAGCATGCTTTTTGTGATATAGTAGATTGAGCTTACTTTTCAGGGAGATATGGAGATTGTGTGGGTTACTCGACTAGGGTAAATGGAGAAGAAATTGATGATATGACAATAGTAGGAGGAAATGGAGGATCAATAGCATGTTCTGAGAGAAGTTCATGTTCTAGATCAATAATTTCATAGAACAAGAGTATGAATGACTCGCATGTATCATATTGCAATTGTTGCTTGAGAGTGGTAATTAAACCACAGAAAAATATGGATTGCTTCTCAATATCAATAGGTTGGAATGTTAATTGATTCATACAAGCATTAAATAATGAGATGTAATCCTTGATAGGTTTGGATGTGCCCTGATGTAAAGTAGGTATATGGTCATAAGTAACTCTAAGGCCATTTTTGATGATAAAACGATAGAGGAAAGCATCCTCCATATCATAGTAAGTACTAATAGACCAAAATGGAAGATGAGTGTACCATTGTAAAGCATCATTAGTAAGACTATGTCGAAAGGCCTTAAGCAATAATCTATCATTAGAATAAGGATCCATAGCCATGCGGTAATGTTGGAGATGTAAGTGAGGGTCACCAAGTACCATCAAAGCATGTGAATGTAGGCATGATAAAGTCCTTAGGAAATGTAGAGTTATGAATTTTCTTAGGAATAGGGTTTCCATGTAATGAATTGTTATCAATTGAAGCATAATAGGCCCTACTTTCTAAAGTAAGTAAATGAACCTGATATTTTAATTGACCCATGGCATGCATGAGAGATAGAATGTCTGTGAAGGGATGGTAGAAGATGGAAATAATGTATTGAGCAATTGTAACTTTCCATTGTGAGTAATCATAGGTACCTCAAGAGAAGATAAAGGAGATTGCGATGTTAAAGGCATATTAGGGGTAGGTTCTAGAGAAGTGATAGTAGACGAAGAATATGGAACATCCATAACAATGGTAGGACTAATACCATAAACATTCCTAGGAGGGGAAGAAACTAACGGAGATACCTCGATAGGAGAAGATGAACTAATGGATGTAGGTGAAGTATTAGGAGGAGATGAGATGGTAGGAGAAGAAGAACTAATAGATGGAGGTGACTCATGCACGATGCTAGATATAACCTCAGGAGAAAATAAAATAAGAGATTCAGACTTAGTGGTATGAAAATTAGTAGAATCATGACTATCAAGTGTATCATCAACATCAAATAAAGACTCAGATATGAAAATGTCATTAAGCGTACTATCAATAGGATCATCAACATAATATGAGGGAGTATGTGATGGATTAGCATTATCATAAATAGGATATTCATGAGATGTATCCATAGCGAGTGGTCCGATTAGGAGGAGAATCAGTATGAGAGCTATTGTACAAACCCAACATGTAATCAATAAGAGAATCATCTATAATTTCCTTAGAAAGATCAACATGGGGATCACTAGTATCACTGTATAGCATGGTGTACAACAAGAAAGGTTATCAGATTTAAAATGATACTAATGCCAATAGGAGAATTTTCAAAACTAGTAGGTACATATCATTGATCGTCTAAGAGTTATTGTTGAATATGATATGGCATAGTAACATTACTATAGAGATTCATGAGCTCAACGATAGTAGCCTCATCATAGATTGGATTGACACTAAAGTGTGACATGATGGGCTGAGAAGGAGAAGAGTTATCCTTAGCCATTAGGGTTTGAAGTGGATCCTAATGGAAAATGTTCGAATTATGGGTTCACCAAAATGATTAGAATAAAAATGTGAATATTTTTAAGTTAATCTAATATTAATAACATCGAGTAAATAACTTGATTAAATAAATAAATGACCCAAGTAACTAAGAATAAGGAATGTGAAACCCTAATGAACAAGGAGGGTTAGAAATACCTTAGTTGATTTGATGACTATTCAAATATGTGTCACGGTGAATACTAGATAAAGCAGAGTGTAGGAACAAACATACAAAAGCTCTAGAAAACATAGATGCGGGATAGTAGGCTAGACTAAGTTGCCGGAGGTAGATCAGGGCACTTGGGGCACTTTGGTTATAGATCTGGATTCACTGGTCTATGAAAACACTCTGCAACCTTCTACCAAGGTGTTGTTAAACAATTGTTTTCCTTTGTTTCATATCGTGTTGATGTCATTGAACTGTACTCTATGTCTCTAATAATCAATGATGAAGGAAAGAATTTCTAAACCCCAAACCAAGAATCAAACCCCTATAAAATAAATATACATATGAAGGGGTCATATTTTCCTCAATGGCCATAATGGTGAACTTACTAAGTGTTGCACTACATCTCAAACCTGATGTAGTTCTTTGTTTGTGTGTATAATCATGCCCTATATGCTCTTTTGGAAATCGTAATTTGTGAAAGTAGTGAGTAATAACTATGTGTATAAATGTAATAAAATGGTGGATGGAATAGAATAAACTTCCCTCCTCTACAAAGTGTGATGTAGATGAACCAGCTTTGTGCCTTGTGATGGAGCTATATGGATGTAAATGGATTCTTTGATGGATGTAACCTTAGGTGGTGATAGTAGTTCTTAGTGCTTAGTCCCTCATTATGGTCCCATAACTTTATATTTATATGGTTCTCTTGTTATGATTTTGTAATTAACCCCAAAAAGGTCGACCACTAAAAAGATGGAAATCTCAAACAACTAGAAAGTGCCCAAAAAGTGGCGGGAAAGTGTAAAAAGGATCATGGCACCCCAAATGGGACCAGGGCACAGGATGCCCGATCTTGGGCTAGGCGCCCCAGTCAAAGATAAAACAATGCCAAATGGAAAAACTGACTAGGCGAGTACATGCGGAAGGTCGGTAGTGATGACAACAAACAAAATAAAATGGCCAAAAGACATGGGTTAATTAGTAATTTCTTTACTCAAAAACCATATGAATAGTAGTATGAGACTAGGACTAAATAATACCCAAAGTGTGTGATTTTGTGTCTACATTTCCCATATATTTATTCCTTAAAGAGTATTTTTGAATTGAATATAATTAGAAAGAGATCCTAAAATGAGATACATGATCACTTAATACAAAACATTAAAAAGGAGAGAAAATGTGGTCTCTTCGAGATTTGTGTTTACACTCTCGCCACCAAAATTTATAATGGAAAATAAATGAATTTTGGACCAAGTATTTCAATGGTGCCCATTCCAAATATGGATTTGGATCAGGATTTTCAGTGGTCAATCCCAAGGGGAAGTAATAGCTTATTTCCAACAAGTTACAATTCCCTCGCAACAACAATCTGGTAGAATATTAAGCCTTTAATTCACCTTATGACACAACATTGAGGAGTTACTAGAATTTCGATATTCTAAATTTCTTGTCAACAAAATCATGAGAAATTTCCAATGCCTTAGGAAATATAAACATAGAGCCTATGATTTGATTGAATCCTTTTTTGCATTTAGCATCACATCTATCCCTAGAGAAGATAATTATACTGGAAATGTGCTAGCCACATCTTTTATTATTTTTCCCTTAGAAAGAATCTAGATTGCAAGAATTATCGAGTTGAGTTGATCCCTTGTCGTTAAGTTTTGTACAATGTAACTAATCTTCAAGTTTTCAACAATGATTAGTAGATTGTGTTGGAAAATTTTGGTGCCAACTACAACCAACACAGGGAAAAAAATCCAAAACACAAAAACACACAAAATATAACTATATATTTGATTTAGAAAGATTTTACAAACTCATAGCTATGGCTCTGCAAATTTTCTTTCCTTTTTATTTCTCTTCTTTTGTCTTTTTCTTAGTTTCTTTTACTTACAAAATTCTATGTTCCCTCATGTTGTTTCACATATCTTTCTTATTCTAAAAAAAACTCGAGCTATGGATATTTATATCTACTATATTCTCTCGGTATATTGTTGCATATATTTCTTCTCCTCTTTGTCATTCTTTTTGTCGAGCCAATTATATAGCTCCCGTGTCTCTCAAACTTTGTTGACCTTCGACACAAACCCAAAAGATCAATTATCTCCAGCTCTTCACATCTTTGAAATATTCTCAAATATATTTCCAAAATGTTCCACATGTCTTCCTTGTACTAGTTGCGGTGTCGGGATTTATCTATGCTCCATTCTGCGACATGAAGCTAAGATCAATTAGATAGCTCCACGTACCCTTCACATTTTACCATTTTTCTATCAATCATATCAGTGCAAAAGCACAAACCAATAGAAACATTCCATGCCATTTGGTTTTGTCGGACCCTTTTGATCTCTGACTTACACACACGAAACATTAGCCAATAAGATAACTCCATGATTCTCACAATTATCAGTCTTCATCCATAAACTTATAAGTATTGTGAAGCTTTGAACCAATGAGGAGGCCCCACGTACTTTGCATTTTTCAGTAATCTTAGCTTCGTGTTTGCATATGATTGGATGTGGCTTCGCATCGCAACTCTTTTTTTTCTTAACTTAAACTATTTGATCCATTAAGATGAAGTCATGTGTCTCTAGCTTAGTCGAGTCAATGTATGACAATTTAATACCTAACTCAAACCATACCGATGAAATATAAATCATGGCTTATTGTGTGGACTTCACATCCATTAGGGAGATCTGTGAGGGGAGGTTACGGTAAGCTAACACATTTCTAATCCTCAACCGTCAGATCTTTTTACTATATTGCGCGGTTTTCTCCTTTGCCTTTTTCCCATGGGTTTTTTCTACTCCTTTGTCTTGCACATTTTTTTCTTAGCATTTTTCATATGGCTTTTGTGGGCATTTCAAAATACATTTTCCAAATAAACGGCCACAAAATTAAATGCTCGATAATGGGAAGGTTGAAACAAAGGGAAAGCATATTTGAATATCTCTGCGTGTGGCTCAAGATTATCACCCATTAATTCGACACTCCCCTTTAATCTTGAGCCAAACAAAAATCTTCTTAAGGACTGATTCAAATTCCTAGAAATCTATGACACCTAGACTTGATCTTAAATTCTCAAATATTTCCTTTGATAGAGGTTTGGTAAAAATTTAGCTAGATACATCTCGACTTGCAAAACTTAAGTTCAATTTCTTATTTATCAAATAGTTCATGAATTAATTGATATCTAATTGTTATATGTTTGATTTTTCCATGGAAGACTAAATTGTTTGACAATGCAATCGAAGACATATTATCACAAAAAATAAGAGAACATCCTTTTCGCTCTTTGTAACACCCTTTGACAGTTGTTGTTTTCCTCCTTTGCATTTTAAGTGTTGACATGTGATTTTCCTTATAAAGATATGTTCTTTTGATTGTTGGAGATCATGCTTGATATGGAAAAATCATTTCTATTCTTAAGATCCTTTGAATGAATTGGAATGGCTTCCTTGAATCCATTTTTCACTTCTTTTAGATGAATTGCAATCTGGTTTAAGAGTTGTAAACTTATCTATTAATTTGACTCATCCTTGGATCAATTTCAGTGATCCAAGGAATGTTTTAAATCTGCTCTGTGGAATGAATGGTAAATTGACATTCCATGAATTAAGAGACATATTGACTAAACTTTGTTGTTACAAGTTCTTTGATTTTTGTGTGAACGTATTTCCATTCAGTTGTATGTTGTGCTTGGGTCCTTGGAGATCGATCATGGCAAGACATTGTTGACAAACATGAAAATACAACATGTTCACGGCATAGGAAGGATTCGGGATCCTAAAAAGGACTATCCTATGGAATCCTAAGCTAGGTAAGAATATTTGCTACCTAAGCTATGTCACTTAATAGAATTCTTATTCTAACCTAAAGCTTCCTATTCTACTTTGTTGGTTGATTGGCATCCTAACCAAAGATATGTGCTAAAGGATATGGAAGGGTTACTAGGCTATTAAAATTAACCTAGAACCTAATACTACAAAGTTTTATGATGATCTAACCTAATGCCTAAAACTATTATGTTGTGAATTAATCTAATCTATGTGGAAACTACCTAAGGCTATGTGTTAAGACATATGGTGGAAATTTGTTGTTAGGGTTATAACCTAAGGTATATATTATAAACTACCTAAGGTCTAACCTAAGCAATTTGATCTATCCTAAACTAATGGGTATGAAAGGGGAATTAGGTGGTCGCATGCATTAAGGGTGACGGTTCCTATGACATTTATGTTATTGATAAGGCTTTTAATGCATAGGGTAATGCCAGTTTTGGCATGGGCTAGTTGACTTGGTGGAGGCTTATGTGGAAGTGTCACTAGAATGGAATTTCATGTTAATTTTGATTTGGCATTCACCAGACTTGGAAGGTGGTGACAAGGAAGGATAGGCGGTAAAATTGGAATTAATGAAACTTATTGTTTTCATTTTTTGTGCACAAACCCTCTTGGAATGCATGCAAGCGTGGGTTTGTCTTGGGTTGTTTCACTTTGAATGTTTCACGATTATTTATCTACATGCTCTCTAGTTTTTTGAACCAGCAGATCGAACTACAATTAATGGTTATTTTTGAAGTCTTAGACCTATTTTTGGTTCATGGGATGTATAAGAGGATTTGTGGGAAAATAATATGGTTGTTTGATCTTTTTTGGAGAAGAGGAGAAGTTTTGAGCTCAGCTAGAGGTCTCCTTCGATTTGGCAGAAGCACTATCAGGCATGATAGGCTCTAATCTTTAAGATCTCTTGCTTTTCTCTAAATGTTTCATTAAAACAAGTCTGCTCTTTTGAGATTCTTGGCTTGCATGTTTTATCTGGTTACTTGCTTGTTGGGTTTTATAATATCTGTTATCTTGGCTATGAATCCATGGGGGAAAAAAAATGTTGGTTTGGAAAATTTCTTTGTGATAGTTTAATGATGAAACATGCATGTGAAGCTTGTTTTAGTAGCTCTTTTTCCATTTCTGGAATTTGTATTCAAGGTTGTTGTGTTGGAACTGACCTTTATTACAATATGTGAATTCTAAACTTTATGGGAACCTTGAGTTCCATTTGAGCTTGTATTTGGGATTCGTGTTTTGATATGAACTTTTGTTAGAGCTTCTTGTTGTTATGAACCATTGTTTGGAATCCTGGGTAACTCTAGACTGTTGTTCGAAGTTTGTATATGGCTCTGTACACATATTTTATTACTTGTGTTTCTCTAAATTGTTATTGAAGGTTCGTGTTTTACACCGCACTCATATTTTGTTACTTGTATAGTTCTAAACTCTTTTTGAAGCTCATGTTTCATTTTGAAGCTGGTATTTGGGATTCCCTTTTAAAATATAAACTGGAATGGGAACTTTGTGTTGCCCTGAACCTGTGATTAGAGACTCGTGTAGCTCTGAACTGTTATTGGAAGATTGTATTTTATACTTCCCTCATATTTAAATACTTGTGTAGTTCTGAACTTTTGTTGATACTTTGTGTTCGACTCTATTCTGGTAATTTGAGTAGGGTTTTACTTGTATTAAAAGTTTAAAAACTTATAACTCTTTTGTTGAACTATTACAAAAATAAAACGGGAGAATAGTTGACTAAATTTTTGGGTAAACTCTTTGAGATCTTAACTAAAAATGTATTTGTTTGATGAATGGATTTGTTTAATTCTTTTCTGAGAACTATTTCATATTTTCTGAGATGGCAATGGTGTTTTATCGGGGTATTATTTTCCCCTCTGTTTTGTGGAAACCCACGTCTTTAGATATTTTAAAATAAGCTCTGGGTTTCATTTAAAAGAAGAGTTATTTACTTTAGTGCTCTGAATTGTTATGGTGGGATTACTTTGTCTTTGTTCAGATTGTTTTTGTATTATAGTACTTATTGAATCGAGAACTAATTACTCTTTTGTAATGTAATATTGAAACCTGACAATGGGATTTCATTCTTTGAGTTCGTTGATACTTCTGAACATGTTTAGCTTACTAGATCGGTTGTTTTTCTACCTCTTGTTGGATATAGTAAATAAACCTTGTGTCTTTGTAAAAGAAAGGAATGTGATTCCTTTAGAACAGAATGTTGTTTTTAGGATTGTTATGTGTATTTCATTATGAGATTAGAATTGAAACTCATGTTTATTGAAGGTAAAGAATTGTAAGGAAAATGGTAGTGTGCTTTCTTCTTACTGTGAGTCAATTTTGTTCTCTCTTCTGGGAACTAGCTTATGAATTTCTATGTTTGAATTAAAAGCAAAAATTCATTTGTTAGTACAATAAATGAATTATTGTTTGGATCATTTTCTAATTAAGATCCCTTTCTTTCTATTGTTGGGATAAGTTCATTGGTTGAAATTTTCTGTTTTGATTCTCTTATGAAATGGAGATTTCTTTATGAGTTGTTTGGTCTTCCTTGTTCAAATAATTTGTAGAAATGAAGTAAGAAGAGATTAGATGATTCGGTTTTGTTGAATAGAAAATGTAAGCTTGTTTGGAAAACTATTTGTTTGACAAGGTTTTGCTTTGTTTGGTTTGAGATGAGTAATTTTTTCTCTTGCACTCGATCTTTTATGGATCCTCCTTGGATGGACTCGAGTAGAGATTAACTCCTGTATGAGTCTACTTTGATTTTTGAATGTTTGTTTCATATCTTTAAATGTTAACTTCTAATATGTGGAAGTAGATTTAGATTTGTAGGTAGACTGTTTGATTCTCTATTCCTTGTTGGATTGAAATGGGATTATGTTCTGATGAATATCTTAAATGTTGAATTTTGAGGTAGTTTTCCTTTAAATGAAACAGTTAATTCATGTTATAAATTTGTTTCTATTTTTCGATGCCTTGTGTTTAGGCATAGTTTGTAATGGTTATTATTTTTCTTTTGCTTAGGAGTTAGATGAATCATCCTAATGAGAACCATGATTTAAATCCTTCATTTGGTTAAAGAAAAGACAAATGTTGTATTCTATTATGATAGAATTGGGAACAATGAGATGATATGATCTATTGGTTGGTTAAGAATAATTGATAGGATCAATTAAACTTAAATTTTTAAAAGCAGATATAGTGTATTTTATTTTGTTCTCCTCTTAGAAGTGAATTCAATTTGTTAAATGTACTTCTTTTTCATTTTTTATTGCTTATATTGATATTTATGATGTAATAATTGTCTCATTAAAGAAGGGTTGTTTTAATGGAACAACTATTAGAATGCACTTCGTTTTAAGGTTTAGTGCTTATCATGCTTAGTTCATTGAACTAACACGTGCTAGCATTTTTACCAGATGGACTTCATAAGTGATAAAAGAAGGAAAAACTTATATGATGCATTGGTTGATTTAAGTCTGATTCTTGTGAAGAACTTTGATTCATTCTTGAGATTGTATTAAAAAGAAAAAGTAGTATTCTTTTATAATGAAGACGGTTGTTATGCAGTATACCTAAATGCATAAGTCTTGTAAATGTATAAGTTATAAAGATAAATTGAAAGTTGAGATTTTACTTATCTTGGTTGTGTAATTTATTTTATACTTGAGATTTTACTGTATTGGTTGTGTAATTTATTTTGTAATTGTATGGAAGGGATGGATTCTATCTTGTTGATATTCTTCATATTATTTATATATTAATTGGTTATCTTTTAATAAGTTGGATAGAGGAATTTAGTTCAATCTCCCTACTTGTGATGCAACTTGTTAAGTTGCAAAATATGATATTCATTATCTAAACTATATAACATAGTAATGTAACGTGTGATGAACATACATTAAGAAATGTGGACATTGGGTAGGATAAACCCTAACACTTAACATGTAGAGAAAGACTCTTTCTCTTTCTTAATTGCTCATAAACCAAAAAGGTTTGGAAATATGACTACAATTTATCAGACTTCATTTTGTATGAAGTCTACTTTATATTGGATATATTTTGGTGTTGAACCTTTCCAAAAAGTTATTGTACTTTTTAAATAAGACATATTATAATGTTGTACAATTACGGTTAATTGGCAGTTTAACTATGTGTTCAAATATTAAAAGTGACCATGAATATAATGAAGTTCTTAATGGGCTAAATGAAGAAAATTTAGGAAGAACTTATCATGTGTTGGACTAGGGTTTGGAAGGGTTGCAGTAATCAAGAAATAATCCAAACTAACAAAGTATTAACAATCTCTTTGGGGGTATGTACATCTCGATGAGACAATTTCTGTAGGATGTTGGCACATGCCAACTACAGGGTTGTACTTTTGAGAAGGCTTGGGTCTTCTTGAGAGTACAGCGTTGTAGTCGACATGTGGTGTCACCCTTTCCATATTGATCATCTAGATCTACACACATTTGAACATACTTGAACCTAGTTTCTCTCTAGGTCTTGGATAGGAACATATTTAGGATAGGAATTATCTTCCAAAGGCTCAGGTTATGTTGGCACATTTGGATGACTTAGGTCAAATGAGTATGCCCATCTACCCTAAGCCTTTGTAAGTGTCTTCCTATAATAGGTTATGTTTCCATCAAGGGCTAGGGTTAAACCTAGAACAAGTAGACTGATGGAAGTAAGTAAAGACCAATCATGATAATTAGGGTGTGAGGTGAAGGACGTATTCCAATATGATGAGTATGTCATCTAGGAATAGTGACATACACAGTATGTTACAAATCTTTGGCCAAAGTATCACAAATTGCTGGTTGTGTTGTCCTATGTCACCAAGTTTAAAACAATGTGATATCAGATGAATATTGGTAACAAATATTCAAATATGTTCTTTAAACAAATCACTCAGTACCTGGTGTAGGGTAGGATGACAAAGTATATGAAGTATACAATATGTATTCAATACATAAGATAACATAAATAGATCGGTATCTTTGAGTTATGGAATGAATAGATCGTGAATCACTCGAGTCATTACAAATCTTGCATATATTTATCCATTGAATTTGATTGGCATGGAATGTTTTTATAAATATTGCTTTATTTAGAATAGTGAACATTATCAAAAAAATAATAATTCTCTTGATTCTAAAGTCTTAAAATGGGAATGTTACATCTTGGTATCAGGCGAAGGTTGTAGCTCTTGGACCTATTGTGTCCACAAAGGATGAAACTTAAATTTTCTTGTATGTGAGAAAATGGTGAGAACAAGAGAAACGTTTCAAATAACCCTCCACAGAGGCGGGAGTGGAGCGCCCGGAAACTTCGATGAGATCCTTGCTACCCTGTTGGACATAAGAGATCATTTGGCTATGTTGGAATAGTAAGTAATGGGTAATGAGGAGGAAGAAGAAGCTGATAACAATAATCAGCCACCTCGAGGACAACGCTAATGTGTGTGTTGATAATAACAATGTTAACATACCTATGGAGCACGAGAAAAAAGGCTAGGCTAGCGGCATAACTCACTAATGACATAAAAATGATAAGTCCACCCAAGTTTGATGGCACCACATTACGAGACGAGGGCTGAGGCGGCTCATTGAGATGGAGAAATAATTTTCAATAAGAAATTTCTCAAAAGAAACAAAGGTGATATGGGAGCATATCAATTTTCTCACTGAAGCATCTTTGTGGTGGGACGAGCACAAGGTTGAGTTGAACATTGATGAATCTAATATCACATGGGACCAATTTAAAGGTTACTTTAGGAAGCGATGGTGACACAACTTTAATATGATCAGAAATTACCAAATTTCATAACTTAGCTCAAGGAAAGCTAACTATAAGCGATTATTGGGAGATATTTACAAAACTCCTTAAGTATGTGCCTCGGTACCAAGCTGACAAGAAGTTCGGGATAAGGAAATTCATCATGGGATTGAATCCCATTATAGAAGGAGAGGTGGATGTTCACACCCAACCACGATGGAAGGGGTTGTTGAAAAATCCATAAGGCAGAGCAGAAATTAAAGGCAATTTACGCTCCACGAGGAGGAAGCAAGGAAGAAGAATCCCAACTCCTCTTCATCCTCTCTTTCACCTAAGAAAGGACCATGGAAGAAATTTAGAATGAAACGTAAGTTTTCATTTGATATAAATAAGAAAGCGAATGAAACAAGTTTGTTGGTAATGTACGGAAAAACTTTTCAAGAACAATAATAATGACATGAAGTCCTATGTGGGTTAGAATGATAACTCTAAGGCTGCAAATAAACTGAGCCTAAAAAGGGACTGTAGGAGGCTATTATAATTGTGGTAAAGATCATTACACAAATCAATGTCCTTTAAAGAAGAATGAACGTAATCAGCAGACACAAGATACATGCTTTGCGATGAGTGATAAAGCGAAGTGAAAGCAGGCCACACCCATAGAAGTTAAGGTAATTTATTTGGTTTACCAATAACTATTATTTTTATACCGAGCTACTAAATGTTTTATTTCTAGTAAATTAGCATCAAAATTAAAAAGAAAAGCTAGAAACATGGATAAAATATGGTACATGCATAAAGTATGGTAATAATGTTGTTTATATGGGTAGTATGTGTCTTTTTGGAGAAGTCTGTTAGTGCAAATCAGCAGCACCCTAGATGTTCATCAGATTTCTAATTTGACAATTTGGACATCCAGTGTGATTGCACAATATTGAATCTTTTCCCCAAGTGTGGGACTTGTAAAATGGAAAAGAATCTCCAGATTAGAGGTTGGTTCCTCAACTCCTCTTATCAGGTATATGCATGAAATTTGCAAAGGCTTAAATTCCTAATTCCTACTCTAAATTCCAAGGGGACGGAGATAGGGAATGCAAGACAAATGAGACTAATGCTGATAAGGTGATACACCAAGGGAGTAGTAGACACCTACTTGTAAAACATACACAATCTAGGAGGAAATGGCACAAAAACATGCACAATTTGCCAAAATGTAATGAGAGGTTAAGAAAAAAATTATAAACATATGAAAGGATGGAGAAAACTTTTAATCACAGAGCATATATTATCATTCCAAGTCCAACACAGTGCATTACAATGACCAAGAGGAAAAATAGGTGTTGTATTTGCATGGAAAGGTAAAAATTTCCACAAATTTTTCCAAAAGGGAAAAAAAGGGAAGTTCTGAGAGCTAAAAGAGTGTCTCCTTTTTTAAAAATGAGCCCATTCTAGCTTTTACAATGCAAAAAAATGAGCCCAGGAGAGAGAAACATGGGAAAACATGAGAGGAGCTTCAACCACTGACCAAAATGTAATAAAACAGCATGGGCATCCTTACAGGTCCATTCCCTGACATTTTTCACCATGCTAGGAGAGAATGCGAGCCATTCTTCATTAAAAATGGTGGTTGAAATGTCATTTCTATTGATTTCCACGTGCCAGAGGAATTTTCCAATTTTCTCTCTCCAAACTCCATGAAAATACAAAATTGATCCTGGAATCATGTAGATAATTTCACCAGCTTTCCTTTTATATAAAGAACGTGAAAAGCGACCTCTGGATCGAAAGTTATGGTCGTTTGAAAATTTAAAATTTAGGCCAAAACGGGTTGGCGTGCTGAAAATTTGAAATTTTCTCACTTTTTGCATTTGGTAAAATTTCCCAAAAAAATTCCATGCCCCGCGGATCTAGTGCCACGTGGCATGATTCCATTGGCCGCAGGCTCTTCTTGCTTCATTTTCCATTGTTTTGGCCTTTGGAAATTTTTCAAAAATTCTCCGTCAATTTGGATGACTCGAGGACACATGGTGAGATATGATTCATTCGAGGCCTCTATGCTCAAATTATCCACCTGCTCTAGACCATTTTCCCTGATGGGACGCATGGCAAAACCCCATTAGACGTGGGCTTTCCCTGCCATTTTTCCCTATGAGGCCTGTCTTGCTTTTTGCCGCCACATGGACACGTGGCGTGATTTGATTGGCTTAGGTTTTGGGGGTGGGCTCTCCCTTTCAATATTTCCTTCAACTTTGCTTTGGAAAAAATCCTAACTTTCCCCCACGTTTTGCTGGCCTTGGGACATGTGGTGAGCTCCCATTGGCTACGGGCCTTAGGGGCAAACATTTCTCTTTGCACTGACCCTTGGGAAAAATTCCCAATTTCTCCCCGATGGCCGAAGCTCCGATGCCCCCGGGACACGTGGCCTATCCTCATTGGCTACGGGCCTTGGGGAGTGGCTTTCCCTTTTGATTTTTACACTTGGGTGAAAAAGGAAAGAATCTTTTGTGCCCCCAACCCCAATGACGTGGTGACATGTGGTTTGATCTGACTGGTCGGCGGGCGACGGGCCAATATTTCTCCTTTCCTCTCACCAAAACACTTCGCCAAATTTTTAAGTCTCCCTCCATGGTCCACTAGTTACGGTGCCATGTGGCGTGATTATTGATTCACCGGGCCTTTTCGCAGATTTTCCATGGTTCCGATACTTAGGAAATTTTCCTAATTTCTTCCCCTTGGACATGTGGCACGATCCTATTCACCGGCGGGCCATCGGGGTGAAAAATCCTTACACGAAACCTTGTTAAACACTCGGTAAAAATTCCAAGTTTGCCTCTGCCTCTGCCCTTCCGAGGACACGTGGCCTCATCTTATTGGCTCGGGCTTTTCTTGGGAAAATTTTCCATGAAAACTCCGCCAAGCCATAACTTCAAAAATACATGGAGTTAGGAAGAAAAATTTACCTTTCTGAAAAGTTGAGAAAAATCTCTATCCAATGGTGCCATTTCCAGAACGTCTTGAGTGCCTAAAAAGCAAAAAAATTATGACTGAGGCACAAGAGAGGGAAGAATGAAGGGAGTTAGCCACAAAATGAGCAAGGGGCTCATTTTGGATAGCAATTTTGGCAACTCAGAGGGGTCATCTGCCTACTGGATGAAGTTACCAGTTTCCTGAAACAATCCATTGGGCATGGGGTCATCAAATTCTCTGCTTGGTACCCTAACTGATTAGAACACTACAAGGAGGAAGATGGAGGGTAGAACACCATCTGATTGGAGCAAGGCCTGCAAAACACATTTCTGGAACAACAAGCTTGTGCCAAAGCACTTAGGGAAAGAAAATATAAACTACAACAAAACAATGTGTGTAAGAACTTAGAGGAATGAAAACCTAAGCTAATATGTACAAGGTGGAGAATTTCTTTGATACTTGATACTTCAGATGGATTCCATTGACTGGAATCTACAACTCTTCACCATCCAATATAGACAATTGGAAGGCATTACTGTCCTTACACTTTGTGACCATGTATGGGCCACTCCAAATGGCATCAAATTTTGAATGCCTCCCCGGTTTTTCTCTGTCTACATCCCATTTTAACACTAGTTCTCTAACTTGAAAAGATCTATCCTTGGCCTTTCTATCAAAGGTCTTCTTTATCAAAGCTTGATCCTTCTCCATTACTTGGGATGCCTGATTTCTGATTTCTTGGAGCTCCATCAATTCTACATATCTAACCTCCATGGGCTCAAACTCCAACAACTCCAATTGTTTCATGAGTTCCAATGTTGGCAACTCAAGTGGCATGGGCAAAATTGCCTCTCTTCCATAAACAATCTTGAATGGAGAGTTACTTGTAGATCTCTTGGGAGTTATCCTATCGGCCCATAAGGCTGATTTCAACTTAGTATGCCAAGACCTCGATTTTCATCAAGAATCCTTCTAATGATCCTTAACAAGTTCTTGTTTGTAGATTCAACTTGGCCATTACCCTAAGGGTAATAATTTGATGAAGTGCTTAGGTAGATCCCATTCTTGACAACCCATTCGAGTTACCTTAGACCCAATGAATGCCAATGCATTAAGCGATATTCTTGTAGCAGCTATGTCAAATCTGGTTGTTATTCCCTCATAAAAGTCCAGGATGCTAGATTCATTTGCTTCCTTGAGTGCTCTTTGATCCATTTGGTAAAGTCTGTTCTTTGTTAGAATCCATTTGTGTCCTTGGCTTGAATTTGGATTAATGACTCCAATGAAGTCCAAACCCCATTGCATGAATGGTTGGTCAACTGAAATTGGATGCAATGGAAGGGCAACTAGCCTATCCTTACCCGTGAAGAATACACAATTCTTGCACCTCTTGATCCACGCATAACAATCACTTTGAAAATATTGGGCCAATAATATATAGGCCTCATGATCTTTAGATTTGTCACTCTCGGTGAAAAATGACCACTAGCTGATCCACCATGGAACTCTTCCAACACCTTGTGAATCTGATTTGTACCAATGCATCTCAGCAGCACTCCATTCACATCCCTTTTGAACAAAACACCATCAAAAAGGGCATATGGGACAACCTGCAATCTGAAGTGTCTTATTTTAGTCATGTTCATCTCTGGAGGGCATAGACTGTGTTTAGGAAGTGTATTATGTCTTGGGTCTAGCAAGGAGTGAGGACACCATCATTTTCCTCTCGAGTGCTTCCTTTCTCATGGTTGTCTTACAACGCCAAAACAACCTCCTTCTCATTACATGCTTCCTTGTGTTTATTCAAGACCAACTGTTCACACAATCCTTTTCCTCTTATCAACTTGGTGACTTTGATCTCAATGTCATACTCCATGACACGAGTAATCCAACCTGCTCTCTTTTCATTCAAGTCTTTTTGAGGAGGAATTCTTTAACTCCCACATGAGGAACCAACAATTTACCCTTGTTGTTTGAAACTAGATGCTTGAATTTCTTCAAGCTCCTAATTACTGCAAGAACATGCTTCTCAATGAAATAATACCTCACCTCATAGTCCTCCAGGATTTGGCTGAAGAAATTAATTGGCTGCTCATCATTGTCTTTGTTCTGCTGTACCAAAATTGCAGAAATAGTATCATCACCTCCAAATGCATAGAGGATGAAATCCTTGGAGAAATCTGGGTTAATGAGAGTTGGGGCTTGTGAGATGGCTTCTTTGATTGCTCCAAAAATTTCTTTGCCTTTTGTTTTCCATTTGAAAGCTATGCTTTTCTTTAACATCTTGGTGATAGGCTTGACTAGGGCTGTAAAATTTGGGACAAACCTCCAAACAAAATTTATCCTTCCCAAGAAACTTTGAAGGGCTTTCTTGTGGCTTAGCAATGGTAGTCCTCTTATGGCTTCAAATCTTTTGGATCAATTGATAATCCTTCCTTGGAGATAATGTGGCCAAGTAGCTTTCCTTCATGGGCTAGAAAAATACACTTTTTAGGATTCAAGGATACCCCAAATCTTCTGCACCTTTGGAACACTTGTCTCAAATGAAAGAGATGGTCTGCTACATTTTTTGAAAAAACAGTGATATCATCAAGATATATCAGCACCATGTTGTTAATCAAATCTTTGAACGCCATGTCCATTACCTTTTGGAAAGTAGCTCCAGTGTTGGACAGCCCAAATGGCATTTTCTTGTATGCATAAGTTCCCCATTTGGTTGTGAAGGCTATCTTGAACTGATCCTCTTCTTTCACCATAATCTGATTGCACCACTGAATAGCCATCAAGTAATGAAAACCTTTCAAAGCCAGCAACAACTTGCAAAATTTTCTCCATAGAAGGAAGTGGGTACGATCCTTGAGAGATGCTCTATTCGGATCTCGAAGTCAACACATAATCTGATTTCTCCACTCTTCTTTCTAATTAGAAACAAGTTGGCTACCCAACTAGAATGCTTGATAGAGAATATGATACTTGACTCTATCAACTTATTCAATTATTTTCTCATGAGAGGTTCCATATGTGGATTAAGCGGCCTTTGTTTCTACTGATGGGTTTAGTACTTGGATCCAATTCAATGGTGTGCTGAGCTAACTCAGGATTGAAACCTTTCAAATCTTCATAGCTCCAAGCAAACACATGAGGGAATTCTTTACAAAGCTGTGTGAACTCATACCTTTCTTGTCCAATTGTCATCTTACCAATTTGGAGTGATTTTCCCTCTTCCACCAAGATGGACAATGAATCTTCTCCCTTGACTTAGATGTTTGCTTTCTCCTTCCTAAACTGATCATTAGGATTGAAAATGGACTCCAAAGTAATAATTCCCTTTTATAGTTTGTTGGTTCTCGGCTGTACCACTTGGTCACCATATTGTTGTTCCAACTTTTCTTGATTTTTAGCTAAGAACTCAGCCTCTTCTTGTAAGAAATGGATGATTTGTTGATCATTTTCAAACACTTGCCAACTTACATTGTTTTCTGGCACCAAAGGCCTTACAATCACATGGATGTTTGGTTGTACCTTGTCTTTTTTATGCTTTCAACAACATCAAAGGCTACTCCAACTATTGCAATCTTGTCACAACTTGGTTCTCTTTTCTAGAAATGGATTTGATGCCAAAGCCCTTGAAATATTTAATGAGGTCCCACACCCTATTTTTGTAGCACTTGAGCAGATCATTCTTGGTAGCATGTTGCCCCTTAACTTGGTTGACGATCAACTCACTGTCACCAAAGACTTGCAAGTTCTTTATCCTTCTTTTGATTGACCAATGTAATCCTTGTATCAAAGCTTCATATTCAGCAGTGTTATTAGAACATGCAAACTGAAATCTAAAAGCTGAATAATACTTAACTCCTTGAGGTGAAACAAGCATAGCTCCCCTCCTACACCTTGTCTACTTCTTGATCCATCAAAAAACAACTGCCATACCTCATTGTCATCCTTGTGGTCTGGTTTGGTGATGCTAGGAATAGGATGATTTTCTTCATGCATGTAATAGACTCCTAGCTCAGATTCTTCTATTTCCTGATAAGGATCAAAAGCATGCACCTTTCTTGACCATTCATCAAGAGTCAAATCTGGGATGCTTCCAACCTTGGTGTCAGCTTCATCAGTGCTTGGATAATCCTCTTGATCAAACACTAAACAATTGGTATTGATTTGGCTTGGAGTGTGAGGCTCAATGTGAAAGTTTACAATAGGCTTAGATCTAATTGTGGCTTTAGTTCCATATCTTGTTCTAAACAACATGTGTGACCAATCAGTAGATAAATAACCTCCAATCTTAGCTGTGAAATCCCTTGACAAACATAGGGCAAAGAGTGGTGGAAGATCTATTACTGAGACATCTTGCAAAACAACAACGTTGGGGCATGCGTGTAAAGTGAGACTCAAATTTTTAATCACTCCTACTGTCGTTATTGTTGTCCCATCCAATATGACTTCATATTGAATCCCCAACCGATCACCTATTTGCTTGGGAATTCTTGAACTACTTGCTCCGAAATCAATCATGTAGTTGTGTACTAAATGGTTTCCAATGATGAATGAAACATAGAATGGAGGGGGCTTCAACATTTTACCTTATTGTCCTCCATGATTCCTCTCAAGTTGGGAAGCATTTGTGAGTACCTTCTCTTACATTTGGACCTGTTGATTTGAAGTTGACTAGTCCTTCATGGCAGCTTGTAGCAAATCTCTTTAGCTGGGATGGATAGTGATTCCCACATTGATATGTTTACATTTGTCTTCTTCATCTGATCAATGATGTTGAATGGAGATGAAGCATCTATTTGTTTTCCCTTGGCCTGCACATTCATTCCTTAGACATGGGCAGTAACAACTGGCATTTGAGTTGGCCTAGGAGTTGTTTTAGACAGCCCTTGCATGTTTGGAACTACATTTTGTTTGCCAATAATTTGTGGAGTGGTAGAAGGTTGTGAATTACTTGGAGCCAATGGTTGTTCTTCACCCAAATTTCTCCTTTTTGACCTTGTCTTTGGCTGCAACACTTTGGGAGATTGTTTGATTCATGCCACAAAAATATTTTGCCTGTCAGTTTACAAGTGTGGTATCATTTGGAGCTGATTGTTGCTAGAATGTTTCTTGTTGTTGGTTATTTCCTTGACTCCCTTCACCCTCCACACCAGTATTTGTCACCATTAATGCTTGATTTAAGGCACCGTTGAAGCACATAAACTAGTTGTGAGGTTTATTGCATGGGAAACACCAATCATACTCTTGAGCTATGTTGTTTTGCACTGGCACTATTGCTTTAGAGGAAGATGTAGCATTGGGATTATAGGGCTGAAATGGTCTGTTGGCAGGAGGTCTTGCTTGATTTTGATTTGTAACTAGATTGGGTGGTCTTTGAGGCTAGTATGGCTACCTGTTAGGCTAAGCTTGAGGTTGCAAAGAAGGTCTAAAACCTTGGGCTTGCTACCTCTTGAGTGTAACCAGCTCATTACCTAAATTTTGCAATTTCTTCATGACTTCTTGAAGTTCATTCGAGGCACTAGAAGATGAAGTAGAAGCTTCACTTGAATTCTAATTTCTAGGAGTGGGAATAAGAGCTAAAATAGGTACTTGACTAGTGCTTGGACCCTCTAAACTTGGATACAATGGCATTGGAGGCCTAGGAGCTAGCTTACCAGCTTGAATCAGACAATTTTCAGCTCTAATGGCAATGCTATAAGCAATAGGGATAGTTGTGCCTCCCATGGACTGAACTAACATAGAAATATCAGAATTTAGAGCTTTAAGGTAATATAGAAAAGCACCTTCTGCTGTTGGCCTTACTACCACTGGAATTCTCTCCCAAGTCCTTTGAAATCTGAAGTTGAAGTCAGTCAGCTGCTCATTGGGAGCTCTCTTGATGGTTGTCAATTGTTCCAAAAGGGACAAGTTATCTCCCTTTTCTCCAAACTACTCATGGAGGGCTATACATAGCTGGTTCCAATTTTGAATAGAACCTGAGGCAAGACTCCTAAACCATTACAAATCTTTCCCTTTGAATGAAGATGCTAGCAGTTTGATAGTAACTTGCATCTCATTAATCTCATGGATTACACAAATATTAGCAATATCCTTGACATGATCACCAGGAGTGGTCTGATTCTCTCGAGTAAAGTATGGAATGTTCTCCAATGCTGCATATTTGGGATTATATTTTGTGCATTAAGAGCAAGTGGGCTGCTCTAGTGAAATTGACATATGAGTTGTGTTGTGCCATTCGATTGGCCTTAGAACCCTTGTTGATTGAATGAAAGGCCTACCAGTGGAGGAGTTGATAGAGTTCTATTTGGTGGAGATGGAGACCTTTGAATTCTCCTCCCTCTTTGCCTTCTTCTTGGAGATAATTGTAGATACTCAAAAACACCTCTTCTTCTCCAACTCTTGACCTTGTGGTGATTCTTCTCATGAGTTTTCAGTGCCTTGCTTGCTAAAACCAAGTGATTCTTCTTCCTTGGAGTTGCGGATGTGTAATTTAGGGCTCTTTTAAGCAAGGAACTTGCAACAAATGCACATCAATTTTTGTAATGAAGATGAAGACCTCTAAGGTCCCACTGGGCATGCCAAAACTGTTAGTGCAAATCAGCAGCACCCCTGGATGTTGATCAGATTTCTAGTTTGACATCTTAGACATCTAGTGTGATTGTGCAACATTGAATCTTTTCCCCAAGTGTGGGACTTGTAAAATGGAAAAGAATCTCCAGATTAGAGGTTTGTTCCTCAACTCCTCTTATCAAGTATATGCATGAAATTTACGAGAGGCTTAAATTCCTAATTCCTACTCTAAATTCCAAGGGGACAGAGATAGGGAATGCAAGAAAAATGAGACTAATGCTGATAAGGTGATGCACCAAGGGAGTAGTAGACACCTACTACTACTGCAAAACATACACATTCTAGGAGGAAATATAGCACAAAAACATGCACAATTTTCCAAAATGTAATGAGAGGTTAAGAAAACAATGATAAACATATGAAAGGATTGAGAAAACTTTTAATCACAGAGCATATATTATCATTCCAGGTCCAACACAGTGCATTACAATGACCAAGAGGCAAAAAAGGTGTTGTATTTGCATGGAAAGGTAAAAATTTCCACAAATTTTTCCAACGAGGAAAAAAAAAAGGAAGTTGCGAGAGCTAAAAGAGTGTCTCATTTTTTTAAATGAGCCCATTCGGCTTTTAAAATGCAAAAACGAGCCGGGAGAGAGAAACATAGGAAAATGTGAGAGGAGCTTCAACCACTCGGCCAAAATGTAATAAAACAGCATGGTCATCCTTACGAGTCCATTCCCCGACATTTTCACCATGCTAGGAGAGAATGCGAGCCATTCTTCATTAAAAATGGTGGTTGAAACGTCATTTCTATTGATTTCCACGTGCCAGAGGTGTTTTCTAATTTTCTCTCTCCAAAATCCATCAAAATGCAAAATTGAGCCCAAAATCTTGTAGATAATTTCACTACCTTTCTGTTGATATAAAGAACGTGAAAAACTGACCTCTGGATCGAAAGTTATGGTCGTTTGAAAATTTAGGCCAAAACAGGGGCCAAAACGGGTTGGCGTCTTTGAAAATTTGAAATTTTCTCACTTTTTGCATTTGGTAAAATTTCCCAAAAAATTTCCATGCCCCACCGATCTAGTGCCACGTGGCATGATTCCATTGGCCGCGGGCTCTTCCTGCTTCATTTTCCATTGTTTTGGCCTTTGGAAAATTTTCAAACATTCTCTACTGGCTGGATGACCTAAGGACACATGGCGAGATATGATTCGTTCGAGCCTCTATGCTCAAATTCTCCACCTACTCTGGACCATTTTCCCTAATGGGATGTATGGAAAAATCCCATTAGATGTGGGCTTTCCTTGCCATTTTTCCCTGCGGGCCTATCTTGCATTTTTTTTCTGCCACATGGACACGTGGCGTGATTTAATTGGCTCGGGTTTTGGGGGGCGGGCTCTCCCTTTCAATATTTCCTTCGACTTTACTTTAGGAAAGAATCCCAACTTTCCCCACGTTTCGCCGGTCTTGGGACATGTGGCAAGCTCCCATTGGCTGCAAGCCTTGGGGGCAAACATTTCTCTTTACGCTGACCTTTGGGAAAAATTCCCAATTTCTCCCCGGTGGCCGAAACTCTGATGCCCTCGGGACACGTGACCTGTCCTCATTGGCTGTGGGCCTTGGGGAGCGGCTTTCCCTTTTGATTTTTTACACTTGGGCGAAAAAGGAAAGAATATTTTTGTGCCCCCCGACGCCATGGCGACACGTGGTTTGATCCGGCGGAGTCGGCGGGCGATGGGCCAATATTTCTCCTTCCCTCTCACCAAAACACTTCGCCAAATTTTTAAGTCTCGATAATAATGGTATAGCCTAGATACCAAATGATAGAATAAAATAAGATTACAATGACCAAAGAGGGACGGAAGCGTCACAAATATTATTGATCATGAAATCAGATTACATTACAATGCAAGATCTGTAATATTTATAGATATTAGACAACCTCATATGGATAGACATGACACCCTAGCAGACACCAACTACGAGATGATAAGACCCATCTCACATGCACATGTAATTACTACTAATACCAATATTGAATGTTATCCAACATAACAATATTGAATGCAAGTCACTAGACTAGAGTGCACATGTTGCACATTATTAAATAAAAGACAATGCAATAAAATGCAATAAATATGCCTATGCTAAATTATGCTAACATTCCCCCCCTTAATTTTGCATAGTTTCCAATGAAGTGGAGAGGAACTCTCTGAACAGTGTGAATTTGTCACGTGCAAGTGACTTAGTGAAAACATTTGCCTTCTGTTCAGCTGTAGGACAGAAATGGAGCTGTATGTTGTGCTTCAAGACATGCTCGCGTATGAAATGAACTTGTACTTCAATATGCTTGGTTCTCTCATGAAATACTGGATTGTAAACAAGCTTTAGAACTCCTTCATTATCAACATATCTTTGGAGTATATTTCTATTGTGGTAGACCAATTCCTTCCAAAGATTCAAAGCATAGCATATTGCTTCACAAACATCTTCACCGCACTCGATACTCTACTTACACGTAGACGAGCGAGAAACAAAGTTTTGTTTCTTGCTTCCCCATGATATCGGTCTAGATCCCATAAAGAAGACAAAGCACGATGTTGACCTCCTATCATCCATGTTTCTGCATGATCTGAATTTGAATATCTTGTCAAGAAGAAGTTGTCATTCTTCTTGTACTCTAGACCAAGGTCAACTATACCCTTTAGATATCTCAGTATTCTCTTTGTTGCTTTCCAATGACATATTTTTGGTTCTTGCATGAAGCGTGATAAATAGCTGACTGCAAAGCTGATATCTGGTCTAGTATATGTCAGGTAAATGAGACTCCCGATCAACTGCCGATAGAGAGTTGCATTCACCGGTGGTGATGGATCGGAACAAGATAACTGAAGTCTCGCTTCCATAGGTGTAGTAATAGGAGTGCAGTCCATCATCCTAAATTTCTCGAGCGTTGTCTTGGTGTATTTCAATTGTGACACAAAGATATGATTCTCTTTTTTCCATACTTCCAACCCAAGACAATAGTGCATGAGCCCGAGATCTGTCATGTCGAATGATCGATTAAAATCCTTCTTTGTTGCATCGATCATCTTCACAGAACTGCCTGTAATGACTAGATCGTCGACATAAACAACCATAATGACAATCTCCCCCCCTTACTTTTTGAGGTAGAGATTGGGGTCATAAGGATTCCTTTCGAATCCATGACTTATGAGATGCTCATCAATTTTGATGTACCATGCCCGGGGTGCCTGTTTTAGGCCATATAGAGATTTTATGAGTCTGCATACCATCATCTCTTTTCCTGGTATTACATAACCCTCTGGTTGAGTCATATAGACTTCTTCTTGCAAATCTCCATTAAGAAAGGCACTTTTCACATCCATTTGGTGGACTTTCCAACCAAATTGTGCAGCTAGAGCAAAGATCATCCTGATTGTCTTGATCTTGGTTGTGGGAGCAAATGTCTCCTCATAATCAATGCCTTCTTGTTGTGCATACCCCTTTGCTACAAGCCTTGCTTTATACTTGTCAATAGTCCCATCTGATTTGTACTTAGTCTTGAATATCCATCTGCATCCAATGGGTTTCTTCCCTGGTGGAAGGTCGACAAGTTGCCATGTGTTGTTCTTCATCACTAACTGATACTCTGAATCCATGGCATCTTTCCAAGCTTTTGATTGTAGGGCTTCCTGAACTGTAGATGGCTCAAATGTTTCAACAACTCTGCTCATTAGGGCATAATTGACCTCTTCACGAGCTTGATTGTGAGTTCTAGGTCCAGGATTGGATGATGTGCTAGGTGCTTCATCCAAATTTGCATCTCTTATTAATTGAGTATACCATTTAGGTAACTTATTAGCTGTTCCATTAGATTATGGTGGATCCAAGTTTTCACCATCATCCAATTCATCATTGTCATCTTCAATGGGAACATCAAATTCTATCTTCACAAGAGGTGTATTCTGCATGTTTGTTGAGTCGTTGAGTGGAGCATCTTCTTGTTTCTTCTCAAAGAACTCAACATCCCTACTTGTGTATACTTTCTTTACTTTCGGATCCCATAATCTGTACCCAAGTGCTTCTTCACTGTATCTAATGAATATCAGTTTCTCAGCTTTCATATCCAACTTGTTCCTGTTCTTCTTGGGTATGTGCATGCTAGCTTTACACCCAAATACTCTTAGGTGTGCAATTGATGGTTTCGATTTGACCATGCTTCTTGAGGTGTCACTCCTTCAAGAGCTACTGTGGGCACTCTGTTCAACAAATAGACTGCAGTTCTTGCAGCTTCTACCCAAAATGTCTTTGTTAAACCTGAGTCGTCAATCATACATCACACCATTTCCATGATAGTACGATTCCTTCTCTCAACTATACCATTCTGTTGTGGTGTGTGAGTAGGAGGCATTTGTCTACGAATCCCATGAGCTTCGAGGGTAAGTCTTGAACTCATTGCTTGTGAATTCCCCCTTGATCCGAGTGGAGAGTTTTTCTTGCGACCAACTTCATTCTCAACAAGTGCTTTGAACTTCTAAAATGTCTCAAAGGCTTGACTCTTGTTTCGTAGACAATATATCCACATATTTCTTGAGTATTCATCAACACAAAGCATGAAGTATTGACATCCAGAATGACTTGGTTGCATGGGCCCGCAAAGATCGGTGTGCACCAAATCAAGCTTTCCCTTAGCTCTATATGTGTTCTTCTGGAAGGGTACTCTGTGTTGCTTTCCAGCTAGGCAATTGTGACACTTGTCAGTGTTGTGCTTGAGTGTAGGAAATCCTTTCACCATGTTGCCCTTTTGAAGTGTTTGGAGATAGCCAAAACTGATGTGACCATATCTGCGATGCCATAGTTCTGCAGATTGTGTGTCTTTGGCCACTAGAGCTTGATCATCCTTGTGGACAAAATCAAGTTGGAACATGCGTCCCACATTAGAGGCTCTTGCTACAATCTTGGAACCTCTTGACTTATCTCTTATCAAGCACACTTTTTCTCCATTATTACTGTCAAAATCCAACTTCAAGTTGTGATCAAGGAGTTGACTAACTGATAGCAAATTCTTGGTCAACCCAGGTACATACAATACATTTGTGATTTTGCAGTCATGCTTTCCAAGAGGTAGTGAAATGTTTCCAATCCCCTTGACACTGTATGATGAGTCATCACCTAATGACACATGGTTCTTGTTAGGTGAGTCACGCAGTGTGTAGAACCAATCCTTACGTCCAGTCATGTGTCGAGTTGCACCCGAGTCAACATACCAGATATCTTGTGTGGACTTGGTTTCTTCATCAAATTGAGCAGAATACATGTGGTGTCCTTCATCTGAATCATCCTCATGTTTGGCAATGTACCCTTGTTGTTTGGGTTTTCTTTGCCAATTACCATTTTTCTGCCCTTGATTGTTGTTGTTGTTGGACTTCCCTTTATTTGAATTATTGTTACCCTGATGGTTATTGGGTTTTGAATTGCTTGATGAACCCTTTTTATAGGAATTGTACCAACAATCTTTGATGTCATGTCCCCCTCTATTGCAAATGGGACACTTCTTGGTGTTGTCTCGTTGACTTTGGTTTTGTTGGGACTTCTTGTGATTGGATTGAAATTTTCCCTTTCCTTTATGATTGGAAGATAGTGCTTGCTCATCTTCCTGATCTTTGTTGTTCATTGCCTCTTCTTGTTGGAGTAGATTGACCAACTTCTCAAAGGTGACTGTGTGTTCACTCATATTGATAGTTATCACAAAGATTCTGTAGGAAGGAGGAAGTGCTCGCAACACAATTGGTACGAGGTCTTCATCACTTATCTCTTTTCCCAATGCCAATAGAGATGCCCTCAAAGTAGCAACTCGTCTCAAAAAAACTTCAACCTTCTCATTGTGCTTGAACTTGAGAGTATGCAGTTGTGATAGTAGGTTGAGGATGGCATTCTTGTTCTTTGCCTCATAGATTGTGCTCAACTTATCCCATGCATCCTTGGCCGATGTGGCATCTCTAATGTGGGGTTGCACATCATTCATTACACTAAACAAGATGATCAACTTGGCCTTTTGATTTGCCCTATCAAATTGAACTTGTTGTCTTCCATCATCAAGTGATATTGTTGTTTGTCCATCTACAACTATCCATAGGTCTTCAAACTCAAGTAACACCTTGATCTTTGGTTTCCATGTAGCATAGTTGTCTCCTCTAAGCGGTTGTGAATGACAAGAAGAACTTTGGTGCTTGTGCACCCATTTCGCAATCTGAATTTTTGAAACTCGAATTTTCGACAAAGGTAAGGCTCTTATCACTCCAGGTTTATGGTCTCCCTCTCAATATACCGTCAGTCGATATACCAAACCTTTCTATATACTCTCCCTTCCGATATACCTGTCGGTACATGGAAGAAGATCACCCTTTCAATATACCCGTCGATATGGAAAGAGGTGTTAACACACGTGAAAGAATTTAGTACGTGGTACTTAGGACAAGATTTACGGAAGGGGTTTGTGCAAGCACAAACGGATGGGAGGGCTCAAATGTGTGTGTATTGTGTCCTTATTACTCCCCGTCGATTTTATAGGGTCGATGCCCAGACGACGTTTAGGCAGCTGTGTTAGGCGTTAAGTGCAGTAGTAGTCACGATAGCATCACCCGTAAGCGCTTCCCAGAGGCACCGTATATACCGAACAACGCTGCTATGAGATCAAATATCTCGTGTGATAGAACCAAACATAAAATAAAAAATGTGCACTTTTTTTTCACTTTATGCACCAAGATTAGTACAACATCCTCTCAAAGTACATCAAAATGAAGTTTTTGTGTCCCCCCTCTTTACAAAAAAGGGTCTAGAATCACAAAATACACAATTTAGGCCAAAAATATTTTTTTACCCCCAATAGGTGTTTTTCGCTAAATTTAGCGGTGGCTCTAAATGTGTTTGGTGAGCTTCTAAATTTAGAAATATCCCAAAATTTATTAATTTCTCCAAATTTTCCAAAAAAATAATTTAAGAAAAAATATGGAGAGAGTGGGAATTGAACCGCTGACCTGTTTGTTCCCAAGATCCAAACAAACAATCTGAATATTGTTTTCACCTTTTCTCACAAACCGTGATCTAGGTTTTTCTAAAATTTTGACAGCAGCATCATAAAATATTTTTCTTGAAACCCACAAAATTTTAGAAGAATCGGAATCTTAGTTTTTGAGATCTTACCAATTTACCAGCTAGATCTGATTTTTTTAGAAAAAAATGATCTGACTTGTACAGACTTTTCGTTACATGTAGAGGCTGAATCTGAAGATGATGTAAACTGAAAATTTGTGCATATCTTCTTATCTTTCCAAAAAAAAAATGGCACATCAATCTGACATTTTATAAAAAAGTTACGTCTTTTTTCTAAGAGATATCTGCTGGAATTTTGTTGACGGGACTGCTTCAACCTTTGCTCCCGAATTCTTCACACCTCCACTTTCAGATCTGATTTTTTTTTTTAGATCTGATCTTTTTTTTTTTTCTTTTGATCTGCAATTTTTTTCAAGATCTCTCTCTTTTCTTTTTTTTTAAGATCTCTTTTTTTTTTTTTCACAAATCTTTTTTTTTTTTAGATCTGTAATTTTTTCCAAGATCTTTCTCCTTTTTTTTTTTTAAAGATCTCCAAATCTGAAATATTCCGCCAATATGTTAGATCAATTGGCTATGCCAATGACTAATAAAAAAAATTACCTTCCAAATAAGTGGATAGGTCAAATTTTAGTTGATGGATGCTTGGGAGGAATGGAGGCTGCAGGATGCTTCAATGGCTCTCCTTTGATGCAGATCTTCTTCTCCAATGGATCCTCTCCAATAGTGCTCCTCTTCAACCTTGCTTGGATAGAACCTACTCTGATACCAAATGATAATAATGGTATAGCCTGGATACCAAATGATAGAATAAAATAAGATTATAATGACCAAAGAAGGACAGAAGCCTCACAAATATTATTAATCATGAAATCAGATTACATTACAATGCAAGAGCTATAATATTTATAGATATTAGACAGCCTCATATGGATAGACATGACACCCTAGCAGACACCAACTACGAGATGATAAGACCCATCTCACATGCACATGTAATTACTACTAATACCAATATTGAATGTTATCAACATAACAATATTGAATGCAAGTCACTAGACTAGAGTGCACATGTTGCACATTTTTAAATAAAAGACAATGCAATAAAATGTAATAAATATGCCTATGCTAAATTATGCTATGATCTCCCTCCGCGGTCCTTTGGTCATAGTGCCACATAGCGTGATTTGATTCACCCTGGGCCTTTTCTGGAGATTTTTCCACAGCACCGATACTTAGGAAATTTTCCTAATTTCTTCCCCTTGGACACGTGGCACGATCCTATTCGCCGGTGGGCCATCGGGGTGAAAAATTCCTTCTGAAACCTTGCCAAACACTTGGTAAAAATTCCAAGTTTACCTTCACCTCTGCCCTTCCAAGGACATGTGGCCTCATCTTATTGGCTTGGGCTTTTCTTGGGAAAATTTGCCACGAAAACTCCGCCGAGCCATAACTTCAAAAATACATGGAGTTAAGAAGAAAACTTTACCTTCTACGGAAAGGTGAGAAAATTTTTATCCAATGGTGTCATTTCTAGAAGGTCTTGAGTGTACGAAAAGAAAAAAATTATGACTGAGGCAAAATAGAGGGAAGAATGAAGGGAGTTAACCACAAAATGAGCAAGGGCTCATTTTGGATAAAGAAGTCCTTGATTTACCTAACTTTTCCATAGAGGTTGATCTTTATGTTGCACCTTTAGGGTCTTATGATGTAATCATAGGTGTAAATTGGTTAGCAAAACATAAGGCTAAAGTGGACTATTTTGAAAAACACATTAGTTGTTTAGATGACTGTAGAAAACAAAGCAGAGATTCGGGTGTGAAACGTGAGATTTGTTAGAAAAGCTGTCACTATGCAACTTAAAAAGGCCAAAAATAAAGGATGTACCTTATATGCAATAAGAATTACTGAATCAACAAGAAAGCGGTGATATTATGGAACGATATCGTTGTTACGAGACTTTAGTGATGTATTTCTAGAAGAATTGCGAGTCTTCTACCCAAAATGGAATATGATTTCACGATTGAGATCAAGCCGGAACTAAACCTATTTCTAAAGCACCGTATCGAATGAATACTAGAGAATTAGTAGAGCTTAAGGCTCGGTTGCAATAAATTTTGTCTAAGGGTTTGATTAGACCAAGTGTTTCACCTTGGGGAGCACCCATAATTTTTGTGAAAAAAAAAATGGAACACTTAGATTGTGCATTGATTACAGAATGTTAAACAAGGCAACAATCAAGAATAGATATCCACTCCCTAGGATTGATGATTTATTTGATCAGATGCGTGGAGCATCGGTATATTCCAAGATAGATCTTTGATCTAGGTATCATCAATTGTGAATTAAGGATGAGGATATTCATAAAACAACTTTCAGAACAAGGTATGGACATTATGAGTTTACAGTTTTACCTTTTGGATTAACTAATGCACCTGTGGCATTTATGAATTTAATGAATAATATATTTCAAGAATACTTGGAAAAATTTGTGCTCATATTCTTAGATGACATTCTCATATATTCTAAAAGCATTAAAGAGCATCATGAGCATTTGAAAATAGTTTTGGAAATTATGAGAAAGAGACGGTTGTTTGGTAAGCTGTCCAAATGTTCTTTCTATGACACAGAAGTCCACTATTTGGGTCATGTAATAAGTAAGGATGGAATTGTTGTAGATCCTTCTAAAATTATAGCTATAATGAGAATGGCCTGCACTTAAGAATGTACATGAAGTTAGAAGCTTCATGGGACTTGTTGGCTACTATAGGAAATTTGTAAAAGACTTTTCTAAGATAGTTGCACCAATAACTTCCTTACAGAAGAAAGATAAAAAGTTTGTTTGGAGTGAGAAATGTTAAATTGCATTTAAAACTTTGAAGGAACAATTAACTTCAACAACTATTCTTACGAGTACCAAATCTTGATGGAGATTTTATGGTGGTAATTGATGCATCCGGTGAAGGTCTAGGAGGTATTTTGTTACAAAGTGGTCATGTTATAGCATACGAAAGTAGAAAACTTAAGTTACATGAGTTGAATTATGCTCCACATGATTTAGAGCTTCTTTGTCATTATTCATGCACTTAAAGTTTGGAGGCATTATCTACTTGATAAACCATTTGAGTTGAAAACTAATCATCTTGGGCTGAAGTACATTTTACTCGGCCAAATCTAAATGCAGGATAACGAAGGTGGTTAGATTTTTGTCTCAATATGATTTTGACTTAAGTTACATTAAGAGAAAAGAAAATAGAGTGGTGATGCTCTAAGTCTTAGGAAGCACATTTCTGCTCTTATAACACTTAGAACTCAGTTTAAGGATGAAGTAAAAAGTGTTATGGAATTTGATTCTTACTTTTAATAAGTAAAAGTAGCACATGCTACATATTCTAATGATTCGAGGTATAAAAGTTTTCACTTTGATAAAGAAGGAATATTACAATTTGAAAACAGAGTCTATGTACCTTTGTTTAATGATTTGAGAAAGAAATTGTTAACTGAATTTCACAATTCACCTTTTTCTGGACACCTTGGCATTTCTAAGATGCTTGCTGACATAAAACAGCAATATTTCTGGAAAGGAATGAAAAAGGATGTTATTGATTTTGTGACACATTGCCTTGAATGTCAACGTGTTAAAGCGGAACATATGCACCCAGTCTATTTGTTGTATCCTCATAGCATACCACAGTACAAATGGTAGGTAATAAGCATGGATTTTGTACAAGGGTTACCTATGTTGAGAAATAAGCATGATGTTATCTTAGTAGTTGTTGATAAACTAACAAAGATAACATATTTTATTGCTGGAAATTTGAAGGATGATTCTCCTATTTTGGCAAGAATATTTTTACACGAAATTTTCAAATTACATGGAGTACCTGAGTTAATCATTTCGGATAGAGATCCTAGAATGACATCAAGATTTTGGAAAACACTTAATGCAACTTTAGGAACTAAGCTAAATTTCAATTATGCGTATCATCCAGGAAACAAATGGGAAAACGAAAGAGTAAATCAAGTTTTAGAAGATATGTTACGAATGTATTGCATGGATCAATAGTATAAGTGGGAAGAGTATCTTCCATTAGTTGAATTCACATACAATAATACATATCATGCTTCTCTTAAGATGGCACCTTTCGAGGCATTATACGAAAGAAAATGTAGAACCCCTGTTAGTTGGGATAGCATAGAAGATAGAGAGGTAATTGGACCTGAAATTCTTACTGAAATGGAACAAGTTAAATTGATTCGTGAACGCTTGAAAGAAGCAGTAGATAGGAAAAAGAGTTACGCTGACTTGAAGAGGGTTGATAGGAAATTTAAACTTGGTGAGAAAGTCTTTCTTTAGGTTAAACCGAAAAAGAGTTCTATAACTTTTGGCAAGGCTACCAAGTTATCACCTCGTTATGTGGGACCTTTTGAGATAGTTGAAGTAATCAACCCTGTAGCTTATTGTTTAGCATTACCTCCTGCTTTGTCACGAATGCATGATGTTTTCCATATTTCTTTGCTTAAGAAATATGTTTCAGATTTATCACATGTGTTAAATTGGAATTCCTTGCAAGTCTAGGACCCAAGAATAATCATAGTTAAACTCATACGAGTGCTTGAAACTCTCTAGTTGCATTTGAGAAATCAAAAATAAGTCAATGTAAGGTCCAGTGGAACCAGTTTAACGAAGAGAGTGTAACTTGGGAAAATATAGAGGATATAAAAACTACTTTTTCATATCTATTTGAATAGAATTGATTCTGTTGATTGATACAAATTTATGATTTTAACTTTATATGACAATAAGTATGTCGAGTTTTGGGCGAGATATTTATTTGATTTGAATAAATAGTTATTTAATGTTGATTCCTAGGACTATAAGGTTTTGATATATTTGACTTAGGATAAGAGAATTGAATGCATTGATTGTCCTTGGTGTAAATTGTTAAAAGAGGTAATCATCGAGACGATGATTATTTAGGAGGAAGCATGTAACACCCTTGACGGTTGTTATTTTCCTCCTTTGCATTTCAAGTGTTGACGTGTGATTTTCCTTATAAAAATATGTTCTTTTGATTGTTGGAGATCATGTTTGATATGACCAAATCATTTTTGTTCTTAAGATCCTTTGACTGAATTAGAATGGCTTCCTTGAATCTATTTTTCACTTCTTTTAGATGAATTGCAATATGGTTTAAGAGTTGTAAACTTATCTATTAATCTAAATCATCCTTGGATCAATTTCAGTGATCCAAGGAATGTTTTAAATCTGCTCTATGGAATGAATGGTAAATTGACATTCCATGAATTAAGAGACATATTGACTGAACTTTGTTGTTACAAGTTCTTTGATTTTTGTGTGAACGTATTTCCATTCAGTTGTATGTTGTGCTTGGGTCCTTAGAGATCGATCATGGCAGGACATTGCTAACGAACACGAAAATACAACCTGTTCACTGACATAGGAAGGATTCATGATCCTAAAAGGACTATCCTATGGAATCCTAAGCTAGGTAAGAATATTTTCTACCTAAGTTATGTCACTTAATAGAATTCTTATTCTAACCTAAAGCTTCCTATTCTACTTTGTTGGTTGATTGGCATCCTAACCAAAGATATGTGCTAAGGATATGGAAGGGTTACTATGCTATTAAAATCAACCTAGAACCTAATACTATAAGGTTTTATGATGATCTAACCTAATGCCTAAAACTATTATGTTGTGAATTGATCTAACCTATGTGGAAACTACCTAAGGCTATGTGTTAAGATGTATGGTGGAAATTTGTTGTTAGGGTTATAACCTAAGGTATATATTATAAACTACCTAAGGTCTAACCTAAGTAATTTGATCTATCCTAAACTAATGGGTATGAAAAGGTAATTAGGTGGTTGCATGTATTAAGGGCGATGGTTCTTATGGCATTTATGTTATTGATAAGGTTTTGAATGCATAGGGTACTGCCAGTTTTGGCAGGGGCTAGTTGACTTGGTGGAGGCTTATGTGGAAGTGTCACTAGAATAAAATTTCATGTTAATTTTGATTTGGCATTTTCCAAACTTAGAAGGCGGTGGTAAGGAAGAATAGACAAAAAAATTGGAATTAATGAAACTTATTGTTTTCAGTTTTTGTGCACAAACCATCTTGGAAGGCATGCAAGCGGGTTTGTCTGGGGTTGTTTCACTTTGCATGTTTCACGATTTTTATCTACATGCTCTCTGGTTTTTTGAACCAGCAGATTGAACTGCACTTAATGGCTATTTTTGAAGTCTTAGACCTATTTTCGGTTCGTGGGATGTATAAGAGGCATTGTGGAAAAAGAATATGGTTGTTTGATCTTTCATGGAGAAGAGGAGAAGTTGTGAGCTCGGCTGGAGGTCTCCTTCGATTTGGCAGAAGCACTATCAGGCATGATAGGCTCTAATCTTTAAGATCTCTTGCTTTTCTCTAAATGTTTCATTAAAACAAGTCTACTCTTTTGAGATTCTTGGCTTGCATGTTTTATCTGGTTACTTATTTGCTAGGTTTTATAATCTTTGTTATCTTGGATATGAATCCATGGAAAAAATAATAATGTTGGTTTGGAAACTTTCTTTGTGTTAGTTTAATAATGAAACATGCATGTGAAGCTTGTTTTAGTAGCTCTGCTTTCCATTTCTGGAATTTTTATTCGAGGTTGTTGTGTTGGAACTAACCTTCATTGCAATATGTGAATTCTAAACTTTATGGGAACCTTGAGTTATTTGAGCTTGTATTTGGGCTTCGTGTTTTGATATGAACTTGTGTTAGAGCTTCTTGTTGTTCTGAACCAGTGTTTGGAATCCTGGGTAGCTCTGGAATGTTGTTCGAAGTTCGTATATGGCTCTGTACACGTATTTTATTACTTGTGTTTCTCGACTGTTGGGTAAGTGCACCAAGTTGGGGGACAATTAAGTGGACATCAAATCCTAAATTTTACATTAAAAACAGCAAAACATCAAATTTAGTCTTGAGCGGACTTGAACCATGCCGAAAAGTAAAAACTATGTCATAAAAATGGTACCATTACATGGGAGAGTATTATCTTTGTAGAAATACTGATTTTAAAGTGAATAGAAGAGGATAAATATCATTTTATAATTTGTTACTATAGTAGGTCTTTAAGACACTTTTTCCTCCGAATGTTTATGTCTACGTTTAGACTTAAAATTTGTTTAACTTATTAGAATGTGATAAGAATTATACCATCCCAGTTGTTGTGGTGAAATTATATACATGTTAAAAAAAAAAAAAAATTGATTTCAATATTTTTTGATGAAGTTATGGCGGGCAAACGGAAAGTGCTCTGTTTTCTTTATGTTTTCATACCACTTTCACGGAAAAAATCATAAAAAATAAAATATTACTCAAAAAAATACAAAATAAAATCCATCCCAAGATAGATAGTGGCATATAACTTCTCACCAAAGGAAAAAAATATATATCAATTTTTGGTCATCCAAATTGTGGGCAAACGGACTATAATCTTATCGGCGTTTTTAAAAAAAAATACCAAGTCATTGAATTTTGAGTGTTTAATATAGCTAATCTTGTCCATTTTTTACAAAAATTAGTATTTTAGAAACTAGATTCCAGATGCTATGATTCATATTAATATAATTTTGTCTAATTTTGAGTGTATGTATTGCTAATAATCCCTACAAGTTGATATTATGTTGTTATTTGCAATATGATGTCCACGGATGACCCTATATTTGTCCATCAACTTCCTACACTTACCTGTTATTGAAGGTTCGTGTTTTACACCGCACTTTTCGTATTATGTTACTTGTATAGTTATAAACTCTTTTTGAAGCTCATGTTTCATTTTGAACTGGTATTTGAGATTCTTGTTTAAATATAAATGGAATGGGAACTTCGTGTTTGAACCTATTATTAGAGACTCGTGTAGCTCCTTTCTTTTATTGGAAGATTGTATTTTATACTTCCCTCGTATTAAAATACTTGTGTAGTTCTAAAATTTTGTTGAGACTTTGTGTTCAACTCTATTATGGTATTTTGAGTTGGGTTTTACTTGTATTAAAAGTTTAAAAACTTATAACTCTTTTGTTGAACTATTGCTAAAAGAAAACTGGGAGAATAGTTGACTGAGTTGTTGGGTAAACTCTTTGAGATCTTAACTAAAAACATCTTTGTTTGATGAATGGATTTGTAATTATTTTTTGAGAACTATTTCATCTTTTCTGAGATGGAAATGGCATTTTATCGGGGGTATTCTTTTCCCCTCTGATTTTGTGGAAACCCACGTCTTCATATCTTTTAAAATAAGCTCTAGGTTTCGTTTAAAAGAAGAGTTATTTATTTTAGTGCTCTGAATTGTTATGGTGGGATTACTTTGTCTCTATTCAGATTGTTTTTGTATTATAGTACTTATTTAATCGAGAACTAATTACTCTTTTGTAATGTGATATTGCAACATGACAATGGTATTTCAGTCTTTGAGTTTGTTGATACTTCTGAACATGTTTATCTTACTGATCGGTTGTTTTTCTACCTCTTGTTGGATATAGTAAATAAACCTTGTGTCTTTGTAAAATAAAGGAATGTGATTCCTTTAGAACAAAATCTTGTTTTTAGGACGGTTATGTGTATTTCATTCTGAGATTAGAATTGAAAATCGTGTTTATTGAAAGTAGAATTGAAAGGAAAATGGCAAAGTGTGCTTTCTTCGCATCTTGTGAGTCGATTTTGTTCTCTCTTCTAGGAACTAGCTTATGAATTTCTATGTTTGAATTAAAAGCATAAATCCATTTATCAGACAATAAATGAATTATTGTTTGGATCATTTTCTAATTAAGTTCCCTTTCTTTCTATTGTTGGGATAAGTTCATTGGTTAAAATTTTCTATTTTTATTCTCTTATGAAATGGAGATTTCTTTATGAGTTGTTTGGTCTTCCTTGTTCAAATAATTTGTAAAAATGAAGTAGGAAGAGATGAGATGATTCGGTTTTGTTGAAAAATATATATAAGCTTGTTTCTAAACTATTTGTTTCATGAGGCTTTGCTTTGTTTGGTTTGAGATGAGTAATTTTTGTCTCTTGCACTCTATCTTTTTATGGATCCTCCTTGGATGGACTCGAGTAGAGATTAACTCTTGTATGAGTCTACTTTGATTTGTGAATGTTGGTTTCAGATCTTTAAATGTTAACTTCTAATATGTGGAAGTAGATTTAGACTTGCAGGTAGACTATTTGATTCTCTATTCCTTCCTGGATTGAAATGGGATTTTGTTATGATGAATATCTTAAATGTTGAATTTTGAGGTAGTTGTCCTTTAAATGAAATAGTTAATTCATGTTATGAATCTGTTTCTATTTTTCAGATGCCTTGTGTTTAGGCATAGTTTGTAATGGTTCTTCTTTTTCTTTTGCTTAGGAGTTAGATGAATCATCCTAATGAGAACCATGCTTTAAACCCTTCTTTTGGTTAAAGCAAAGATAAATGTTGTATTCTATTATGATAGAATTGGGAACAATGAGATGATATGATCTATTGGTTGCTTAAGGATAATTGATAGGATCAATTAAACTTAAATTTTGTAAGGCAGATATAGTGGATTTTATTTTGTTCTTCTCTTGGAAGTGAATTCAATTGGTTAAATGTACTTCTTTTCCATTTGCTATTGCTTATATTGATATTTATGATGTAATAATTGTCTCATTAAAGCGAGTTGTTTTAATGGAACAATTATTGGAATGCACTTCATTTTAAGGCTTAGTGCTTATCATGCTCAGTTCATTGAACTTGCCGTGCTAGCAATTTTTGCAGATGGACTTTGTAAGTGATAAAAGAAGGAAAAACTTATATGATGCATTGGCTGATTTAAGTCTGATTCTTGTGAAGAACTTTGATTCGTTCTTGAGATTGTATTGAAAAAGGAAAAGTAGTATTCTTTTATAATGAAGATGGTTGTTATGCAAGTATACCTAAATGCATAAGTCTTGTAAATGTATAAGTTATAAAGATAAATTGAAAGTTGAGAGTTTACCTGTATTGGTTGTGTAAATTATTTTGTACTTGTATGGAAGGGATGGATTCTATCTTGTTGATATTCTTCATATTATTTATATGTTAATTGGTTATCTTTTAATAAGTTGGATAGAGGAATTTAGTTCAATCTCCCTACTTGTGATGTAGCTTGTTAAGTTGCAGAATATGATATTCGTTATCTAAACTATATAACATAGTAATGTAACGTGTGATGAACATACATTAAGAAATGTGGACATTGGGTAGGATAAACCCTAACACTTAACATGTAGAGAAAGACTCTTTCTCTTTCTTAATTTCTCATAAACCAAAAAGGTTTGGAAATATGACTACAATTTATCAGACTTCATTTTGTATGAAGTCTACTTTATATTGGATATATTATGGCGTTGAACCTTTCCAAAAAGTTATTGTACTTTTTAAATAAGACATATCATAACATTGTACAATTACGGTTAATTGGCAGTTTAACCATGTGTTCAAATATTAAAAAAGACCATGAATATAACAAAGTTCTTAATGGGCTAAATGAAGCAAATTTTGGAAGACCTTATCATGTGTTGGTCTAGGGTTTGGAAGGGTTGCAGTAATCAAGAAATAAACCAAACTAACAAATTATTAACAATCTCCTTGGGGGTATGTACATCTCGATGAGGCATTTTCTGTAGGATGTTGACACACGCCAACTACAGGGCTATACTTTCAAGAAGGCTTGAGTCTTCTCAAGAATACAGCTTTATAGTTGACATGTGGCGTCACCCTTGTGCATTGATCATCTAGATCTACACACATCTAGAACTCAGACTTGAACCTAGTTTCTCTCTAGGTCTGGATAGGAACATATTTAGGATAGGAATTAGCTTCCAAAGGCTCAAGGTACGTTGGCACATTTGGATGACTTAGGTCAAACAAGTATGCCCATCTACCCTAAGCCTTTGTAAGCGTCTTCCTATAATAGGTTATGTTTCTATCCAGGGCTAGGGTTAAACCGAACAAGTGGACTGACGGTAGTCAAGTAAAGACCAATCATGATAATTGGGGTGTGAGGTGAAGGACGTATTCCAATATGACGAGTATGTTGTCTAGGAATAGTGACATACACAATATGTTATAAATCTTTGGCCAAAGTATCGCAAATTCTTTGGTTGCGTTGTCCTATGTCACCAAGTTTAAAACAACGTGATATCAGATGAATATTGGTAATAGATATTCAGATATGTTCTTTAAACAAATCACTCAGTACCTAGTGTAGGGTAGGATGACAAAGTATACGAAGTATACAATATGTATTCAATACATAAGATAACATAAATAGATCGATAGCTTACCGAGTTATGGAATGAATAGATCGGTGAATCACCGAGTCATTACAGCTACATATGTTTATCCATTGAATTTGATTGGCATGGAATGTTTGTTCTAAATATTGCTTTATTTAGAATAGTGAACATTATTAAAAAAAAAAATCTCTTGATTCTAAAGTCTGAAAATGGGAATATGACACTCTTCATGCAAGTCTGAGAGGATTATTTTTAACCAAATCATTTGACAAGTGACTGAATTTTCTGCAATATATTATTTTTCAGAAGTAGATAATGAAACAACTGATTGTTTCTTTGAACCCCATGAAATGGATCCTGAACCAACATTAAACACATATCTAGAAGTGATTTTTATATCATATAGGATTCCTTCCCAATCAGTATATGTGTAGCCAACTAATTACAAATCATTATTAGCAACATATAAAATTCCAAAATTCCTTGTTCCATTCACATACCTCAAAATATGCTTGCATGTTTTCCAGTGTGTCTCCTTTGGAGTTTCCATGAATCTAGAAATCAAACTAATTGCATACATTATATTTGGTCTTGTTGTAGTTAAATACATCAATCTTCCTACCATGATTTTGTACCTTGTAGGATCCACATTACTTTTGCAATCATCTTTGGTTAATTTTAGACTTAATTCAACTAGTGTAGATGTTGGTTTACTATCCAACATTCTGAATATTTTCAAGATTTCTTTTGCATACTTTACTTGAGAGACAAATATGCCCTTCTTTGTTTGCTTGACCTCAATGCCAAGAAAATACTTCAACAATTCCAAGTCATTCATTTCAAATTCCTTCTTCATGTCTGATTTAAATTCATCTATTGTCTTGCTTGCATTTATAGAAAAGATTAAATCATCTGAATACAAAACAACAATTAAAATCTCATCATTGTTTTCTTTGATGTAGAGTGTGGGATCACTGCTAATTTTTATAAATCCATTTCTAATTAGATAGGAATCTATCCTATTGTACCATGCCCTTGGTGCTTTCTTGATTCCATACAAATCTTTCTTGAGCTTGTATATTTATTTCATGCCTTTGGATTTCATAACCAAGTGGTTTTCCCACATACACTTTTTCTTCTAATACTCCATTAAGAAAATATTATTTGACATTCATTTGATGTAAATTCCACTTGTGATGAGAAACTATGGCAATTATTGTTCTCACAGTCTCTATTCTTGCTACTGGAGAAAAAGTCTCATTATAATCACATTCGGGCCTCTGTTTGTATCCTTTGACAACTAACCTTTCCTTGTGTCTTTCAATTTTTCCTTCAGGATTAGTCTTAGTTTTATAAACCCACTTGACTCCAATGACTTCATTTCCTTTAGGAGATCTACTAGCTCCTATGTTCCATTAATCTCGATTGTGTGCATTTTTTCATCCATTGTTTTACACCATTTATGATCATTAATTACTTCTTCATAATAAATTGGATCAACTTGTGAAAAAATCAAAATTAATCATTTCATCTTGATTATATTCATACCTTAACCGATCATAGATCTCTTAACATTCCACATTCTTCCTTGCTATTGGAATGAGTCTAATCATTTGCATGCTTTGTTTGTTGTTGTCATTTGAAGATTCACCCCTTTGTGAAATGGGTGTCTAGCTAGGTACATTATTTGTTTGGCCATTTGCTTCTTCAACAACTATAATAGGTGCATTTTTCTTTGTTTGTGGCTGCTCTACTTCTTGTGCATCTCCACAAGATGCTTCCTCAATGAATTGAACGTCTCTGTTGATTATCAACTCCTTAATAACTAGATTATATAATTTGTAAGCTTTTGATTGGTCACTATACCCAATAAAAATGCACTTCTCTCTCTACGATAATAAATTTGGTCTAGATTATTAGAAATAATCTAACACAACATCATAAAAACACATAATATAAAATACTATATACAATTCATCCAGAAAATTTATTAATTGATCAAGAGTTACATATATAGATCAATTAACCCCTAAAATGGCAAGAGTCAAACATGATCTTAAATCCCTACAATCTCTCAAACTTATCCCTAAGATATCTCTAGCTAATCTCTAGGATATCTCTCACACTAAAATAGCTACATGAGTTGTTCTCACAACTCACCAATAATAAAACTATTACAACTATATTGTTAATATGAGTTCTATAAACTCATTATTAATAATATTCCAATTTATTTGATAATGTTACACAATATTTTGGTAACATTCACTCCCATATTGTTGACATTATTAACTCCCAATATACACTCCCCTAATGTTCACATGGTAAAAAAACATTCACACACTTATCTGCAGTATGCTCACCCATGTAGCATGCCCAACTTCACTCATGACCTTGATCAAAAGAAAGGCTCTCTCCTTCCATGGTTTGAAACAGGTTTACCACAAACCTTGACATGACAGGAGCCATCAATTGTCCACCTCATGTGGTTTTCTAGATCTCCTATAAACCTTTTCAAGATCCACAAACTGACTTACGTTGGTGCTTCTGATCTTCTACAATGTTCTAACATCAAGGGAAAATGTAAGAAATATAACTCATGTAGGAGCTCACTTATTACAATAGTTGAACAAGTATGATCCATCTTTTCTTATTTACAGAAAATAAGCACACAACTGAAATAAAATGTCACAACAACATTGTGTGGCCCTATCACTTGTGGCTGGCGAGAGGCCACTGATTGACCTCCTTCCTTCGTTGCCTCCTTCCTCCATGTATATGATACTTATTTAGTAAATAAAATCTTTAGAATCATAACCACTTTCATCATTCATTGATTCTTCCTTATCATAATATTTTCTTCATCAATAGCCATAACATTCTCTTATAGTTTCCCATCAAGTAGGTCTTGAGCTCTCAGTTTACATTTTACAACCATATGACTAGGTTGTTTACAATAGTAGTAGATAAATCACTTCTTTGAATCCTTGGAAGTTGATCCTTTCTTAGAAGAATATTTAAATCTTATTTTAACAAATGATTTTTCATCTTTATTTTTTCCATACAACACACTTTCTTCTGGATCAATATTCTTATTTTCTTCATCTATCAATGAAGAAATTAGATCTTCTAGGCTAGGATTTATTTTTCTTAGTGTAAAAACCATGTTGGAATAATCTGGCAGGCATGTTATTTAGTAATACAGACTTTTGCATCATCATCAAGCACATCTATTTTTATCCCTGCTAATTGATTTAAAATGGAGTGAAACTTACTTATGTGTTGCACCATGTTGTCACTTTCCTCCATCTTGAGTCCAAAAAAATTATGTTTGAGAGATATTGTTTCGCTTCATGTTTGGGATCCAAAATCTTGTTCAATGTAGTTCATATGACATTTGAAATTTTTGATAAGTCTATATGGTGTAAGTAAGCATCAGATGATCCCAAGCCAATAATTGTTGTATTTTTTATCCTTGCTTTCCCATTTGGTGGCTTCATCCATATCATTTGGTTTTGGTATTTTACCATCGGTAATTTCCCACAATTCTTTGTTAATTAACAATAATTGGGTTTGAACTTGCTAGGTATGGAAATATTTACCTTCAAAATTTTCAATATGACTTAATTTTTCCATTATGGGTGTCAAACTCAGTCAAAAATGCACCCTTACAATAAACTAAAAAAATGAAAGTAAAATTTTATGAAATTTTATTTTCGATTGACAGCAGATAGCATATGATCAATGCAAAGAGCTCGAAAAAACACACATTTAAAAATCATCATCTTAATCTGAGTTACCAACAGAAATTTATGGCAACTACAAATTTTAAATCCAACATATTTCCGTACCCCTTTCCAAAAATGGAAAGAAAATTTTCTACACTTGTGTTTTTTTCACTAAATCCGAAAAATGGAAAAAAAACGTATAACTCGTGATTTTTCAATTTTTGGTTCATGGATACAAACAACTTCACCACTCAGGGAATTTTCATCATACTTCTTACCATTTCTTGAATGTTTCCATTCTTCCTCTCAACTACACCATTTTGTTGAGGTGTATACCTTGTGAATTTCTTGTTGATCTCATACTCCTTACGAAGTTTAAGAACTCATTTGATATATATTCTCCCCCTTTGTCAGCCTTCAATGTCTTTATATAATGGCCACTTTGCTTCTCAACCATGGCCTTAAATTTTTTGAATATTTCAAATGCCTCTGATTTGTTTTTAAGAAATAAACCTATGTCCTTCTGCTAAATTCATCTATAAAGGTCATAAAATATTCTTTCTTGGACAAGGAGGGAGTCTTAAAGGGACCACACAAGTCGAATGTATTATCACAAGTGGTGATGCTTCCCCAATATAGTTATTGATATGCATGTCCAATATGCATGCCTCACAAACCTTATCTAGTTATTCAATAAGATTTTTTTCTTATTATAGAAGCATGGACTTCACCATAACTCAAATTCCCATTCCCAAGATGCAAATAGTATATTGATCAAACCTTATCTAGTTATTGAAAATTATGCTCTTGCTTCTGCTTTATACTTTTCATTTTTAACCAAAATTTTCTTATTATAGAAAAAAATCATAATTCAAATATGTTTTAGACTGAAAATCATCCATAACATCACTCTTTAATTCTCACATGTGTAAGATGCCAAAATAGTATATCATGATCACGGGGTATGAGCTGGTATTGTTTTTGCACATTACTTTTCCAAGTGGACCCAAGTTCCTCCATTATTCCCTCTCTTGGGGCACCATCATCAACCCTTTTCATTAATTTGCACAAGTCATAACTAAAACTCGATAATAAAAACATTATTTATTTTCTGTTAAGCTTGTTTACTTTCTCATTCATTACATTTTGTGTATGTTGCACAAGCAATGGACAATCGTTCCTAGTATGGCTTTTTATGTCATTCTACCTTTGTCGTATCCTTATATTTTCATCGATGACGTAACTATATGGAAATATGATTACTTCCATATTTTTCATATAAAACACATTTTCCATTTTCAAATCTCATCTTATATCCATTTTGGACAAGCTTCCAAATACTGAAAAGATTATACTTCAATCCTAGGACATAGAAAACATTATGTATATGCTTCTTTTCTCCTTGCTTGGTGAGAATGGATACTATGCCTTTACCCATAATTGCAACTTTGGAATTTGTTCCCATATTTACTTCTGATCTTATTTCACCATCTATATCACTAAATATTTCCTTTTCTCCACACATATGGGTGCTACAAGCACTATCTAAATATTGTACTTGTTTGTTTCCTTGTTCGACTACATTGCAAGTTAGAAGGAAAGTTCCACTATTTTCCTTCTTCTCTGATTCGGCTTCTTTTGCATTAGAGAAGCTTGCATTATAATTATGATTTCTCAAATCATATTCTTTATTTTGCATTCACTTTCATAATGTCCAAACTTCTTGCAATAATAGCATTGCACATTTGATTTGTCATACCTTTTTGAAGAACAACCTCTAGAAGTATTATTTCTCCTTCCTCTACCTCTTCCTCTTGTCTATGGCTCTTGATTACTTTGTCTTCCACATTCTTTTTGGTTACTAAATCTTCCTCTTCCTCTATTTTATGCTTCTCTACCCCCTGTATCTAACATTTCTATTTTTTTGAAGGATTTTTCAATGGAGGAGCTAGTTTATCTACTCATCCTTTGTTCATGTGTTTGCAAAGAACTCATCGGCTCATCAACTGTCATTTGTTTCAAGTCCTTGAACTCTTCTATTGCAACCACAATTGGATCAAATCTAGTTGGAAGGATCCTCAATACCTTCTCTATGATCATATGGTCTTCAACCACATCTCCATTAGTCCTCATTTGATTGACTATGGTCATTGTTCTTGTGAAGAAATCATTTATTGATTTTGACTCTTTCATGAGAAGGGTCTCAAAATATCTCCTCAACATCTGTAGTTTGACTACCTTCACCTTGTCACTTCCTTGATATGCATTCTACAAGGTATCCCATACTTTCTTGGAGTTTATAGTTGCTACTATCCTTGGAAAACTGAATCAATGACTGCATTTTGAATGTAGCTTAAATCATTTGCATCCTTTCTTCTATTTTCTTTCAAAGCATTCTTTTGTGTTTGTGTCAATGCATTAAATGTAGCCTGGTCTGCTACCTCTATATAGCCTCCTTCAACTAGTTCTCATAGCTCTTGAGAAGATAACAAAGTCTTCATTTTTATACACCAAATATCATAGTTCTTCCCATAACATTTTGGCGGTTGTTTCCACAAGTTTCCGCTAGTACAAGTCGTTTCAACTCAACCCAAAAATAAGAACTCAAAAGTTCCACAACCTCTATCTTTGATACCAATTTTTTGGAAAAAATTGGTGCCAACTGCAACCAACACGGGAAAAAAATCCAAAACACAAAAACACACAAAATATAACTATATATTTGATTTAGAAAGCTTTTACAAACTCAAATCTACGTGGATATTGATAATGACCGGATTGAAGATATCTACAAGAAGTGAACTCCTTAGACTCCAGTTTAGGGAAGGCCAAAACTCGTCGTGATTACAATATGGCCATTTTTAGTGCGATTGAGGAGTTCATTGAGTAGCATGTCAGAAGTGTCTCCAATCTCAGTGGAGTTCGGCAACACTTTGGGGCAATGATAAGGAAAGCAAAAGGACCATTGATCAGCTGGATAAGACTGACGCTGCCCACATGACAACCTTGGGAATGTTCAGATCCTGGAAGAACATCAAAACCAGCATCGACAAAGCTACCAAGAAGTAGTTGTTGGTGCTCTAGCTGTTCTTGTTTGTTTTTTTGCTGTTTTTATGGTTTCCCTACTACTTTTTTGCAAGGTTTTTGTTGTTTTGTCTTGTTTGGGTAGCTGTTTTTTGGCTACTTTGGGCTTCATTGTCACACTTGGATTCTGATCCTTTTTTCTCTGGTTTTCATTCCTATTCTGGCTCCTAGGCCCTCTATTGTACTCAAGGGTATAGTCCCTTTCAAAAAACTATTTGCCAATAATAAAAATTAAAAAACTAAAATCTACGGATCTGTAAATTTTCTTTCCTTTTTGTTTATCTTCTTGTGTCTTTTTCTCAGTTTCTTTTTCTTACAAAATTCTATGTTCCAAAATTTAACTTTCTTGGCACATATCTAAGAATATCCACCTTGACAAAAATATGCTTGATATCTTACACGACTAACTCATCACCTTTTTGCAAGCTAAGAGAATCCAAACACCATTTTAGCTTCTCTAAAAGTATTGGTTTTGTGAACATATCAGCACAATTTTGTGGTGTGGACCTTTTCTAGTGCTATTGTCCCTTCATCAATAACATGTCTAACAAAATGATACTTAACTACAATATGCTTTGTCTTACTATGATAAGCTGGATTCTTGGCCAAATAAATAGCACTTTGATTGTCACACAATACCTTCATCTTGTATTGATCTCTTCCAAACTCATCCAATAGGCCTTTTAGCCAAATTGCCTCTTGACAAGCATGATAGGAAGCTACATATTCTACCTCAATTGTTGACACAACAATAATTATCTAAAGATTTGATATCCAACTGATAGGTCCACTTGTAAGTGTAAAAAAATAACCAGAAGTTGATCTTCTTTTATCCAAATCACCTGCAAAATCTGAATCAACATATCCACAAATAGAATCACCAGTATTATTATAGGTGATGCAATAATCACTTGTTCCTTGCAAGTAACGAAACACCCATTTCATCTTGACCAATGTTCTCTACCTATATTTTCAATAAATCTACTAAAAACTCCAACTGCATATGAAATGTCAGGCCTTGTACATACCATAGCATACATTAAACTTCCTATTGCACTAGCATATGGTACATGAGACATATACTCCTTTTCTTCTTCTTCTTTAGGACATAAACTTGAAGAAAGTTTGAAATGGGAAGCAAAAGGGATTCTAACTGGTTTCACATCTTTCATACCAAATTTGGTTAGTATCTTTTCCAGATACCTATGTTGTGATAACCAAAGCTTACCATTTATCATGTCTCTATGTATCTCCATGCCTAAGATTTGTTTTGCAACTCCTAGATCTTTCATATCAAATGTCCTAGCCAAATGAGCCTTTAAATTTTTTATTTCTACCATGATTTTTCTTGCAACAAGCATATCATCAACATAAAATACTAATATAATGAATAATCCATTGTCCAAAAACTTGAAATAAACACAATGGTCATACTCACTCCTTAGAAAATTCTAGCTCATCATGAAAGCATCAAACTTCTTGTACCATTGCCTAGGTGATTGTTTAGGCCATACAATGATTTCCTGAGCTTGTAAACAAATAATTTTTTGTTATTTTGTAAAAATCCTTCAGGTTGTTCCATATATATATCCTCTTCTAAATCTCCATGTAAGAATGTTGTTTTAACATCTAATTTCTCCAACTCCAAATCAAGTAAAGAAACTAGTGTTAAGACTATTGAAACAAGTTTAACAACTGGTGAAAATATTTCATGAAAATCAATACCTTCTTTCTGTGTAAATCCTTTTGTTACTAGTCTATCCCTAAACCTTTCAACTTTGTCATCAACACCTATCTTCCGTTTGTAAACCCATTTGCAGCCAACTAGTTTTCTACCTTTTGGAAGTTCTACTAGGTCCCATGACCTGTTCTTTTCCAAGGCATCCATATCCTCCTACATTTCCATTTTCCATTTGGAACTATCCACATCTTCCAATGCTTCCTGATAATAATTAGGTTCCCCATCATTAGAAATCAAAGAAATTGAAATATTGGGACTGTACTTACTAGGAGGATGCCTAACACGTGTAGATCTCCAAACTGGTTGTGGAGGTGTTTCCTCATGTTGTTGTGACCTCCATACTGAATGCTCAAGTGTTTCCTCAAGTTTTTGTGAATCTTCAACATCTCAAATGATTTTTTTTCTTCCTTTTCAGTATCTGAAGATGGCTGAATTTCAACCTTCACATTTTCATGTTTAGGTTCTTGTTCTTCTTTGATTTCAGCATCTGATTTTAGGAGAGGAGACTCCTCAAACTCTACATCTCTACTAATGATGACTTTTTGGGTAGTAGGATCCCACACTCTATATCCCTTAACACCATCTACTTCACCATACCCAATAAAGATGTAGTTCTTTGATCTTGGGTCTAACTTTGAATGTTGATTTTTATTAGTAAGAGCATAAGCATTACAACCAAAAAAATTCAAGTTTGAATAATCACATAGATGACTTGTCCATACCTATTCAGAAATATTATAGTCTATTACAACTGATGGTGAGTAATTTATTAGATAACAAGTTGTACAAACTGCTTCTTCCCATAAATGTTGATCCAAATTTGCATTGTTGAGCATGCTCCTTGCTCTCTCTAAAAGAGTCATATTCATGTGTTCAACAACCCCATTTTTTTGTGGAGTATAGCTGGTGGTTTTATGCCTTTCAATCCCAACTTCCTTGCAATATTTTTAAACTCCAAGGATGTGAACTCACCTACATTATATGTTCTTAAACATTTGATAAACCTGTTAGTGTGTTTTTCAACCAAAGCTCTAAATTGCTTAAATGTATTGAAAACATTATATTTAGACCCATACTTTCCTAGAGTAATCATCTGTAAATGTAACAAAATACAATGTTCCACCATATGAAATTAGAGGTGTTGGACCCCAAAGATCATAATGAATATAATCAAGAATGCCTTTACTTACATGACTTCAAGCTTTAAAATTTTGCCTACATTGTTTCCCAAAAACATGGTGCTTACAAAAATTAAGTCTAGAAACTTTAAATCAGGGAGTAACTTATGATCTTTCAAAACCTTTAATCCTTTCTCACTCATATGCCCCAAACGTAGATGTCATAAATGAGTAGAATCTTCTGATGTTTTACATACCACAGTTTCTGACTCGATATTTGTACTCCCTTGCAATATGTAAAGGTTCCCAACCTTTAGAGCCTTCATTACAACTAAGGCACCCTTAGACACCTTTAGAGCTCCACCTTGACCTGTGAACTTATAACCACTAGAGTCTAATTCACTCAAGGAAATCAGATTTCTTTGTAGTTTTGGTACATGTCTTACTTCTGTTAGAGTCCTTACTATACCATCAAACATTTTTATCTTAATGTTACCAATCCTTTCAATTTTACAGGAAACATAATTTCCCAAAACAAAATAACTACCATCAAGGGGTTGGTAAGAAGAAAACAAACCTCTATGTGGACACATGTGATGTGTAGTACTAGAATCCAACAACCATTCATGATAATAAGAGAAAAAATTACAAACATATAAAACTTCATCATTCATACCTTCACTTGTTTCTACTTGATTTGTTTCCTTGTTGACATCTTCCTTCTTTTATGATTATTTCCACTTCCAATAATCCTTCTTAAGATGCCCCGCTTTCGCAAAGCTCCAACATCTCGCCTTTACTCTTCTCACCTTGTGACTTAGATCTAGATGTTCCTCTTGATTTTTGACCTATTTCTTTAGATATGCCTCTAGCAAACATGGCTTCAGGTGTAGAGTTCTCTCCAGTATATTTTCTTCTCATTTCCTCAGCCAACAATGCTCCCACAATATAATCATAGTCAAGATCATCAGCAGTACTAAAACTAATAGAGGTTACTATATGATCCCAAGAATCTAGTAAATTACATAACAAGGTGACTTCCTTGTCTTCATCCTCCACTTTCACACCAATACTAGTCAACTGGCATAATAGAGTATTGAAAATATTTAAATGATCAACAATTTTCATACCTTATTTCATCTGCAATGTATACAACTACCTCTTTAGGTAAATACAATTTGTTATAGATTTCGTCATGTACAAGACTTTCTAATCTAGTCCATAAGCCTATTGTTGTCTTTTCTCCCACAATATTGAAAAGAACTTCATCTGCTAAACACAATTGTATTGCACTGAGAGCTTTTGTATCCAGCTCTTCCTAGTCATCATCATCCATCCCTATAGGTTTCTTTTCCTTTCCATCCAAGGCTTTGTGCAACCCTTGTTGCACCAAGTACATCACATGCTTTGAGTTTCCACAACTCAAATTTGTTCTTTCCATTAAATTTCTCCACCTCAAACGTTGTTCTTTACACTTTCACCATTTGATGTAATGCAACACCAAATACCAAATAAATTAATGCAAACAGAAGCGAATCTCTAATACCTCTTGTTAGGAAATCATAGATTATCTAGCAATGAATACGCAAAAATGTGAATAAAAAAATAACATTTTACAGAGATAGAGATAAATGAAATATACCAATGGGGATGTGGTCCTTCTCCCAAACCAATGGAGTTTCAATTTCCAACATGATCTGACCAGAGAAATTTGGAAACTTGCTCTCTCACATATTTTTGGGTGTTTTGGATTAAACGAAATAATCGGATCTTTAGGAACAAAGTGTCTATCCTGGATAAGGTTATTGAAAAGGTGAGTCAGGATATCAAAGAAAATTCCCAAATTTTAAATCTCAAACCATCCAAGGTCTATTCTGGCTTGGGAAAGAAGTATTCTCAAGCAACATGAACATTTCCCCTATCAGTCTAATGAAGGAGAAGGTCATCCATAGAGTTAAATGGTCGAGACCCCTGATGGATGCTTCAAACTAAATTTTGATGGATCCGCCAATCAAAAGGAGTGTTCTATCGGGGTCTAGTTCATGATCACCTTAGTAGATGTCTTGGAGCTTATGCGGGACCTATTAGAAATCATATCAAAAATTATGTAGAGGAAAAAGGCATGCTATGGGAATCATGATGTGTAGAGAATTGAACATAAAATCCATCATTATAGAAGGTGATTCCTTATGTGTCATTAACACACTAAAAGATCAGAATAAGTGTGGGTGGAAACTTATCAATATCATCAAGGAAGCTTGTGTGATGTTGGAATCATTTGACAAGGTGGACATCCAAAGATACCTTCAAAGTAGGTAATAAACTGCGGACATGCTTGCTAATCATGGCAACGACATGAAAAACCTAATGACGTGACCAGGGACACATATTCCTTGGAAAAACATTATAAAATTGATAAATGATGACATGTCCTCGGAGGTAGTGTAATGATGGCAACCAAGGCTCACATGCTTGGGAGTTCAAAAATATCCTCTCTTTTTAGGAAAGGATACGATTCATTTGCTTTGACATTTATGCAAGTGTTTTGTTATTTGTGACTCCACTCTATTCAAGCTTGAAGAGATGTGTGTTTGGTAAACAATGGGTGGCGACAGAGTCACAACCAATCCTACATCCTTCCTTCACCTGAAAAATGACTCTTTTCTCTGGAATTTGTTGCGTAGAGGTGGCTTCTCTAAGTATATTCAGAGATTAAAAGGTAGTGACCCAGTTCTCTCTGTTGATTTTGGAAATTCTTGGATCGAGGGGTATTCAAATTCAGGGGGCTTGAAATTAGGGTTATTGAAGAATCCATAACTAAGATAATAGGGCTTGTTATGGATGGTCTCAAAATTTATAAAGACAAAACTAGGAAAAAACATGAGATAGCCACTTTTTTTAATCCTGGTGAGCATATTGTTTCTTATGATGATGGAATTTCATCTACCTATCTCCCTAATCGTTGGGCCGGCGTCTATCTTTTTATCATGAAATATTTGACTCTAGAAGGAAAATTTAGGAATATTTTCTCTTTTCACCTCTCCATCCTAAATTTCTTCCGAAGGAACCAAGATATGATTTTGGATTTCCTTCTCTACAGTCCCCAGTTATCCACCATTCCTGACTTTAAAAAAAGAAATTTGATGTTCCCTTGCATCAGGGATTGATTCTCTTGTTAGTGCAAAAGAGAAAACCCATTATTCCTACCCAGTCGTTGATTGCTAGTGACACTGAGTCTGACCATGAAACCCTAGCGTCTCTTTTTAAACGTATGAAGAAAATGAAAGGGAAAGATACCCCTAAAGGGATATCCAACGTTCTTTTTGCAACTGAAACGTATATGGGTGAGAGCTATGGTAGTAGGGGAGATAGACTTCGTGGATTGGGAGGCTAGGTTAATGCATGTCGAGTCGATTGTTGATACCATTCTTATGGTCAATAAGAATTTGATTCAAGAACTAAAGGAGTGCCACCATAAAATTGAGGTTCAAAACAAAAGAATTGGGGGAATTCAAGCTGATTTTGTCATGCAAGAGCAGAGGGTTTCTATCCTACAAGACCAAGTGGCTAAAGTGGGAAACAAACATGCAAAATATGAGGTTGTTCCTTAGTATTTCTAATAGTGAAAACACTTCAGATTTTGATATTGATGGTAATACTAACACAGAGACTATGGAGACCCAAACTGAGGATAAGGAGGAAAAATACCAAAAGACTCTGAGATTGTGGACACCAGCCTATGGAAAAGGAGGAGAAAATACCTAAATGCATGATCATCAAAGTGGCAGGAAGGAAGGACACAATGGGCCGAGTGTTAGAACCCACAGAAGGAAAAGGAGAACTAATGGCAGGCCTTTTGTTGTCCTTTTGTTATTCTTGTTCCTATGGTCTATAGATTATTTCTTTTGGTTTATGTCCTTTTGTAGTTTTTTATAAATAATGTAATGGTTAATATTCAGACTTGGTGTAGTCTGGGTTTGTTCTGTGGTGGTCTGTTGTCAAGATTTTTTGACTTTGTATTTTTGTTGGTTTTATTGTTAAAAATGGCTTCTTTCTATGTACAAGGTTTTTTGGTCCCTTCAAAACCAAACTTTTTTTACCTTATCCAAAAAAAATGAAATATACGAAATACCAAACATGCAAGAGATGAACACTAGATTTACGTGGTAAAACCCTAGCTGAGCTCTTATGGAAACATCCACAGTGAAAGATATCAAGTTTTAGTAACTCAAGATGAACATATTACATGTGAACTCTTTATGAGAAACTTTAGATCTCCATAAAAATATATATGACAAATTTCTTTTTCACTTTATAGAAATAATAATATCTTTTAATGTCATGTTAAAATAGGAAAAGAAAGTAGAATGGACCCCTGAAGCCAAGAAAGCATTTCAATATATCAAGGATGTCATTACTCAAGCCCCGGTGTTAACCAATCGACTTCATAAAGGATTTCTTTTGTATTCCTTTGCTTTAAAACATACATTTTTAGTTGTATCATGAAGAGCACCCCATTACTTTAATAAGCACAAACTTGAAATATGCAGAGTTAAAGTAGCCCATTCTAGATAAATAAGCTTATGTCCTCATAAAATTTGTGAAGAAATTTAGAAATTTTATATTGCAAACCACATTCTATGCCATTGTGTCTAATCCTGTAGTAAAAATCATGTTTGTCTAGAACGAATTTGGACAACACAAAGTTATATGGATGACCAAGCTCCATGAGTATGAAATTCAAATTAAGCAAGTAAAATTGGTTAGAGGAGAAGGCCTCATCTAATTAATCATAGATATTGATCTGTAAATTACAGCAATGCAGGTTGATGAGATTAGTGGTGTGATCATGTAATCCATTATCTCTTGTATGGGACTAATCACCTTAAACTTAATAGTGAAAAAGAGATCCCTCAAACTAAATCTTTTTCATTACATGTTTAATAAATGTGTTCTCTATAGGAATAACGAAGAACGAATTTGCCTCAGGTGCACCACTAAAGCAGAAGCTGATGAAATCAATGGTCATTTTTAATGACAAAATAAGAAGCGACCACCCATCTCGAAATGTGACTACTCACAAGATACTCAAGGCAGGTTATATTGGCTTATAATCATGTTAAACATTGTCATGAATATCAAATATTTTCTAAGAGGGAAAAACGTACTCTCGTTCTTTTCCATCCATTCAATGAGCATTGATCATTTTCCCAATGGGGAAATACATTGGAGTTATAAATCCCAATTCGAGTGATGGACATAAATTTGTCCTCATAACGACTGAATATTACACAATGTGGACTAAATTCATAACAGCCAAGAACAACACCACCAAAGAAGTTATCAGTTTCGTGGAAGGAAAGAACCCCATTTTTCTTATTTGTGATAATGGACCTGTATTTCACTCGAATTCACCGAGTGGGCCTATGATAACAAAATCACGTTAAAGTTCTCCTCAAACTATTATCTACAAGGAAATTATTTGGTAGGTTCCACAAATAAAAACCTCATTGATGTCATCAAAATATTTATAACAAACAAACCAAAAATTTGGCATTCAAACAAAACATAAAGAAAACCCTAAAGTCGTCTCCATTTATTCTCGTGTATGGATAGGAACTAGTATTTTTCATTACTTTATGGATTCCCACTTACAAATGCATGTAAGAATATAAGGAAAAAGGTGGCCATTTGTCGTCAAGGTTGTTTAATATCCTTCAAATGGAAGATTAAAGAGAGGAAGCAAGGAATGATGTTTACAAACATTAGGATATAATCAAATGTTGGTTTAAGAAGAGGGAAAAGGTCAAATCCTTTTCGATCTTATACTTAGTCTTACTTTGGGACAAGGCGCATGAGAAGAAGGGAAAATTTTCCAAATTGACCCCCTCTTGTGAGTTCCTATCAAATTTTAGAAATTATGGGATGTAACGCATACAAACTTAAGCGCTTACGTAAGGAAGGACCTATTGTTACTAGTGAACCCGCAAATATATAAAGAAATACTTCTATGTATTCCCACTATTTCTATCCCTTAGAACATGACTATAAGTTTAATTTAGAATTCGATTAGTGTTACTAAAGCAGTTTCTTTTATGTTATGTTTGTTTTTTTTTTTTGCAATGTAGATGTTTGTTCTTTTTGCTTTGCAGGTGTAGATGTTTGTAGTGTAGATCAATGGGGATGATCTCATCCATTAGAATATATGCAAACACCAAAATTGGCACAAAATCATTATTACATCATGATTTTGGGGGAAAATTATATATGGGTCTTGAATGGTGAAACTAGATCTTAGTGGCGCAAGTCCTTGTTGTTTTACTCTTATATTGCTTGATCGTCTTCTATTTTTTTACTTGTTTGACTCTTTCATATATTTTCTTGTCGTGTCATAAAGATTTTTAGCCTTTGCAATTTATTGTTTGAATTTTATTGAATTTGGTGCGGGACCATACAACTCGAGTACCAAGTCCATACTACAATCATGATCCAAGCCATATGGTCCCATCCCCTTTTACTTTTGGGTCTCTTTTTCCCGTTGGGCCCTTTCATTACCCTCTTTACTTTCACACCTTATGTTTTGGTTTGGCCTTGCATGCAACTATAATTTTTGTCAAAGTAAAGGATCTATATTTATGTAAGGTAGATCTAAACATTTATCATCTATTAAGAAACTATCTATCTATAATATACAAGCTAGGAAAAGAAAGAATTAATGTAACATATTGTATAGCTCATTTCAAGGAGAAAAGTCTAAATCCTACATCTACATATAAGAGTTTCAATTGGGGCAAATTAATTAGCTCGTTATTGGTCCGGAAGCATGAGGTAAAAAGCTATATTAAGGGTTTTAGTTTCATGTAAACTTGCACAAAGCACTAGGAGAACTAAATTGAGTTTGAAATGTAGTGTAGCACTTAGTGAATCACAAAGGGATGACCACGAGAGGTTAATCGACTCAAGCACTTCATATTTTTATTTAGTTAACTAATGAGAGGGTTACGATGAAACTAAAGATATCAAAGTGTGACACGGGAAAAGGTAAAGCAACATAGAAAAACCTATATTCCCACTAGTCAAGAGTCTAAAACCATACAAATCAGGTTTGTAGTAGAGTATGGTCTTGCACCAATTTGTATTGTCTTGGCTTTTTACATTCGGGAAGACAATGGATCATTCAAACACATTCCAAGTTTGGCATTTGTTCCAAATTTATTGATGAAACAGTCATAATTCAACTTGAACTAGCTAAGTCATCTCTCAAACCTTAATTACACTCTTAGTTGTTATATCATATAGTGTTTTTGCAATGCTCTTGTTTCCTTTATGCAAATGTAATTGTATGTAATCTAAATTACTCTCTTTTCTGTAACATTCTTCAGCTCTATTTAAATTAATTAGATTCGCAACAATTAATTAATTTAGGGGTGACAATAAATTAGTTTGCTTCCCGGTTTTGTTTTGTGTTCATGTGTGTTTGGTGTTTTGGAACGTAGAAAGTGGGTTAACACCATCCTTCAAGCAACCAAAACCTTATAAAAGTTGTTACTACATCCTTTAAGGGTAATAAAGTTGGATTGTAATGTAAAATGTTTAGAATTCATTATAAAAAGTAAAATCCTTCAATAAGTGTTGGAAATCGTGTTTGATTGATTTATGCTTCTAACAAGTGTTGAGTACGTAATTTTTAATCTATCTTCTAAATTAAAGAAAGGCTTCTTATAGAACATAATGCGGGTTGAGGAACATTATAGATAAGGAATGGTACCCTACGGGGTTATGAACCAAACACGGACTAGATTATTTCTTGTGTTCTTTTGTCTTGAGGTGATTTGTGTGTAAGTCCTAAAGGATCAAAACTATGAGGAAGTGCTCCCTTTGGTTCCATTTAGAATTTTAAACAGTCACATTCGCCATGATCAAGTGTTTTGAACACTTCTACTTTGGGATTAGTCAAAAAGGAGAAGTCGATGATGAAAAGAAGATTACTAATTTATTACAAAGTGTAATTATTAAGTTTCTCAATAAATGGATATCTATGTTTTGGTGGGTTTTTACCTCTTGAAGATTTTCCCATAGTAAAATTTTTTTGTGTTATTTATCTTTTGTGTTATTTATCTTTATGTATGGTTATTTTAATTATATTTAATCATTAAAGTAATCGTTTATTTATTTTACCATGGTCCTCTGTCAATTTGACTTTGTTCTGCACAAGTTGGGTTTCAATTCCGAAGACTAAAATAAAATTGACAAGAATCCAAGGATTCCAAATGATGATTAAACTTGACCCAATGGATTCAAAATGATGATTAAATTGAACACAATGATAAGGGGTCGGGGTTCGTGTTCCTTCATCTAATATTGTTTACATCCCATACTTTCAAGAGACGAGCACGGTGAGTGCTTACATAACAAAGCATTGTAATATCATAATAGAGCAAGATAATTCCACGGACTTGGAATTATTTTGGAGCCTAGGTGTTAAGCGCAAAAATTGTAACCAAAGTGCGTGGAAGTTTCTAAGTTGTGGCCATTTGTGTTGATGCCACTAGATCATGACAAGTGTCATAATCAAGAGAACCCGCAGATGGAAGAAATTGTGAGCTCACCCCATGTCCCGAATCAAGATTGCAAGGTCTATATTTAACAATTTGCGTCATCAAGCTCACCCATAATCTTTGTAGAGTTTTGTGATGTCTCCCAAAGTTGCGTTGTTTTCATATCAAGGGGCTAAAATATTTCGGTGAAAATGAGAGAACTAACATATTGGCAAGAGACTTTCTTAAAGACGAATTGAAGTGGACAGGTTACATACAACAAGCAAACGAGTTGGCGGGGAGAACGAGAGGAGGAAAGAAGCAGGACACGTGCGAGTGGTTATGAGAAAAATAGAAGACAAATATGCTATCCTAAAAAACAGGGGACTTCTTAGAGGCACACACATATACCTAGATGAGGATTTGACATTCGCTCAACAAGAAGATCGAAGGAAAGAATGGGAAAAAGTGAGAAAAGCAAGGGAAGCAGGAAAATGGGCACAGATGAGAAATGGGAAAGCCCAAATCAGTGATCATTTATCAAATAGGAAATAGGAATTAGGGGCCCCACGGGAATTCATGCACATAGTAAGCTGGAATTGCAGAGGATATCCATGGAGAAGAGGACCGGGTTTGGGGCCCATAGCAGAAGGGAAAGATATTATCATTCTTACGGAAACACATGAGCACGAAGGTTGCAAGGTTCCTGATTTTGAAGGCTACAAAAAAATTTCAGTTTGGAATGAAGGGAATGAAACAGGGAAAGGCCACGGCGGAATCACAGTGTTAATCAAGGAAATATGGCTCGAAAATGTCAAAGTTGAAAAAGAAGATCCAAATAAACAATACATATGGCTGAAAATAACAGATAGCAAGACAACAATCAGATTAGCTGCCTGTTACTTTGCACCGAAAGGATCAAAGACATATAAGAGAAGAAAGCTAGATAGCGAAGATCCATACGCTTCAATAAAAAAAGACATTTCTGTTTTCAGTACATCCGGAGAAATAATTCTATTGGGTGATTTCAATGCAAGGACTGCCAATAATCAATCCCTTCAGTTGACCAGTTTAGAAGGAGGTGAAGACAATCCGTTGTGGCTTAAAGAAGAAGAGAACAAGTTTTGGGAAAGATTATCTCAGGATGGCAGTGGAGGGGTGTCACATTTTGGAGTTGAGCTTCTAGGCCTATGTAGCTTATACAACATGGTCATTTGCAATGGCATGAGAGCTTGGCCCAGGTCAGGCAACATCACTTGTAAAACATACAATGGACAAAGTGTAGTAGACTATGTAATTTGTTCTCAAAGTTTTATCCCCACGCTTCTTGAGTTTGAAATTGGAGATTGTCCTATCGAATTAAAGTCAGATCATAGTCCTCTCTTGGTAAAGCTTGGGACCGTCTTCAATCAGCAACAAAGGAATCAAGCTCATCACATGCAAAAGGCATCTCAAAAACAGGGAAAAATCATTCTCAGTAAAGAGAATCAGGGAATATTTGTTGCAGCCCTTAAACAACAATTGCAAATAATGAGGAAAGATACAGAGAACACGGCGTCCAAGGGACCGAGTGGTTATATGCGTAGTAGTCTGCTGATATCTTTAATACAAAAGGCTCTAACTGTATGTGAGAGATCTAAGCCTAGAAAGAGAGCGGCAAATACTTTTCCGACAAATCCGTGGTATGATGAAGAGTGTAAAGCTGCCAAGAGAGCTTTGAAAGAAAATGGGATGAACAAAGAAAATAAAAAGATTTATGAGAGATTGGTACAACACAAAAAAGAAAGCTATGTGTGCAAGAGAAGGACAGAACTAATTTCTCTTGGAAAACACAATCCCAAAGGTTTTTGGAAGGAGCTACAACAAAAGAAAAAATACATAGAAAATAATATCACAGGTGCACATTGGTTAGAATACGCGAAGACCCTTTATGAGCGTCCTCAACAAAAAGATGTCCCTCCCATAATTGAGACTTCGATTGAGCTTTTCTCGGCAGAAGATATCAAGCAGGGCATAAAGAATCTGGCAAGTGGTAAAGCTCAAGACATCGATGGTCTGCAAGCTGAATTTTTAAAATGGGGGGTTGAGGTCCTCACGCCGCACATCAGAAAAATATTCAATGATGTCAACCAGAATGGCTTTCCAACAGAATGGACGACTAGCGTTGTTATTCCTCTATTTAAAAGTGGTGACGTTAATAACCCGTCCAATTATCGCACCATTATGATCAACCCTCTTCTTGGAAAATTATTTGGAGGCATGATAGAACGGAGAATCAGCAGCTGGGCCGAAAGAGAGGGTAAAAGAGCAAAAGGGCAAGCGGGTTTTCGACCTAAGCACTCAACAATTGATCATTGTATCACTCTTAGGCATTTGATTGAAAAAGTTTGGGACACCCAAGGAGAAGAAGCTTTTTGTTGTTTTGTTGATTTCAAGAAGGCTTTTGACACAGTGCCCAGAAAGAAACTTTGGGATAGGATGGAGGAACTTGGGATTCCAGATGAGTTTAGAGCAGCAGTTCATAAATTGTATGAGCAGGTCAGAGCTAAAATTAGAACCAGAGAAGGTATGTCCGAGTGTTTCGGCAGCAACATAGGTGTCAAGCAAGGATGCCCTCTTTCTCCCACGTTATTTGGGTTATACATTGACAAGCTTGAAGATTGGTTAAACAAAACTGAGGGAGGAGGTATTCAGTTAGCAAGTTATGTGGTGAAGTTACTTCTATATGCTGACGACCTTATCCTAATTTCAAAAACAGCCCAAGGTTTGAGGGAACAGTTAAAAGCGCTAGAGCTCTTTTGTCAAGAAGTCGGGATGCAAGTGAACACCAGCAAAACAAAAATCATGATTTTCACCTTGAAAAGGAATGAGAGACAAAACATCTTCCTTTTTGAGGGGAGCCCTTTAGAAATAGTCAATGAATACAAGTATCTTGGGATTGACTTTCACCACAAACTTAGCTGGGAGACTTGTAAAGCAAAAAGGATACAGGGAGGTTGGAAAGCTTCTTTCCTACTTCAAAACAGGTGCAGGAAAGCTGAACTTTGGGACTGGAAAACTAAAAAAACCCTTTTTGGTTTGTTGGTCACCCCGGTTGTTCTATATGGCTGCGAAGTTTGGGGAAGTAGCATGTCAAATCATGGGTGGAGACAGATAGAAAGAATCCAGAAACATCTAATCACAAGCTCCCTTAAAGTCAAATCAACTGTTCCTTATGAGATCTTGTTGGCGGAAGCGGGTTCTTTCTCGCTGGAAGCATCGGCAATAGCTCGGATGATAAGCTATCTGAAAAAAGTTGAAAACATGGACAACCTTCGCTGGCCCAAAATGGTTGTAAACGACACTTTGGAACGCAGAAAGAAAACATGGATGAATCAGAATACTAAATGGATGTACAAATGGGGCATCAACATGCAGGAGTGTCCTAACAGCAACAGGGAAATAAAAAATTATGTGATAGAAAAGTTCAGGACTGCCATGTGGACGGGTCAGATTGGTCGGAAGAAAGCGCATTATATTAGAGAATTCAATCTCACTGGGGAACATGATGAAAAAGCTTATCTAGGGACGGTTATCAAGGGTAAAGCAAAAATTCTAGTGGCGCAGTTAAGAACTGGATCACATCATCTTCGATGTGAAACTGGTAGATGGACTATTCCAAAGGAAGATTGGGAAAGGAGAATTTGTCTCTTCTGCAGCAAAGGGGTCGTCGAGACAGAATGGCATTTTGTCATGGAATGTTCTGCATATGATGATATCCGTATTCAGTATAAAAACAATCTAAAGGTGGACAGACTGGAGGAACTCTTCGAAGGAACAAAGCTTCCAGCGACAGCAGGCTTTATCTTCAAGATTCACAGCCGAAGAGCGGATATTGAAAAGAGTCTGAAATCTGATTAAATTACTGTTTCTGTGGTCCCATAGACTCTTTAGTCTCGTGGACGTCATTAAAATCTTTCATTTCATTTCATTTCATATAGTAAACCCACAAAATTGTGAACAAGGTAAAAGAGCAAATACATCTTTGCAAAATGCCACCAAGTGCTCCAGATTTCGTAGGAAATTGGAGCTTGAGCGTTTGTGACACTTATCCATCTTGTCTGTTGGCATCACTTGCTCTCACACCATTCCAAATAATAAGCTTTCTCTGGAAACGGAATTTGTGCCTTTTTTCTCTCACATTTTCAGTAACTGCGTTCTTAATGCTTTCATGCTTTGATTTTCAATGACCTAAGTTGTTTTAGCGAATTAAGTTAAACTAGGCAAATGCTACTATAATTGATTGTCATAATTCTTGTAGTCAAACATATAGTTATGGAAAGATGTACATTAGTAAACTATCGTAGCTATACAGTTGCAAATTTGTGAAAGTTTAAGGTTCATATGAAATTGTTCCTCAAAATATGTTCTATCTATTTTAGTCTAAGCATTTGTTAGATTTTTATGGGTATTGGTAAAATTGCAGCAGATTTCATGAGAGATCATTTACTATGGAGCATTAGAGTAGAATTTAGAAACCACTTTTCTTCCCTACCTTTTTTATCTTTTGGTTTTTTTTAGATATTGTCTCATTTTTAAGTTCTTTGAGATTTATTGAAAATGCAAGTTGATTAAGGTGATGCAACCATCTTAATTGGCGGTAAACATAAATATCCCTTTCTAATGTGGTGACTTTCACATCACTTTTTGGAATTTATTCACAAAAGACTACCTAGGAGATTCAAAACGGTAACTTGGTTTGCCGTTTTGGTGATCCTAACACGAGAGAGTGAAACCCCAATCATTCCCAGATGCATGGTTTGTGCTCACTAGCCCTATGAGCACAAAACTCTCATCAACACTTATTTTAGTAGATCCCTTATTCTTAGTTGTCCTACTCACATGCCAATGCATATTGAAATAATATTATTAATTGTGTTCAACTTTAAATGAAACTCATTTTTGCATGCTTATGCATGTTGAGTAGATGTTTAGCTAGTTGTATTAAACTTTAATGCAATTTACTATATTATTAGTCTTATTTAAATATAAGACAAGGGTTTACCTAAATGTAATTCAAAGTGGACAATTATATCTCTTCCACATATATTGCTTTCTTTTTAGAAACATTTACAAAAAGGGGTTGTCAATACATTTCAAAGCTTCCGACAAGTTATGTCATATAAGGACACATTATGAGGTCATCCTCTTTTCTGCCTATGATTCTGAATCATAGTTGTCCTTACGTCTGCCTCACGGAATAAAAACAAAAAAATTGGTTGGCCACTATCTTTTAATTCCTACGCCAGTGTCGGAATTGTGACAACACACCTGTCACATGGTGAACATCACTAACATATTGTCAAAGCTTCTAGACAAGTTTTGTCATATAAGGACACATTATGAGGTCATCCTCTTTTCTACCTATGATTCTGAATCATAGTTGTCCTTACGTCTACCTCACTGGAATAAAAACAAAAAAATTGGTTGGCCACTATCTTTTAATTCCTACACTAGTGTCGGAATTGTGACAACACACCTATCACATGGTGAACTTCACTAACATATTGAATTTCTTATGTAGCAAGAGAAGCTTGATCTTTTTCTTGCATTAGAGGTGGAGGAATTTGTTGTGTCTGTAAAGAGCTATCTGCTATAACTCCTTATGCCTACAAATCTCGTGTAGTGGTATTGATATTTTCAAGAATATTCAGTTCCTCCCTCGCTACGTCTCCTATTGTCAAAAGTGTTGCATCTGCGTCTATCTTTTCCTTTAGTAAGATTTCTGGATCCATCTTATGCTCCTTGATTATTCTTCTCAATGTATTATTTTGTTTATTTATTACTATCATTTTTCCTTCAACTGTACAAATGAATTCAGGCTTTTGCATGGGCATTCTTTAAATGTGCTTCAAAAACAACTGCTTCTTTCTTTAAATTTTCATATTTTTCTGCAAAATGAAATAACAAATTTTAGTTTATTAGATAAGTTAAACAAATATATTACAGTGCTTATAATATTAGGATTTTGCATGTAAAACATAAAGCCCACTCACCACAACTTTTATTTTTCAACATTTTCTATTAAAACATTTGTCTTGTCTTTTGCCCATTTGTTGTAGTAAGCATGTGCTTCAACATTCAGATTCTCCAACTTGTTTAACATTATGTCTATAATTTCATCGTTGTAATTATTAGCATAGGAAATTGTCCCTGACTGAGCTTTATTTAGCAAAACATCCTACCTTGTCGGTTGGCTCTCTACTAGATCACTTTGTCCTCTCCCAAGACCGCACCAAATCCACATCAGACATTACAACCTCTTGAATTGTTGCCCCCATACTATCTGATATCAGATTTTCTAATATAAAATGTGTCTTTTCATCATCTATTTGTGGAGCGTTTGATGGAGGAGGAGGAGAGTCATTGTCTCAAGTACATCATGCACATTTTGTTGTTGTTGTGGTTGAGGCGGAGTAGATTGAATCATATCATGAGTGTCAAAATAGTTTCCCTTGTCAGCATCGCAGTATCGAAGCCCAAATACTCCTCGTCAAGGGTGATGTTGTTGAAAAGTTGTGAGGTCGTTACACTTAAAACACCTCCTAGCGAGAGTCCAGAAATTATGTTGTTGCAGGATGAACTGTTCTGCTGATTCTGCAAGAAACCTTATATTCTTGCCTACAGATCTTCTTTTTGTCGACTGAACGTGTTGGCGGTATTGGTGGCCTCCTTGCAAGTGGAATGTGCTCAGAAGATATATTACCTGCAAGATGCAAACAACAAATTGTTAGAAGCCATTATACGGTTAGGCCTTGTAAATTCTAAAAAGTAGTAACGTAATAAAACACGCTAAATTAAATATTACAATTTACCTTGCATATTTGGAGACACAAGCGTAACATTTCGATCTTGTGCGTCAAAATGAGTTTGATCATCATCACATGTTTTAGTAGTTTCTAAATACAATAAATGTAAAAAAAAAACAATAGAAATATTAAAATACAAGTACTAATTACATAATCTATATTAGTTGTTTGAATTAGTTAATTATATCAATAGAAAACTTCATACATGTAGTTAAATGTGATGGTAGACATGATGGACATAGCGACCCCCTAGGTCGCTTTTGACGAGGTGCTCTTACTGGTGTTGATTCTATTGAATCCATGTCAGAATCAAGAGACCTCTGCAGGGGCTTTTCCTCGAGCAATTGCCTCCTTATGAGTTGTTGCAGCAATAATTCTTCTCTGCAATAGAAAATATTACAATTATTATTTTATTGAAAAATATTGAATTTGAAATCGTTATAACAAGAAAACTGTAAAAGTAACAATTACTTGTTGTTCTTCAAGAGTTAGACCAATCATTTTATCATTGATTGCAGTTGGAATTTTAGCTTTCTGAAATTCGTAGAACACTTCCTGATAGAAAGCAATAATAAAATTGCAACAAGAGAATACAATCTTGGATTTATCAGATTGATTGGCATTGTGGGCACGGAGACATTTGTTTTTATTTGATTGGACAAATATGTGCACCAATCGAATTGTTGACTGCTAGTGTCCGCAATAAATATTGAACTACCCAATACGGAATGTCTGCAGATCTTCCTTGTAATACAATCCTGGCCTGAAAAAGTGATGCAACTGCAAGAAAGAATTGGTTTGTAATACCTTGAAGAAGTAGGCCTCATGATGAACGATTAAGAGGAGCTGCAATAACAAAAAAAATGTTAGAGGATTGGGTGGTGGACAAATTTTAAGAGAAAAAGAATTTGAAAATAATAAACTTACCATCAACCTGCACACTGTAATGAGACTCCAAAACTTATTGCCTTCATCTGTGAGGACAACCTTTGTAGTAACAGGTGGCTTATTTTCGAATGGTAATCCAGTTAACCGATGTACATTTGCGGGCTCAATTATGAATGAAATTTGATGACGTCTCGGATGCACCAAGAGAATGGAAAATTTTCCATCATTCTCGTTGTAAGAGGCGAGAAGGTAATCAAGCACTGAAGTATCAGTATCAAATTGGGGCATCTCCACAAGCTCAAGTAAATTCGATTTTTGAGCCAATCCTTTTGTCCGTCTTTTGCTTTCAGAAGGGCTACAATATGTGGGCACATGAGGTTTTTGTATTAGAATTTGGGTGTAGGAGTAGATGTGGTGCTTTCCATTGTTGAAATTTGGAAGAAATTTGAAAATTAGAGAGCTCATAAAGCACTGGAAATTTTCGTAGAAAAGTGAAGAAATGAACCTTGTATAGGGTATTTATAGGGTTCGAATGGGTCAAAGGACACGTGGCTGAAAATTATTGGCTAGCCAAGGTGGCCGCCTAACCCATAATTAATGAACACATCTAATACTTATCCATCCAACCATTAGTCATCCAACCCTTCAACCAACCAACCTAGCCCAACCCTTTGTCGTCCAACTCCTTAACTGTCCAACCCATCAACCGTCCAACCCACTAGCCCAACCCATATTCGTCCAACCCCTCAACTGTCCAATGCCTTTAACCATCCATCCCACCCATTCAACCCTTGGTCATCCAACTCTTAGTTGTCTAAACCCCAACCGACCAACCATCTCATCCAACACCATGCCCACCAAACCCACCCATCTAACCCTTACCCGTCCAACCCACTCATCGAACCCCTTACCCGTCCAACCCTTAGCCGTCCAACCTACCCGTCCAACCCACTCGTCCAACCCTTACCCATCCAACCCTTCGTCATACAATCAACCCGTCCTACCCAACCATCCAACCCTTAATCGTCCAACCAACACATCCAACCCCATAGCCATCCAACCCATTTGTACAAACCTTAACCGTCCAACCTTCTCGTCCAACCCTTAGTCGTCCAACCCTTGATCGCCCAACCCCTCAATTTCCAACCATCCAACCCACCCGACCAACCCGCATGCTAAACTTCTTGGCGTACTTTGCGAAACCAAGGAAAATTTCTCTTTGTGAAATCACCTTTGCCACGAAACATATTTTCATAAATTCGCCAATGATTCAAAAGTTGATTTTTGAGATTCGCCAAATTTCTAAACTAATTTTTCTAGAGGGACCTTCTTAAAATGAACCCCTGTGTAGAAGAGTTTGGATTTATTATAACACAATTATCCCTAGCAATTTGTTTGTTATCCCCTAAATTGAATCCTCGATCTCGATCAAAACACAAGCTATACATGCCATAAACAAGTTACTCCATAACCTCATATACATCATAATATCGTGCCCCTAGGTGTATTATATTTTACCACCTTATATTCTTACAACATGATTGAAATCCACTCACCTCCCACAATGCCCTAAGTGCAACAACTTCCCCACTTAATGAAATTGATTGCATGCATGATTTGTGTTTATGTGAGTCCCTTTTGCACACGCCATCTAAAGGAAATGTTTCTCATAGAAAAATATGTAAGCGTTGTGAATGCCTTTGCACTCCGTATTTCTCCACCGTGGCTATGTCAAGCTACAATGTGTGTAAAATAATGTCTTTCTCTAAAGTTCCTCAAATTATTTCCACAATGCATGTATGAAGGCTTCTACTTCACTAAATTTCCTCGTGTATAGTGTCCATACACCCATGTCTAAATTTTGAACTCCTTTCTATCTAGGGAATTTCTTAAACTTCTCAATTTATGTAACGACAATGTCATCTCCACAACTTAGATCCTTATATAGATCTTGAAATCTTAAACTGTAATTAGTATTGATGATTTGAGAAGTAATAATTTTAAATTATGGTTATAATAAGTATTTATGAGCTTAGCAATAAGTAATATCGATTTACTTACATTGATAACATCTCTTTATATTTCTTATTTATCCTTTGCTACTAGTTCTTAATGGAGACAATGAGTAGATGTTGAAGGAAGTGAAATTATAGCTATGAGAGTGTTTTGGGATTCAAACCAACCAACCTCATTTCTTCTATAACTCATTTTAAATTATGAGTTGCCTTGATAGCCTATTGCTTTCTTAAAATAATGAAATTAGAAAATGTTTTTTTCTTCGTAAACCAATAAAATATGTATAACCATTGTAGGAGTATAACCTAACCAAGGTCACGTGACAAGTGACCCCGTTTATATTCCAATTTTTGTTGTGTTGTGAAAAAAAGGCATTTATATATCATTTCTCGGAAGACAAAAGTATATGTGAATATTAATATTGTCAAAACTTTTACAATGCATGTATGTCTAGGCAATGATATTATACTTGTTGTGGGTTAAAACCCCATTATAACATACCTCAAATACAACAAGACTAACACGAGAACTATACCAAAGGGACCACCAACTCTTTATTGCGGGTGCAATTAATCACCCACTCCTCCACATGCAAAGCATGTGCTAGTTAGCCTTGATGAAGAAAAAACCATCGAGTTTGACTTGCAATTTGGTAGTCCCCAACAAAAGTTTCATTCATCAATATCACAAATACACCCATATGAAGAACATATCAACAAAACTTAGATGAAAAAAATTATCTTATAAATTATAGGTCACAACATACGTGCATGTTTAGTCCTCACGGCAAGTTAACAAATTATTATACAATCATCGAGAGGTCCTAGTGACATAAGGAATTTGTTCAACATGATAAATAAGAAAAGGTAGTATATAACACCCCCTGACATATTACTTATTACTCTCAATTCGGTATAGAAGAGTTTGGTTTCATTATAACACAATTATCCCTATTCGGTGGTGTGTTATCTCCCAAATTGAATCTTCAATCTAGATCAAAACACAAGTTATATGGGCCATAACCAAACTACACCATAACTTCGTATACATCACAATGTTGCACCACCATGTGTTTTACATTCCACCACCTAACATTGTTACAACATGATTGAACTCCACTCCCCTCCCACAATGCCCTAAGTGCAACAACTTCCCCACTTAATAATATTGATTGCATGCATGACTGTGTTTATTACATCGATAGGTGTTCCCTTTTACAGCCAAACCCCTGACTTCTGACACAGAAACAGAAAATCGGCAGTTCGATTTGGTTAATGGGTACATGCGATGAAGCATGGATTTAATCCGGCCGTCTATTTCTGATGCAAGGAAAATAACTCAGTTTTAGATGCAAGGTAAATGACAGGTCCGTAAGACAGGTATGTCAGGTCTGTATCAGAAGTCAAACGTGCCCGCTCGTTAAAGGCCCAATCTATGCCATATAGGACTAAATTGTGTCGTAGAATTTGGCAAATGGCGGCGAAAAAATGACAGGTCCGTAACCACGTTCTTGATGTTGACACGATTTATTTTAATAAATCTTAACGTACCAAATCCTCAATTGACAGCTGGCGGGCCAGGCTTGTATTCTCCTTTGCATTAAAATATGACAAATACCATAATGTCTCTTTCATCCATCACGACGTTCATTCTATGAAGGATTACATAATAAGTGATTTCTATAGTGGTATTGGAGAAATATTGGGTGTCGAGGGTGAATTTGGTGAGTGTCGTAGGTTATATTCCTTGGACATTATTATAGATGATTTAGAGATGTATATAAAGGATTTAATTTCATGAAATTCTCTTTGTTTTATGGGATGGACTTTTTAGTGGTAATTTTGTGAATTTTACAAGTGCTCAAAAATGTTTGTTAGAGAATTTTTAATTTTTTTAGTCTTAAATTAATTTGTTAGAATTTGTAATAGTATAAAGAATTATTGATTTTAAATATAATTTAGAAAATAAGAAAGGTTAAAATAATCTCACAATATAATTTTGTATATTTTATTGATGAATTTAATTAGTTATTTTTATTCGTATCATTTTGGTAAGTTTATTTAATTAGTATAGACATTTAAATATATTTGTGTAAAATACATTGAGAGATCAATTATGAGGCATTTAATTATACAAGTATAGTATAATAAACCAAAATAAACAATTAAAAATTAATATAATATAATCATTATTTTATAATAAAGTATTTATATGAAATATATCAATAGATATTATTTCAAGGTTCTTAGGTTTGATTTTTTACGTAATTTTTAATGCAAATGGAATCATTTAGCATGATAGTCAAATAAACCTCAAATTTAATGTCGAGAATAAACTAACAATATATATGTAATTTTTAAATATTTTTAAAAATGTTATATACGGAATCTGGAAGTTCTTTTGAGTATTTTTATTAATAATGTTATTTTTACATTCTTAATAAAATACATTTAAAATATTCTATATATACTTAATTATTTTGAATATCTATTAGTGTAGTTTATATATAAATGTATAGGAAAATGACGGTCATACATAAAATATGCAAGTCACATGTGACGGTTATTTCAAATATTTGCAAGTATTTTATTGTTAAAATCATGAAAAATGTCTAAACAACCATCAAATTTAACCCTTGGGCCACAAATTTATCTCTGTGTGCATAGGCGGTTTAACCCATAATGGCATCAGTTTTGGGACAACTATTAGCAAGAGCTCCATTTAGCACAATTCATGTAACGTCATGTTTATTTAATTATGTGAGGGCTTAAATTTTCAAATATTTGCAAGTATTTTACGGTTAAAATCATGAAAACGTCTAAACAACCATCAAATTTAACCCATGGGCCACAAAATTATCTCGTGTAGGGCTGATTTAACCCATAATGGCATTGGTTTTGGGACAACTATTAGCGAGAGCTTTGTTTAGCACAATTCTCGTAATGTCCTGTTTATTTAATTATGTGAGGGTAGAACTTTGAACTCGTTGTAACTATCCAATTACTGCTAAATTTACATGTTAACTTGTTTTCTAGTGCCAATCTAGGAGGGATGCACGAGGGATGGGCACGAAAGTAAATGCCAAAAGGGCGATTGCCAAATAAGTTCATGGCACTGAGTAGACGAAATTGAATAGATTGTTATTACACCCAAATCCTTTGAATCCGAGGATCACAATCTTCCACACCCACGTTTTCTTCATGGCCCTCAGCTATGTTGGCTGCCATTAAGAGTTTCTGCATATTCAGTTGTGTCTTAGCATCTTTCAGTATCTTCTCAATGGCTTCCCAAGCCATATTTTCATCCACTACACAATCGATGAATCGGGTAGATTGTTTAGAGAATCAAGAACTTGCTTCTGTGGTTTAAGGAGCCTTTTGAAATCATTATAAGTAGTCATACATATTATATCAACGTCAACATTGATGACATAAAGTAGATTAATGATTTTCAGATGTTGAGAATCATAGTTTTGAACAAAAGTCATCAAATCCAAAGCTTTCCGAAAGGCTTCAATAGCTTTTGTCAAGCGATCAACCCCCCTGTAAAAAGGCAAGAGTATGATGATTGTATTTAGCAAGGAGAGTGATGTCACCCTCATGTTGTTTTCATCTAAAACTCGGAAATGTTCTACAACATCCTGCAACCGTTTGAGACAACCTATCAAATTTTCACCGCCATTGAGATCCTGATAATGAGATCTAATCAATCTGATTACATCATTGCAGTTGCAACTTTTCTTTTTATTTTTATTGAAGTGAAACTTTTCTTACTTCATACATTCCTCATTGGCAATCCATTAATTTTTAGATTTCCTCATTGGTGACTATTGACATTGGAAATGTTGAACGTCAGGGCCTTACATTCATAATTATTTCAATACTACGATGCCTACATAATCTTCGTATCTACCCAACATTTTCTTTTAATAGGTGCTCCGCGTTAACTCTTGCCACATATGTGTCGACATGCAAATTACATGAAAAAATGTCTTAACAACCGTCACATTTAACCCCTGGGCCCTAGATATTTCTTCGTGTGCATGGCCGGTTTAACCCATAATGGCATTGGTTCCGGGACGGCTATTAGCGAGAACTCCATTTAGCACAATTCCCGCAGCGTCCTATTTATTTAACAATGTGAGGGGAAAATTTTGAACTTTTGTGACTATCCAATTCTTGCTAGATTTACACATTAACTTGTTTTCTAGCGTCGGTCGAGAGGGACCGCAAGAGAGATGAGCATGGAAGCACAAGCCAAATGTGTCATTGCCAAATAAGTTCGTGGACGACGTTTAATAGATTGTTATTGCACCCAAATCCTTTGGATCTTAGGGATCACAATCTTCCACACCCACATTTTCTTTGTGGCCCTCGGATCTGTTGGCTACCATTAAGAGCTTCCACACATTCAGTTGTGTCTAAGCATCTTTTAATATCTTCTCAATGGCTTCACGAGCCATATTATCGATCGTTGCATAGTCGATGAATCGGGCGCATTGTTTATAGAATCAAGAACGAACTTGTGCATTTTTAAGAGCCTTTTGAAATCATTGTAAGCATCCATACATATTATATCAGCGTCAATGTCAATAACATTGAGTAGATTAATGGTTTTTAGTTGTTGATAATCACAGTTTTGATCAAAAGTCATCAGATCCAAAGCTTGCCGACAAGCTTCAATAGCTTTTTCCAGGCAATCGACCCCCTGTAAAAAGGCAAAAGTATTATGTTTGTATTCAGGAAGGAGAGTGTTGTGACCCTCATGAAGTTTTCAACTAAAACCAGCAAATGTTCTACGACATCTTGCAACCATTCAAGATGACTTATCAACTTTCTGCCGCCATGGAAATCCCAATAATGAGATCTAATCAATTTGATTAGACCATTACAGTTTCACCCTTTCTTTTTATTTTGATTGAAGTGAATCTTAACTCGCTTCATAGATTCCTCGTTGGCAACCAACTGATTTTCCGGATTTCCTCATTGATAACTATTGACATTAGAGATGTTAAATGCCATGGCCTTACATTCATAATTATTTCAATACTAAGAAGCCTACATTACCTTCATATCTACCCAACATTTTCTTTCTACAAGTTCTCTATGTTAGCTCTTGCCACATATGTAAGCACGAGCAAATTATAAGAACTAATATTGTTTCATCTGCAAAGCTCCTTACAAATTTCAAGCCATAAGTTCTCCCTCCCTGGACATTCTTCCTCCCTCCTCTTCTCGTCCCGTGTTCTTCCCCTTTTCTATTTGTCATCTTCTTCTTCCCACTTCCTCTTCCTTCTTTCCACGTACTTTTTCCAAACAATCATTGCCTCCTCTATCAGCTTGCCCATTGCACCTTTGCGGTGCGATTGCTAGTGTAAGCCCCTTTCATGTACATCATCTAAAGGCAATGTTTGTCATGGCAAAAGATGCAAGGGCAGCAAATGCCTTTGCACTTGTCATTTCTCCACCATGATTGTGGCAAGCTATAATATTTGTAAAATAATGTTTTTATGTAAACCTCCTAATATTATTTCCACAATGCATGTGTGAAGGCTTTGACTTCACTAAATTTTCTCATGTATAGTGTCCATATACCCATCTCTAAAGTTTTAACTCGTTTCTATCTTGGCAAGTTCATGAACTTCTCAATTTATGTAACAGCAATGCCATCTCCATAACTTAGTTTGTTATATAGTTCTTGAAATTTTAAATTGTAACTAGTTTTGATGAGTTTAGCAATAAGTAATAATTTTAAATTGTGATTATAATAAGTATCTATGAGCTTAGCAAAAATATCCATTTAGTTACATTTGATAAGATTTCTTTATATTTCTTATTTATCCTATAGTATAGTAGCTGCTCTTGATGAAGATAAGGAATAGATGAAGCAAGTCGAGTTATAGCTATTGCAGTATTTTGAGATTCAAATCAACCACACTTATTTCTTCTATAGATCATTTTAAATGATAAGTTGCTTTGATAGACTATCACGTTCTTAAAACATGAAATTAGAAAACATTTTTATTTTTTCTTTGTAAGCCAATCAAATATGTACAACCATTGTAGGAGTATAACCTTCAATAGGGTCATTTATATTTACATTTTTGTTGTGTTGTAAAAACAAAAGGCATTTATATAGCATTTCTCAGCAAACGCAAGTTTATGTGACAATACAAATATTTGTCAAAACATTTACAGTGCATGTATTTATGTCTAGGCATTGATGGCATATATGTTGTGGGTTAAAAACCCATTGTAATATACCAAAACTAAAACAAGACTAACACAAAACTATTCTGAAGGGACCACCAAATCATACAAGTGCAATTAGTCAATCCAGTCCCTCCACATGCAGCAAGCGCTAACGGGTGGTGAAGGAAAAACATCAAGGGTGGTTTGACCTCCAATTTGAAAGGTCCAAACAAAAGTTCCATATATCAATATCACAAATCCACACATCTAAAGAACATATCCACAAAACTATGATGGAACAAATTTATCTTATAAAGTCCAGGTCACAACACACATGCATGTTTAGTCCTCATGGCTGGGTAGCAAACTATTATACAATCAGATGAGGTCCTAGTGACGTAAGGAATATGTTCAATTTGCTAAATGACAAAAGGTAAATATATAACACCGCCACACTGATTGGTACCAAAATTTGTATTAAGTGCCAAGTAGATGCAGGGAAGCGGGAATGAGGCCTAAAGTGAACAAATTCTTAAGAAGGTGAACACTCAATGCTACAGTCTCTGGACTTCAAATTACTACTGGTACGATACATTAAGTGGTAAAATTATACGTTTGCTTATCAACAACTTTTACCAAACCCAATCAGAGAAAGTAGATATTATTTAGTCAATCTTGCAAGATTCGATACCAAAAGAATTACAATCTCAAATACACTTGCATATCATGAACCATTTTTGTTCACATTAAGAATGTAAAGCAAGCCTCGCCAACTATTAAGTTATAAATCAACAAATTGAATATGAGATAGAAAGCCAAGGCTGTAAACAATTGTCAGGTTTAGCCAGAGTATTTTACTTAAGTATAAAAATTACCTTCATTTCTACATATCAAGGCATTTAGAAGCATTGTCGCTCTTTCATCAAGAATGACTTTCGATAAGGACAACACAGTAGATGAACCAGGTGTTCATCATAATTTCACAGCCTAAAATAAAACCACAAATATGAATAATGAACCTTGTGAGGAATGGCCAATAACTTCCCATTATCAAGTAACTTCCAAAGCACATTTTACGGTTTTAATAATATAATTGAAAACATTAAAGATTGCCAACTCTACAAATTATAATATCAATGTATTTTCAGCTATATTATAAAGGAAAAATTCACATACTGGCAATCAAAAATCACTTCTCAAAAAAGAAATTGAACAAAAAAGCCTATTTAACATATACACATTATCATATAAATATTGCACATCACTTATAAGGCAACGATACAAAAAGAAACACCAACAAATTCGCCGATTTAGAAAAGGAAACATTACACACTCATAAAGCATCTATTTCATACTGAAATTTTTTAAGATGTATCGTTTGTAAAACAAAATTATTGCCTTAAAATTATAACAAAGATAATCTCTATGATACGGCTTGTGGTTGACCATGCAACAAAAAGACAGATAATTGAATAACTCTGACTAGCTGAACCAGTAAAGTTTTATTACTTGAATCCAAAATTGAAGTGTTTGCAGTTGGAAATAATATGTACAATCTAATTTTTTGACAAATTCGGCTACCATGGTTAACTGTTACAAGACTCGAAATGGCTTCAACTAGTGTTCATTTTACCTGTGCATTGCCGATAAGTTAAGTACCCTTTAATTTCATTGTTAAACATATTTAAAGTGGTACTGACAACCACCAATCTTCAATAGAATTGAATTTTAGCATGTTCACAGAACTCTTTAAGGAGGCTATGAGGCTATAATTGTTCATGTTGCAGAAGTTGTGTCAATCAGTCAAAATGTTCACTATTTGAATTTGTGATCAAACAAAATCAGACAACATAACGATAAGTAACATATCTTCCTGCTGTTTCACTAGGCCGAATAATCTTCACAACTTGACCTCGCCGAAGCCCATAATACCGTGAAATAGGATCCGACTCTTGCATGCGTGGCAGCTGGAATCAGCCAATATAAATGAATGTCATTAGTCGATATTATTAGGATACATCTTTTTAGATTATATGAGACGTGGAATGAAAGGTCCAATACCTAAAATAAATGTTTAACAAGCAAAGTTCAGCAGGAAATATGGTAGCAATAAAAAAACAAATCGTGAGGTATGTCTATAACATGTCATGCACATCCTTCACAAGCCAAAATAATAATAATACGTTCTCTGAGAAAAACAATTTCTGATGTAAAAATGTAAGAAATATGGCTTTAAGGGCATTAGTAAATACAAACCTGTGTTTCTTTCACAGTGTATCTTTCCAATAGTGTCTTCTTCTCTTCATTAGTCAAAAGTTGGTGCTCTGGCACAAGAACATGGTCCTTTATGTTAACAAGCAACTCTGACTCCTGTACATGCAAAAAAATCAAAACAAATTATCTTCACAAATACCAAAAGCAGTAGAAGCAATTCAGCCAGAAAACAAATGGAATGTTCTCCATATTTGTGGTCACTATATGAATAGTAGTCCAGAGTTGCATGGATACAGATACGACTAGTTTTTAACACCCCTTAATACAGCTACGGTTGTATACGGCATAATTTTTTATTAAAAATATTATAATAATCTAGATTATAAATTTTAAAAATTGCAGGTTGTGCAGGCCAACATTCTAACCCGTAATTGAGACTTGAAAAATACTTTACCAACATTCTAAACCCTAAAAATGCTCCCGAACTCTTTTCTAACAACAAATTTACTTCACATTGCATACTTTCCAAGTTACCTTTTGTTGGCAAAATAGGGCTTTTGGTAATAGTGAGGGACATAGTCTTTTCTCTATTATGAGGGCAGGTTCTTTTTATTGAGAACAAGAAAAGATGCTGAAACATAATATATACATACAATATTCACACTAGACTATATTGTCAGGGGATTTTGATCGAACATGAAATAAAGATGACATGTAGAGAGAGAGAATGGGAGGAGATGCAAACAAGAATAAGCAAACACAGATTTTATCCCACTGTGCAGGAAAACAAATCATAAAGGGTTGACAATTCAAGGTCGAGATTTTGCAGCGCATGGAAGGAATGAAAGAGAGACATACATTTATCATAAGAATAAACATTTTCGCCAAAAAAATCCCAAGACAAAGTTCTACAAATCTCAATGTAATTCTCATTTGAGTATGAAAATAATTCCTAACTCTTCCTTTCTGGCAAAATTGCGGACAGCATCAAAAAGTCCTTTTACAATGGACTTCTCTTATTTATAATACGAGAATGTAACTCCTCCTTTGTGACCCTTCACATTCTTTACTCCTATTTACATTTTACAAAAAGTAACTTAGAATTTACAAAAATAGAAGCCCTTCCAAGTTACATGCTATTTTCAAAAATGACTTGAAATTAGATTATTCTTTCTAAGAGACCTTATCAACGGATAAAGCACTATTTTGGGGTTGCTTTCGGCCAATCTTACTCTTTGCCACACCTTCATTATTTTCTTTGGCCACCTTCATCTTGTATGCTTAGAATCAGGTGGCGACATTCAAAACGGTCTTTCCATCCAGAACCATGGTATTGTTGCAGCACAAGACCCAAGCGTCCATCAATTCCTCGTAGTGAGTGGAACCTTGTGAAATTACGGCAGCTCATTGTTTAGTTTCTTAAGCGCAATATGAATGACACTTAAATTGTTCATGATTGCCACATCAAAACTATCCATGGTGAAGAGGTCCTCTTTGATCACCTTCTTGAATTATTCCTTGATCTTGGCAATTGAAAAAAATTTGGTGCCATCAGGCTTGAAGAAGTGGCACTACCAAAATCCAAGGTTCACTCACATTTTATGGATCTACCCTCTCTTGCCTTCTCTATTGTTTTGAGCTCCTACAGAGCATCTTTCAACACAGAAATCTTCCACTTTATGCTCTGAACCAATCGAACAATCGGTTATCCTCCTTGCGAGCCAAGATGCCTTAGGCGACCAAGTTTTCATCCATGAGTCTCATCTCCTCATTATTAGAATATAAGGCTTACCTTTTATAATTAAGTCACTATTAGTTAATATTAATTAATGTTCGGATATATCCACCTCAACTATTTTGTAGCCATCTCTTACATAATAAAATGAAAAACAATCTACAGGTTGTGCATTGATGCTTTCTCTTCATTCTTTTTCTAGTTACATCTTCTAACATTGGTATCAGAGCTTAGGGCACAAATTGAGGATGAACAAAAGTTGAAGAGGACATGGCTGCATGAGGCTTCAAGGACAAAAATATAGTTGACGCCATTGCAAAGGTGGGAAACAAAGGCACAACAGTTGCAAGAGAAATGTTTGAGGCGTGAGAGAGACATGAGTTCAAAACAAACTTGAAAGGATTCCTACAAACATACAATTGTGGCTAGAGCAGAATAGGGCTAAGAAAAAATTAAATGCCATAAAAACGCCATTCAAGGGCACAATTTTTGTGGTGGTTTTAAACCAGCTTGAGGGCATTTCAAAGTGCTAGGGCACAAAAAGAAGTCACCATTTTTGAAGGATTTTTTAGGGTTGTTTGTGCAGTTGGGGCACAAAAATAAGACATCAGAACAAAACATGACAAGCAGAATGCAATAGAGAAAAATGTGATTTAGGGCAATTTTTTTGCAGAAAACACAATCCAGATCCACGAGAAAGAGGAAAAGCATGATTTTTGAAGGTATCTAGGGCAAAACAAAGAAATTACAGTCCTACATTACCAAATTTGTAATTTTCGAGGGTCATTCGCTTCTAAGGCACACATTTTGGCAACTTTAAGTCACAGCCATTGTCCAAGGCACAGACCTGTTTGGTACAATTTCCTTTCTTTGCTTAAAAAATCAGTTTTTAAAATCTTGTTGCATTAATTTGCACATCATTTTGTTTTTTGGTAAAGGGTTATTTTCCAAGGTATTTTGTCTGAGAATGGAAATTCCATTGCACACATAATTTGGCCTCAACTTTCACACTTGCAAAGTAAAAATCAATGTTCTACGAGTCTCGTAACGGGGGATGAGGGACGGGTCTCAAAGATGGGGGCCAAGGGCCTTGGTTTGGGGACGACATGGGGACAGCAGCACAAATATATATAGTACTTGAAAAATTAGTTATAAAAAAATGTATAAGGAACAACAAATGAAACTTTGAAATACTAAACACATTGCATTGAACAATGAAAATGCCAAATATCAATATATTAATATTTATATTCAAAATGATGATTACATTCAAAATTCAAATATAGTTGGCTAGTGGCTCAATGCCTCTAATGAGTCTAATCATCCCCAAAGTCTACAACTGCACCAAACTCCTCATCACTCGAAGACTCTTCAAGGTCAAGCTCCTCCAAACTGATGCCAACCAACCCTTTGTGCCACATCATCATCAATCTGAGATGGCTCCTCTAGCTCTACATCCCATCGGGCTGCTGGAATCTCCTTATACGTAAGTGTGTTGCGGTCAATGAGACGCAAGACACTATGTACAGTTAAAAGCTTCTCTACCCTCCTAGAGGTAAGCTTGTTCCTCTTCATAGAGTGGATGAAGCCATAAGTAGACCAGTTCCTCTCGAAGCTAGAAGAACTAGAAACCTGGGATAGCAAGTGAATAGCTAGTGTGGTTGTCAAAGAATCAGGCCCATGCATAGTCCACCACGAAATGGGTCCTCTTGTGCCATAGTCTCCCTATCCATCTTGGCCTCTTCGAATATCCCCTAAGAGTGGCAAATTTTGTCCACTCCATACGAATAGTGTTGGCATCTATAGAATTGTACATTTTTTGAATAGCCTTCATGAACCCCTTCTTCACCTCTGCATCTTGTATAGGGGTAACTCTGCCAAACCTTTGCACATACCACTTCGGGTTCAATGCATAGGCAGCCATGTGCAAGGGGTGTTGAGCTTCTCCCATCTCCAATGAATGATTGGTTGAATATGGTCATTGTAGAATTGCAATGTAGGGTCTTTCTCTTGTACAATGGCCTTCATTTGGCCAAGCATATTGTCAATGCACTCATACACCTCTCCAAGGCTAGGTGCATTAGAGTCCCCATATCTAATGACTCTAAAGACTGGAGTAATGATGGAAACAATGTATTTTGCATCAGCCCAAAATGTGTCACTCTTCACCACCTCCTTCACCCTCTTCCCTTGCTTAGACTTGGAATCGGGCCATCGATTCCACTTTGCTGTCATGACCATTAGTTGCAATGCCTCTTGCAACTCAAGCATCCTCTCCAAGAGAATGAAATATGATGCATATCTAGTCTCTACAAGTTTCAAAACTACTTTTTAGATAAGGTCCTAAAGAGTGCATGTGAAGTGTGGTGATTGCAGACAAACATCTACACATTTCTAGCATCATAAGCAACTCTTTGATCCAAGCAATCTTTCTCATGTCCTTAAGTGCATTATTCATGGCATGCACACAACAAGGAGTCCACCAAATATGTTTGTAGGCCGCCTCAATCAACTTCCCTGTAGTTCTACATACATGGGCCGCATTCGTCACAACTTGCACCACATTCTCCAATCCAACCTCCTCCATAGCATCTCTAAGGATTTGGAACTGAAAATCAACATCCTTGATATGCCCTAAACAATCAATAGCCATGAGGAAGTAAGGGCCCTTTGTACATGTGACCATCATGTTGATGAGTGGATAATGCTTAATGTCCATCCCCTATCCATGATTATGTTGCATCTAGTAGTGACCCAAGTAGCCTTCATTTTCTCCACTAGAATATTAATCTTGGAATAGTTCTTATCCAAGATTGTTGTCCTCAATTTTGTCTCCCCTGGTGGCACATATGATGGTCTTGCTCTTGCTATATTTGTTGTGGACGTCCTTATAACAAGGAGAGCGAGCAACATGGAACAAAATCCCACATGCAAAGAAGAGTTTGCCAATGGCATTATCTACATCATCTTTATTTTGCACATTGAATAACTTTGTCATTGTGTTTGCAACATCACTGCTACTTGTCATTTTGTGTTTCCCCTTAGGTTTTGTTGCCCCTGAAGTTGAACTAGATGGATAAGTAGGAAAGTGTGCATCATGGAAAGTTCTAGCACTACTAGGAGTACCACTCCTCATTGGCAAAGTAGTAGATGCAGGTGTTCCTTCTTATTGCAACCCCACAATTTATTTGTTCAACCTTTTCTTTTAATGACAACTTATCACATGGCCCAACACCTTTACCTCAAACGCAAAGACGGTGTGCGTTAACTCTTGTAATGTTGCCTTGAAATTCAACTTGATTCTTGATTTTCCGAACCTGGAAGAGTCCCATAATTCAGGTCGGCTCAAGGGCAAGTGTTGTATTCGGGAATCACCCCTCGACTCCAAGTTCAAGCCTTTGGGAATCAACCCTTGACTCTAGGTTCAACTTAAAAACAAATGACACTTCCACGCCCTAGTGCTTGTAGTTTTGTTACAAATTGACTAAACAAACCTCTTATCAAAGGGACCCTTGGCAAAAGGTTCCAATAACTTGGAAGGGCAACTAAAGTGTCCAATTGCACTCCCAATAGAACTACTCATGGTGACACTTCAAGAAATAAAATTTATTATTTTAATAATAATAATTTTGCAATGGCTCAAGCCAAGAATTTCACTTTTGTTTTTCTTACTTCGAGTCGCACAAAGCACAGAATAAGAGGATACACAAAAGATGAAATCCTAATTTGACTAGTATTATAAAATATTTCAGAATAATTTCATAAATAAATTTAAAAATTTAAAATAGTAAAACTACAATATTAAATGATGAATATAAAGTTTAAATTTTAAAACTGTAAAATTATAGCTACTTATAAATGTGTTAAACGGAAAGTTGGAAATACTTAAATGTTGATTTTAGGGTTGTGTAACTGTTGTTTTCAAAAACAACAATTCAACAACCCTAAAATCAGCATTTTAATTAATTTATTGAACAATTTAATAATCTAAATTGAAATAAAAGATTAAAAAAACTAACTATGAAGGGCCATGAGTCATGGCTTACCTTGAAGGCTTGATGAACATGTTGAAAACTTGATACTTGAACGGTTGAGCAATGAAGACTTGGCACTTGCTCTAACTCTTGTTGCTACGTGTTGCTAATGGTGTCCCTCTTCCTTGCTAATGCTCTCACTCTTGCTTGCTAATGCTCTCACCCTCTCACTCTCGTTTGCTAATGCTTTCACTCTTGCTTTTAATATTTGATTGTGATTTGGAGCAAGAGTGTAACTCTTGTTTATAGCTTTTTTTAGTGCTTAGGGGGTGGGTGGGGCTTATTAGGTATTAGGGTTAGGGTTGGAGGCCTACTTTTTTAAAACAAACTGATTTTTTAAATTAAAAAAACTTTATGGCAGAGTATGCCTTTGGGGACGTACATGAGTCTCTAGACGGGTCGAGACGCGTCTCGAAACATCCCCTCTTTGAGGGAAACGTTTTGGGAACGTCCTGGGGTCAGTAGCGGTAGCGATGCGAGACGGGGGGCATACCCTTGGCGTCCCCAAGTCTCGAAGACATCACGGGTCTCTAAGATGACAGATTCGGTGGGGTGGTGCAACCCCATGGAACAATGGTAAAAATCTATATGAAAGACGAATCAAATGAAGTTAATATAGCCATTGTTGAAGATCCACCAAATGTTGTAAGTGGTGAGTAATTCGTTGATGAAGAATACGTATTTAAAAAAACCCACAATTTGAAGAAAGGGAACTAGTGTATATAAAGCTCAACATGGATGGCTCCCCCAGTTAGTTTGGGAGTTTGCGAAACCTTACAAAAGTCATGAGATAACTTGAAGGAGCGGTATGGATCCTGCTCAATATGAATGGTTGTCCAATAATTCAAGAGGTTCGTAATTCGGGAGTTTGGGGACGTGGAATCTAGGAACTCGGGAGCTACACCTTTAGGAAGGTTACGAGACATTTTGATGAAGCTCTACAGAGTCCAAGAATTATTTTCAAAGAGAGATTTTGAAGAGTGTGTGGCCCTATTTGATCTGCTATGTTTTTTTCACAAGTATGTTTTTGCTCTCTATAGTGTGCTCTCTGTAGTGTAAGCCTTAAGAGGGGATATCGGAATATAAGGCTTACCTTTTACAATTCACTATTAGTTATGTATTAATTAATGTTAGGTTATAACTACCTCAACCATTATGTAACTATCTCTTGCATTTTGGTTTCCTCTTCATTCTTTCTATGGTTACATCTTCTAACACTCATCACATCTTAGAACCTTCCATTGGGCAATATCTACTTCAAAATTGGCTATCCCTTTCTCAACACAACTTCTTTAGCCTCAATCTTTTCATATGTCATCATTAGATCATCAATGTATTAGCCCACACAACAACCATTCTACCCATGTTTTGAGTGTCTTGTGGAAACTAATGTTTTTTCTCTTTAAGGTCAAGCCTTAAGAGGGGGTATTAGAATATAAGGCTTGCCTTTTATAATTCAATATTAATTAATGTTCGATTATAACGACCTCAACCATTATTTAACAATTTCTTGCATAATAAAATGATGAACACACAATCTATGAGGTGCGCATTTTGGTTTCCTCTTCATTCTTTCTATGTTTACGTCTTCTAACACTTGTCACATCTTAAAGCCTCCCATTGGGCAATATCTATTTCAAAATTGGCTATCCCTTTCTCCAACACAACTTCTTTAGCCTCAATATTATCATATGTTGTCATTATATCATCAATGTATCATTAGCCCACACAACAACCACCATTCTACCCATGCTTTGAGCGTCTTGTGAAAACAATTAAGCTCTCACAAGTTCGTAATTGTTGCTTGATCAAGACCTTGTAGTGATATTGTAGAAGTTGCTAGTATAGCTAAAGTTCCAACCAAAGCTCGAAGGTAGTTGGTGAAGGAGATGAGTTGTTGGTTCTTATCCTCTAGTTCTTTAGATCACTTGCTCGCTCTTGATGATACGATCCACCACCCTAGAGGTGGCTTCCCGAATCTAGTGCACATCCCTTACTACTGTGGACTCCCAATGGGTATTCTTTGGTAATCATAATCTCCTAGAGTCATCTCTCCTTCACTCTTATCCCCTTTTGGTTTTGCTATCTTTAGGAAACAGCACCGAAGGGCTCAATGATCATCCTTGACATTGTCTTGGCCTTTCTTGGAGGAGTTTCAAGAAGCAAGCCATAATGCCAAAGTCGGGCTCAGAGATCTTTACTATCTTTTTCTTCTTAGATATCAAAGGTTTAATCCATTCAAAGGGTTTGTCGATAAGAAACACTAGCCATTTGGACATCCGACCACGAGGATGTCCCCAACGAGGAGTTGGCTTCCTAGGTGGAGGGTTAGTAGGTGGAGAAGGCCCATGTGCAAATGGTGTTTGCAATGATTAATGGGAAGAGGGAGAAAAGGGCAATTGTAGTGTGGTTTGAGCATGGACCTACCCCTAATCTATGGCCATGAATTGTTGAGTTGTGTTGTCAATTAACATTGAAGTATCCATGGGTTCAAGCAAGAGACACATCTCGGTAGTAAAAGTATCGACTTGTGACTTTCGACGTCTTCTTGGATTCAATTTGAATTTCAATCTCATCCCATAGATTTTCTCTAGCAATTTACGTTGTTTGAGATGTTCACCATCTCCCCTATCCCAACTACTAATGTTAAATGTGGGTCAAATCCAGAGGTAGGGACCTTTGAGGGCCTTGGAGTATGCACTAATGATGCCTTCGACCTTTGGATGCCTTTGACCCCTTGGACCCTCACGCACCCATAACCTGAGACGCCTTTTGGTTGAACCATCTCATGGATCTTTCAATTACGACCCTTTTGCATTCATTGATATTTGTGGCTTCTAAAAGCAACCAGCCCATGGAAGAGAAAGGCATTGACATGACTTTGTCTACATACACCGGCTTTATCGAATCAGCCCCATCATCCACATCTCATCAAGCACCCATAATTTCAATATAGCCTCCATTTGCCCAAGGCTCACTTGGCATAATCTCTTCTACACTTTATATTCATCGGTGTAGTATGTCGGTGATCTTCAATTGTTAGTATGTGTTCATATATGGAACCTGTTGATCGTTCAAACATGCACCTACGTCTCGAGATATGGAAGAACCGAGTTGTTTAAGACAACAATGGAACCATCTCCAAGTTGTGGGACCTTGCGCGCTTGAGACGGATCTCGGAGAAGGCCGGTTCCTCTATCTATTTCTACTGCTACTGCTACTCCTAATGCTAGAAGGGAAAACTAAGCTAAAATTGCCAAGGGACCAGGGATAGAAGGATAATAGAATGGAAAACTAATCTAAGGAAGGTAATAACACCAGAAAAAGAGGGATGAACACTATCCATTCTAAGCGAAAATGAAAGGAAAAAGCGTGAAAGAAGGCTAGGCACGTGTAGCACAAACTAAAACGCATTTACCATATCAATTTCATGGAACACAACTAAAAATGGAGTCAGTAAGGATGTAAAGTGACACAAGCAGCACGCAATGTAAAAGAAAGGCAAGAAGAAGGAATATCAACACGCTTAAGACAGAGAATAGTCACAAAACGATGCTTTAAAGGAGATCCCGGAGACTGTGTTTATAAGCTTTGAGAAGCTTATTCTTCACCACACACTTATTGGTGACTTGATGGATAACCAATTTCATGTCCCCAAAGATCTGCAACACATTAATCTTCTTCTTTTCAGCAATAAGCAGACCATGCACCAACGCTTCATATTCTGCCACATTGTTAGAACATGTAAACAGGAGTGACTTGATTGGCCACGTCTTGAATGTGTTCAACAGGAGTGACTTGATTCTCTCTCGTGAAGTATGGAATACTCTTGAGCGCAGCCGTTGGCATATCATGTTGGGCATTGAGATTGAGCAAGCTTCCGCCGGTGGCGGCGAAGTTCCTTTAAGGAGGAGGAGGTTGTAACGCCATAGCAGGGCACGCTTGTCTATTTTGAGGAGTAGAGTGCGCGTGGCGCGCTGGAGATGGGGATGCGTGTGCGGAAGATCTAGTGCGTGTGTTTTTTGGTGAAAGATGGAGGTACTCAAAGTACCCTTCGTGCAGTAGCACTGCTGTCTAGTATGCACTCTTCTCATAAAAGGCACTCAGGACTACAAAACAGGAGATCTAGGAGTGTTGGGAGTCACGGATGTGTTGAAACAAGCCCCAAAGGCTGGAAATACTAAGTCCACACACCAAAACTTAGCAATATAAAATTTACGCTTTCATTGTTTGTCCCCGGGCATGCCAAAAGCGTTGGTCACTCAAACGTGCACTGCGTCTCAAATCTAGAAGAACCGAGTTGTTTGAGACAACAATGGATCCGTCTCAAGTTGTGGGACCTTACACGCTTGAGATGGATCTCCGGAGATCCGTTCCTTCTATCCCTAGTCCCTTGGCAATTTTAGCTTAGTTTTCCCTTCCAACATTAGGAGTAGCAGTAGCAATAGAAATAGATAGAGGAACCAACCTTCTCTGGAGATCCATCTCAAGCGTGCAAGGTCCCACAACTTGGAGACGGTTCCATTGTTGTCTCAAATAGCTCGGTTCTTCAAGATCCGAGACGCGGGTGCATGTTTGAACTACCAACAAAACCTAAGTGATTCTCCATGAATTTCTTGTTATCAAATGAATCCCTTATGAAATAGGGGTTCACTTTGAAGTTGGGATATTTCCACGACTCCCTACAAATTTGTTGCAATTTGGCATGTATTATGGTTGAGGTGAATTTGGAAGTCAAACGTGGCCTTGGGCCTCCAGCAACACTTCTAAACCACAATGGTTGTTTGCATAGTTCAATCAAGAGCACTTTATCAAGCACATATTTGGGGAGCTGTATAGAACTCCCTCAAATACTCCTACCCCGATGTATGAGAATCTAGGGAACTACATGAAATAGCTCCCATATTGAGTTGCCAATTCAGCTCCCTCCATAAAGATCCTCATAACATATTCATATTGAAACATTCTCAACAAGAACATAGTGAATGCATCATTGACCCACGTGAGAAATGTTTCTTACATTATTCGAATGTGAGTTGAAGATAGTGAAACCAAATTTGAATCGAGAGGACCGAATTCTCCCCATGTATTGAGTCTCATGAAAATCCAAAGATTGGTGATTAGACCATATCAAATATGAGGTCATATAGAATGTATGAGTGGTTTCTACCTCAGTCATTTATTTATGTAGAGCATCACTAATTGTGTCATTTCAATGAACTTTTTGCCTTTGCTTATGGTGACTATGAACAAGAACATCTAGGGGTGAAATTCACCAATCACCTTGTTTCCCACCACCCTATTCAATAGGGTTAATGCTTTTGAGATGTCGTCATTGAAATTGGAGCGGTGAAGCTTTTTTGGCAACTTGAATTTTCCAATCTTCCTTTGCTTCAGCGATTGTGCATTGATATCTTTTAGACATCAGCCATGGTGTTCATCCCGATAGGTTTGGGCACTTGCCATGGTTAAATCTCCATAAGCTTCTCCTGAAGGTACTCTGAATGTAAAATCCAAAAAGTCACTATCCAATCAAACAATGGGTAACCCTGCATTGGTTCGCACTTCCCGATTCTCGTGATCATAATGCCTTGTGCATGCAACATTAATTCCCCACACTATCTTTGAGATTGGTAAGTCTACTACTTCTAGTAGTCCATTGTCTACAAAGCATTGAATAAATCTCAATTTATTTTGAGCCCAACGTTTCCCCTGGATGTTCTCGATGTCTATATGGCCAATCTCTAATCTCAAATTGCTAGGAGATCAGTCTCCAAGATGTGGCTCAAGCCCACATTATTAGAATATCTTGTGACAGAAAGGTTAGCGAACAATAGCTTCTACAAGCATTTAAAGATTGGAAGTGTATGGATCCGACAACAAAATTGTTTCAAGAACTCGGGAAAGCGAGGCTACGATTGCCATAGACCCATAAAAATTCCACAAAACTCTGCCCAAACTGCAAGAAAATGTTAGGCATGTTTTTGAAATATGTATCGCACTACACATACACACCTAGCAGTTTTGGGCACCAAACTTGCGTAGAAACTCCTCCTAGCAAAAAGGAATGCAGCAAGCAGGTTGTAGAAGTTAGCAATGGGATTTGCTAGATCAAAAACCTCTCAAATTAGCAAAACGGGCTTTTGGAAGGGCAATATGAGGGTTTAGGAAAACAAGGAAAACCAAATCGAAAGTATGCCCCCTAGCTGTGCATGCAAAATAGCGATGGAAAGCCAATCAAATGTTTGCAACAATAGTTGATAGGAAACTACATGGAAGAAATGGGAAAAATGTCAGGCATGTTTTAGAATGACAATAAGAAGGGTGCAGGGTGAATATACATGCAATGGTTTGAATTTTAAGGGTTAGATGCCCGTGCACTTTTGCTACCCCCGCAGCACTTTTGTTTGGGTGCTCTAGCTCCACTTTTTGAGCCTTAAATTCTTCACTACTCCCTAATGCATGAAGCACACCATAGCTTCTCTAAAGAAAGTTTCTTTTGTATCTAAGTGTCGTTGAGGTACTTTGCTCTTCTCGCCTTTCTTTAGTGCTTAAAGCTTGCTTTCTAGTCCACTTTCGAACTTCCTTGAGGGTCTGAAAAACCGTACTTTACACATCTTATGAGGTAAGTGCAACAAACATGGATTGAGTTCCCTGGCAAAACTTCCTCTTGTGCTTCGCAAGCACACGTTTAGCACTCAAGCCATTCTTTTCTTTCCATTGGCACGTTAGGAGTATTATTCTTTTCTTGGCCGCACTTATTGACTCAATTCACACATTTCACATGCTAGGCATGTCAATAGTGACCATGTTTCTCTTCCGCAAGTTCCAAGTTGGCCTCCCAATGTGCTTTGCGCACTAGGTGGGCCAAGTGCCTTTTTTTCTCGTTTGGCACTTCCACTGTTCCTCGGAAGCGTGCCTCCCCTTTTGGAGGGCAAATACTTATTTTCAATTTGAATATTTTTCAATGACAAAAATCTTGGAACTGATTTTGGAATTTTTCAATGATGCAAAAGAAATTGGTACAACACCCATCATTGCACATTTACTCTCACCCTCATATTTTCAATTGCTTAGGGTTGAAACTGCTATCCTTTTCCTAATCTTAGTGGTTCTAATGAACCATATGATGTGATCGATGCTCTCAATGAAGACATTGGAGAGCAATATGATTATGAATATAATGAATATGCTAATTTATCTTGATTTTTGTGTATACATTGTAACATTTGCATAATGTACTTGTTCTAAGTTTGACCAATGAATATCATGATATTTGACATTGAAATATCAGTATGTGTTGTGGTTATTAACTTATTTTGTTTACTCTGCATATTATATGGTTAATTTTTGCTTTATCTGTCTCTATTTTTTAATATTTTATTAAAAATTTGTAGGGCCATACCCAAAGCCTTACCTAGGCCTAAAAATTCACCGTACCAACATTCTGGACCCCTATACCTGTACCCATATTGGCTATCTAGTTACAACAGTATGCCTCAGAGCAAGGGTTCTGAATTCACAACATTTCATCATTACCCAATTAACGGCAACATAAATGAAGAGAAAAAATCAATGTATAAATTCGACCTGACTTGACATCCTCTATCAAGAAAAGCTCCTAGGAAATGGAAATCAAAACCTTGCGGTGGTAATAAAGATTAATAAAAAATGAAAAAGAAAAATGGATCCACAATGATAAGGGAAAAACAATTTTAAATAAGATATGATCTCCAACAATTTGACAAGGTATATAATTTAGGTTTTTCAGTTTTGTGCTTTGACAATTTAGGAGTCGGGGCGTAGTTACCGAATACTTCACTATATATTTATTATTTCTTCATTAGCAAAAGAAAAATTTCTGAAAATATGGAAATGGAATGCAAAGTTGAAAGCGTTAAGCTTAAACCCCTTAGTGTTAGCTGATAGCTGTAATAGAAAAATTCGACACCTCTAAGAAAGATGATTTGACCCCCTAGATGGCAACCAGATGTCCCAACTTGTTTGCCTACGTCAACTTCATGGTATGTAAGGCAATAAAGTTAAAGGCATCTCACTGGCCATGTCTTCACAATACTTTGATCAATAGCAGCAGTCTTTGACATTCTTGGATCCATTGATTGGCATATAGGATAATGTTTGAATTCGGCAGCAGAATTTTATGGGAATAATACAATGGTTATGGTCTCAATTTCCTTCCTTGCAAACAAAAAGATCTAAATCATAATCACAATTGCTTTTCTTTGTTCACGCTTTATACATTAATCTTCAATACATTTTTGATGTTTCAGAATGATGCAGAAGAAACTTGCAGCTGAAGAGGATCATGAATGACAAAATTATACAGACACACATGGCCAAGATTAACCCTGAATACTAATTGTTCAAAATAATTCCCAGAAGACCACAAAGCACAAAGTTTCATCAAAAGTTTTTTTCATACCACAGCAGCATTATAGATCACAAGCTTTAGAGGCACCAAAGCAGAAAAAATGGCAGCTAAATTGCACATTGAATATTCATCAGAATTCAAACTTGGTCACTGCCAATAGCATAACAGAAAAAACATAATCTTTTTGTCCCCACAGCATGGTACCACATAGCTCCAGATCAGCGCACACAGCTCACAGAAAAAGGCATCAGATCAAATCATAGAAGGAATGTAAGATTACAACAACTTGTCGGATTAGTCAGAACTCTCCATCAGATAGGGAAGAATGAAGAGTGACCGGGCATGCCATATCTAAGGGTATGCAGCACCAAAGTGGCACCATCTCAGATGCCAAAATTTCATCTGTGTATAGCTTTATGCATTTCAAAATTAGATATTTCCAAAACATCCATTTGGATCCACATTGATACCCGAGTTTTGATATATGCGTTAAGGGAAATTTTATTGGCATGTCCAGAACTTGACATGTATTATCCTTGCTGCCTAACGAAATACATATCGATGCTTGCATCTATTTGTTGAATACTTGAAGACTTATATTGGTGTATTGCTGCTCACAGGGCTCAACGCAGTTAGTGTGAGATTCCAAACTTCCAGCCCTCTGTATGTACAAATATCCCAACATTTATTGTGAAAACCTGGTCCAGTTGTGGAGCTTTGCAGCAACTACTTTCACACATGAACTCTATAGATTCTCACGAATGGAAGTTGGATACTCACGAATTCAGACATTGTTGCAGACATGTGCCATTAACAAGTTTCTTTCCATTATATTGTGGAAATGTATGATTTTATCACCATTTTTGCAGCAAATCTTCCACTGATAGTTCTCAATGAGTAATATGATGGCTTATTCAAAAAAATCGGTTGATTTTCCTTCACAAGTTTCAGGTGCATCCATATAAACTACTCTGAAGTTCGCATAGGTTTTTCTTTAAAAATGTTAATGAATTTATTGGCTGCCATTGATAAGTAGGTGTTGTAATTCTTCTGGGCTCTGCTCCTCGCTCATTTCTATGACAAGAGTGAAGTTGATTAATTGTCAGTGTGTTTTCTTTTCCTGGACATGAAATTCCATTTCCTATAATGGATTTTATTTCTTCTAATAATTTTTTGGATAAATAGTATATTGGCAGAATGCAGCAAGACTCAACAGTAGCGCAGGCTTCAATTTCATTTTCTTAACAAACAAAAATCTTCAATCTGGGTAAATTAAATCTTGTGCGGCTTCTCAGACAGATGGCTATAGAAAATTTAGGTTTTACCTTGTAAAATTTTGTTCCAGAATACCATCCGTGCTCTGGGGTCAATTTTGTGGAGCCTTATAAAGAGGTATGTCAGCCCCCAAACCATACACGTTTTTATGGCATTTGAATAGTCTTGCTTAAAAGCTATTAATAGATATTGTGATTTCCTATAGGGATATTTTTGGTAATAAGAGTGTCCGTAATAGATTTTGATTTTGAAAACCCGACTTCTTCAAGGATAATCCTCCCCATTATAAATTCATTAACTTGAGATGTAGCTTCGTCATCATGTTTGTTTTGTGGCACATGTTGTAGTGCAGGTGTAGGTGTTTCCAACAATAACAATTCCAGTGCTCCTACTGCCTGAATGTTAATTTCCTATCAATAAACTCAAAGAAGCCTTTACAGTTTGTGAATATGCTCCTCGAAGCACCTACTCCCCCATCGGCATTGAATTTCTCTACCCTCTATTTCTTGTTGTAGCCTTGGGTAACACTCTAAATTTAAAGTAGTTTGCATTATTCCATTACTTTACTTTGGTTTGCTTAGGAAGTCGATAGCCCGTTTAGTTTACAAATAAAACTTGTAGATCATTTCTTACCCTCTGCCTTAGCTTCATTTGTTTCTTTTTTCTGGAATTATTAATAAACCAAAGCCATGTTACCAGAACCATCCATACAACTAACACACAAAGTTGCAGCCATCTGTGATCATTAACGGCTTTAACCCTATCTTCAGGCTATCCAATTGAAAGCCTGCCTGGGGTTGAACGTGAACCTGTGCTTGACTCAAATATGCCAAAACCATTTCTGGGCTACATTTGGTATTGAGCTTGAAGTTATTAAAGGCTAAAACAGTGAATATCATCAAAAGAATAAAGTGGTGACGAGCTTTAAATTCACAGCATTCGAACATTGCTAATCTAAAGGCCGGAAAATCAGGCCAGGGTCAAACTTTGGTTTGACTCCACAAGCTCTTAATTTTGCCCAGACTCTATTCATAGCTGTCAACAGTCTCAAGCCATGATTTAAGCCAATCTGCTTGCCAACAGCTAAATTAAATTAACCAAAAGCTTTATACCACCACTTGTTTAAGCTCATAGCACAAAGGCTATTAAGCTTGCTCGGAGTCAAACTTTAGTTTGACCTCACAAAGGCCAAATGCCTCTAGATTTCAACTTAGCCTTCCAATCCAACCAAAAAAAAAATCAACAGCCAAAAGCTTACACACACCGATCTTGAAAAAAACATTGTGTAGTACAAGCCTTGTCCTCGATTTCACTTTAAAATGTTGAATTAAAGGCTAATCGATGACTATGTTTCTTCTAAAAGGAAAAGGTGGGAAGCATGGGTATGTCCGCTCACCCTCTCAAACCCCCAGATACATACCCAATACAGATCCGCCCCAAATACAATATGGATACGTCCCAAGTACGTCAAAGATATACCCGTACATATTCAGGACGTACATGCAAGGTTTGACAGTGGGGTATGTTTAAAAATTTTTTTACTTAGTAAATTATAAAAAAACAAACCCTAAACCCATAAATAAATAAATAAATAAAGCCCTAAACTCTTATAAAAGCGATAAAAAGGCACTCAACCATTACCAAAACACAACCAATTCATTGTTGGTTTTTGCAAGTGTAAGAACAAAGAGCCAAAGAGGAATTGAAGAGGAGGCAGCCATTGCAAGGAGGATGAGATTGGAAGCAGCCATTGCTTGCAAAGAGTTCAAGTTCATTTAGAGGCAGCGATTGTTTAATTAATCATTCAAAGGAAGAGACATCATGTTTGGAGGCAAACATTGTTTAAATTTTATTGCAAGGAGGATCTACATTTGGAGGAGAATCTACATTTGGAGAAAGCCATTGTTTGTTACTTGCTGCCCTTGCTGTTTACAAGTATTATTTATTTAATTCAGCCTTTTATTTTTTTATTTTTTATGTTTTTTTATTTATTTCGTTTCATATTTTACTATTTTTATTTATGTTACATCATTACATGTAATCATGATCATGATGTTTATTTTAGAATCTTAGATTTTTTATTTTTATTTTTTATCGTTATGTTAAACATTAAAATATATATATATATTTTTGTTGTACATTTTTTTAAATTTTAAAGTGATGAATAATATGTAATTTTAAACATCTTAGACTCTTCTTATCATCTTATTGTCATTTTATCACGGTGTTCCACAGGGACGAGTCCCCTAAATTTTTGTCTTGGAGACTCGGATGTCTCTCGAGACTTGGGGACACCAAGGGGACATCCCCCCTTTGTCCCTCCACCAACCCGCAGAGACGTCCCCAATTTTTGGTGACATCCGAGAGTCTTCGAACATCCCAAAGACTTACGGGAAGTCTCTTGACCCATCGCTGAGACTTCCAGACAACCCCGGTGGCATAAGCTGCCATAAAGTTTTGTTTTAAAAAAAAATGTTTTAAAAAAGTAAGCCCCCAAACACAACACTTAATGGGCCCCACCCACCCCTTGAGCACTAAAAAAACTATGAATAAGAGTTACACCCTCACTCTAAATCACAATCAAATATTCAAAGCAAGAGGGAAAGCATTAACAAGCAAGAATGAGAGGGTGAGAACATTAGCAAGAGTGAGAGCAGTAGCATTAGAAAACTAGAGTGAGATCATCGGCAAGGAAGAGGGACAGCATTAGCAACAACAATAAGAGTTAGAGCAAGTGCCAAGTCTTCATTGCTCAAGCATTCAAGTATCAAGTTTTCAACACGTTCATCAAGCCTTCAAGGTAAGCCATGACCCATGGCCCTTCATAGTTAGTTTTTTTATTTTTTATTTCAATTTAGAATCATAAATTGTTCAATAAATTAATTAAAATGTTGATTTTAGGGTTGTTGAACTGTTGTTTTTGAAAACAGCAGTTACACAACCCTAAAATCAACATTTAAGTGTTTCCAACTTTCCGTTTAATGCATTTATAAGCAGCTATAAGTTTACAGTTTTAAAATTTAAACTTTATATTCATTATTTAATATTTTAGTTTTACTATTTTAAATTTTTAAATTTATTTATTAAATTATTTTGAAATATTTTATAATACTAATCAAATTAGGATTTCATTTTTGTGTATCCTTTGCTTTGCGCTTTGTGCGACCTGAAGTAAGAAAAACAAAAGTGAAATTCTTTTGTCTTGAGCCATTGCAAAATTATTATTATTAAAATAATAAATTTAATTTTTAAACAATAAATTTTATTTCTTGCAGTGTCACCATGAGTATTTCTATTAGGAGTGCAACTAGACACTTTAGTTGCCCTTCCAAGTTATTGGAACCTTTTGCCAAGGGTCCCTTTGATAAGAGGTCCCCATTAAGTCAATTTGCAATGAAACTACAAGCACTAGGACGTGGAAGTGTCATTTTTGTCAAGTTGAATTTCAAGGCAGCATTACAAGAGTTAATGCACACCTCCTTCATGTCCAAGGCAAAGGTGTGGGGCCATGTGACAAGTTGTCACTAAAAGAAAGGGCTGAAATAAATAAATTGTGGGGTTGCAATAAAGAAGGAAAACTTGTATCTACTACTTTGCCAATGAGTGCTACTCCTAGTAGTGCTAGAACTTTCCATGATGCACAACTTCCTACTTATCCATCTAGTTCAACTTCAAGGGCAGCAGAGCCTAAGGGGAAACATAGAATGACAAGTAGCAATGATGCTACAAACACAGTGGCAGAGTTATTCAATGTGCAAAATAAATAAAGATGATGCAGATGATGCCATTGGCAAACTCTTCTTTGCCTGTGGGATTTTGTTCCATGTGGCTTTCTCTCCTTATTATAAGGATGTCGTAGCAAAGATAACAAGAGCAAGACCATCATATGTGCCACCAAGGGAGACAAAATTGAGGACAACAATCTTGGATAAGAACTATTCCAAGATTAATATTCTAATGGAGAATGAAGGCTACCTAGGCCACTACTGGATGCAACGTAATAATGGATAGGTGGACGAACATTAGGCATCATCTACTCATCAACATCGTGGTCACTTGTACAGAGGGCCCTTAATTCCTCAAGGCTATTAATTGCTCGGGGCACCTCAAGGATGTTGATTTTCAATGCCAAATCTTTAGAGATGCTATTGAGGAGGTTGGACCGGAAAATGTGGTGCACGTTGTGACAAATGCTACCCATGTATGCGAGTTGCGCAGGAAGTTGATTGAGGCGGCCTAGAAACATATTTGGACTCTTTATTATGTGCATGCCATAAATAATGCACTCAAGGACATGAGAAAGATTGCCTAGATCAAATTGGTCGTTGATGAAGCTCGAGATGTGCAGATGTTTGTCTGCAACCACCACACTTCACATGCACTCTTCACAACCTTCTCTAAGTAGTAGTTTTTGAGATCTGCAGAGACTAGATATGCATCGTATTTTATCCTCTGGAGAGGATGCTCGAGTTGCGAAGAGCCATTACAATTAATGTCATATGACAAAGAGAGTGGAATCGGTGATCCAATTCCAAGTCCGAGCAAGGGAAGAGGGTGAAGGAGGTGGTGAAGAGTAACACATTTTGGGCTGATGCAAAATACATTGTCTCCATCATTACTTATGCCTTCAGAGTCATTAGATATGGGGACTCTAATGCACCTAACTTAGGAGAGGTGTATGAGTGCATTGACGGTATGTTTGGCTAAATGAAGGCCATTATACTAGAGAAAGACCCTATATTGCAATTCTACAATGACCATATTCAACCAATCATTCATTAGAGATGGGAGAAGCTCAACACCCCCTTGCACATGGTTGCCTATGCATTAAACCCGAAGTGGTATGTGCAAAGGTCTGACAGAGTTACCCCTATCCAAGATGTTGAGGTAAAGAAGGGGTTCATGAAGGCTTTTCAAAAAATGTACAATTCTACAAATGTCAACACGTTTTGTATGGAATGGACAAAATATGCCTCATGGGGATATTCAAAAGAGGCCAAGATGGATAGGGAGACTACGGCACAGGAGAACCCAATTCTATGGTGAACTATGCATGGGCATGAGTCTTTGACAACCACACTAACTATTCGCTTGTTGTCCCAAGTTTCTAGTTCTTTTGCTTTTGAGAGGAACTGATCTACTTATGGCTTCATCCACTCTATGAAGAGGAACAAGCTTACCTCTAGGAGGGCAGAGAAGCTTGTAGTTGTACATAGTGCCTTGTGTCTCATTGACCACAACACACTTACATACAAGGAGAGTCCAAACAACCCGATGGGATGTAGAGCCAGAGGAGCCATCTCATATTGATGATGATGTGGCACAAACAGGGTTTGTTGGCATCAATTTGGAGGAGCTTGACCTTGAGGAGTCTAGCAATTCAAGTGATGAGGAGTTTGGCGCAGCTGCAAACTTTGGGGATGATTAGACTCATTAGAGGCATTGAGCCACTAGCCAATTGTATTTGAATTTTGAATGTAATCATTATTTTGAATATAAATATTAATATATGGCATTTTCACTGTTCAATGCAATGTGTTTAGTATTTCAAAGTTTCATTTGTCGTTCCTTGTACATTTTTTGTAAACTAATTTTTCAAGTATTATATATATTTGTGTCATCGTCCCTAAACCAAGGCCCTTGGTACCCCGTCTCCAAGTCCCATCCCCCACTCCGAGAGCCCATGGAACATTGATTTATCATTTATGTAAAGGCAAAAAACAAAATTAACATCTTAACTTTGTGTATGCTCTCACCACGCACCTTTATGGTGATCTTGGTGATCAAAAAGTAGATTATGATGGCATCAAGTTTTGGTTTAGAAAATTAATAATTAGTAAATATTGTTATTTTATCATTTATCATTTATGTAAAAGCAAAAAAAAATTAAAAACTTAACATCCTAACTTTGTGTGTGCTCTCACCTAACGCCTTTATAATGATCTTGGTGATCAAAAACGGATTGGGATGTCATCGAGTTTAGGGTTAGAAAATTAATTATCAATTTTATCATTTATGTAATGGCTAAATGTTTTTTTAAAAGTTTAACATCCTAATTTTGTGTATGCTCCCACCTCGCCTCTTTATGATGGCATGAAGTTCTACTTCAGGTGGAATGCAAGAAGGCCCACAAACTTCTAAAAACAATCGGCTCTGTGAAATATGATTCCAACTCTCCTCTTTGTAGACATGTGACAATGGTAGAAAACCTTATTGGTGGTGGGGGTCGTATTTAGATATGCCATGGTTATCATGCTCAATACAAATCCTCATATAGTCAACTAAAAACCCATTTGACTAGGCTTGAAGGAGTGGGGATAAAGAAGTGCCCCAAACTATCAAAAGAGAAAATGGCAGAGTACCTAAGAGAGCAAGAGGAGGTTGATAGACAATCTAAAAGAAATAGGTCTAGAATAATTCCAATACAAAGAAGGCCTTCAACAAGACCACCACACCTACATCTTCTACTCATTCTTTCATCCAAACTCAAAGTCAAACTCATGTTCACCCACTTGATACCCCTTTAGATGAAGAGACCTCACAAAAAAGCCAAAAGGAGCATTGGAAAAAGCATTCAATAATGACAAGAGGGACATTGTTGATGAGTTGATTGTTCGATGCATTTATGCATGTGGGTTGCCCTTCAATGTATTGAGGTCTCCATATTAGCAAGAGATGTTGAAGGTTGTCAATGAAACTCGCAAAGGTACAAAGGCCCCTGTTTACAAAAAGGTTCGAACAACACTCTTGGCGAAGGAGTGGAGCACATTCAAATTTCTTTACAGCCAATTAGAGATTCATGAACAAGGGATTCTATCATTTCGAGATGGATGAAAAGATGGTCGCAATAGATCCCTAATAAATGTTGTTACAATATGCCCTAAAGGGGCAATGTTCCTCGAAGCCATTGATTGTGAAGGGTAAGTCAAAGATGCACAGTTTATTGCCGACATTTTGATAGAGGCTATTGAGTCGGTGGGCCCTCAAAATGTTTTTTTAGTCATCATGAGATAACGCTAACAATTGTATGTGAAAATTTTATTTACTCAATACTAACATATATTTTATACATTCGCTAGTAATGTTAGTAATTTTAAATTTCCAACAACTAACAAACTTTTTTTGCAACAAGTGACTAGTAATTTTCCGTGGAGCGGAATTGGAGTACATGTGTCTTTATCCACTCAGCTAAATGAAACAAGTCAGCATCCAAAAAAGTTGACGTCTTGGTATATGTGCATTCCAATTTACCCCTCTTGTCACACAAGTCTTAGGACTATATTATTAGTCCTTACAAAATTTGAAATATTCTTCTAGAGACTACAGATTTGGATGCCTCTACAACCACTCTTGCCCAACTTTCAATATTTGATGGCAAAGATGACATTCAAGGGAGTTCACAAGGAGTGGAGAGTGGAGCTACTAAGAGTGGAGCTAGCGGGAGTGGCATGCAGGAATTTGATTTTGAGGAAAACCTAGATGATATATTCTAGATTGTTTGTATTCATATTACTATGATATTTGTATATCATATGTACGGTAGCCACATGATCAATGAAAATGTTAAAAATTAAGCATATTGAATGTTTTGAACCACGATCCTTCTATATTTTTCAAAGTTTTGTATTTCTTATGGACTAAATAATGAGTAAAATGTGTATATATAAATTTTATATATGTGTGTGTACATACGTATAGTACCCAAGGGTTTTTTAAAATCAACATATCCGCATACCGAACCCGTACCCATACCCAAACTCGTACCCATATCCTAGCAATGTAGAGGAAAACGAAGATTCAAAGTTAAAGCTTGAATTAAATGCCTACCACTATATCGTCGACATATGACGATTGGAATCAGTCCGAGGAACCCAATTTGTGTTTTGGAGTGATGAGTAATTTTTCTTGTCGTAATTATAAGCCAACTTTCCATTTTTGAATTTGGTCTTGGTGACTAAATTCTTTTGTTGATTGTTGGGACTCACCAAACACTCATAAACAATAAAAATATGTTCGTTTGAAAGAGATAAGAAGTTTATTTAGCTATGGTTGATGGAAATTGGGCTTTGTTTGGTTGCTCCCAAAACACAACCGGTATGAATAACAAAAAGAAGAATGGTCTAAGACTTAGAATAGTACCGACATGCAGAGATGCTCAAAGAGATAATATGACACATACAAGAAACTCCAACAATTCAAAAACAGTGAACCACAATTACAAAATATTTTTAAGAAGTTAGAAGAAAAAAACAAAAAAATTAAGTCAATAAAGAAGATATCAAAATGGAAATAATAAAGGGAGACTTCCACCAACCCTGCATCGAATGAAGTGTTATGCATAGGTATAAAGGAAATTGATAAATGAACTGAAGTTACTTTCCTCGAAATATAAATGGAAGCGATGAGCATGCAAACTAATTTGACTGAAATCTGCCTCTAAATACTGAAGCCCTAGTTGTACTTGTTGTTCTGGATGTAGAATTAACCCTAAAAAGCATGCCTTGGCTGAACTATATGAACACATGTACCTTGAATGACCACTGCAACCCCTGGATGGAATTGCCAAGCTCAAATGTGAGGGATTCCGTCCTCAAATCTGTATGCAAATGAGGGATTTCGTCCTCTATTGTTGATGCAGAAAGAGAAGCTACTTGCAAACAAAGAAGTAGTTGATAAATTTCCAAGATGAATGAATAATAAACCCCAAATCTGCATTTATAACTTCCAAGGCCCTCTCCAAAGTTGGCGCCTCCTAAAAATAGGAATAACAATATAAAATTGTTTTATCCTCTCCCATGTTGGCACCCCATCCTAAAAATAGGAATAAACAATATAAAATTGTTTTATCCTCTCTCCATCCTAAAAATAGGATCTTGATGCTCATGCAGCCCATTCTATCTTTGGCGCCCCATAATAGAATGCTTTATTTAATTATTATTCTATCTTTGGCGCCCCAAAAATAGAAATTCTTTATTTTATTATTATTTTATTCCACTTTTGCTTTTTGGATTAAAATATAATTCAAGTGTCCTTTTTCCAAATAAAATATAAAAATACCCTTGGACCACTTAAATTAATTTATTTTCCTCTTTAATTCCCCTTAGCCTACGGAAAATAAAAAAGAATAGGCTTTGGGTATCCAGAATCGATTAATTCTAAAAGGGGTGATTACACAACGTGTTGGAAAATATTCTGACACAGTTTGTGGAAGAATCTTGTTTTAATGACTAAATGGCGGTTAGAGAGAATCTCAAGACTCTCTGCTTGTAAACTCATGAGATGCTTTAAAGCATGTAGATTCCTAAGCATAAAACAAGGAAGAAAGCAGTTGTAACAATTATTGTGGTTGTTGGCCCATGTTGAGTCGATTAAGTCTTATCATATGATAAATAGATGAAGCGAATACATCCATACATGGAGAAGCTAAATAGTTGAGTATTGTAGTTGTAAATTGTTCATGCATAGAGTATTGAGTAATATGTTATAGTGTCCTAAAGATATCTTCTAGTATTTTGTACTACCCCTTCCGCTTACCATTCCATCAACCTCATTTCCAAATTCGGTTTCTTGTTTTGTGTGGATGTGCGTCAAGAGCATTGCTCTACCCCGTGTTCAAGTTGGAAGGTAATGGCATGTCTACATCGAGCAAACTTAAATCTTCGGCAGGGATCTCCCTCGGTCAAATTTGTATGAACCTTGCCAAGCACCATGAATTGGTGTTTTGGTGTGGGATACGTCATCGGCTATAAACCCCATCACCCATGTTAGTCAAAAAGATATGTCGATACAAAATAATATACTTTAATAGTAATACAAACTAGCAATCGCACGTGAAATGTGTGATGGAAACGTCGAAGGGGATTCATCGAGGATGTGAAACTGGAGGATCCGAAACAATGGAAGAGGAAGAGAGGTGTTGAAGAAGGGGTTTGAGGGAGGTGCATTTTTCATGTGAGTGTAATTTGTGGTTAAAGGGGTCCAAAAATGGGGAAAATCCAATAGGTTCTAGGTTTGAAACCCAACCATCTGAATACAAAAAACCTTGTTCTTTGTTCGCGGCTTGGGGAGAAATGGCACCCATTTCTTTTATCCACGAGCGCTACCTATAGTTTGATTGGTAGGGAGGATAACCATTCTTGGCATTTGCCAAAGGTTTCATCAATGAACACTGACATCAAATGAGCTTTTCTATTTTATTTTTTTCAATATTTAGGTTATTAACTCGATGGAGTTTGATTTGTTAGATAAGACGAAGACCTGAATGAAATGTTAGAAATACAAAGGTGGGAATTAAATACCTACATGTCCCACACCTATCCAAGACTCAAAATGTCCCTACGTAAAACAATCATTATACGTGCTCCACTTTATCATCTCAATCTTACTTGCACTATTCACATGAACCCAATATGTGTTTAAAGGGGCCAAATAAAAAAAGGGGACAATCTAACATGTCAAAGATTCAAAACCCAACCACACTGCTTATTTTTTGTAGTAGTTTGTAGGTCCCATTTTCAATTTTAAACTCGAGTAGTTGCAAGAAAACATGGAACGCATGAACAATCAGCGACAATTGAGCCCCTCCAACGATAGGCCATATGAACGACAAGTAGACCTTATCTATTGATCGACTTTTTGTTATTTTTTATTTTAATCTATTTTACGACATCAAGGTCATCGATTAGATGACGTCAATGTAGTAGTTTGTAGGTCTCGTTTTCAATTTTAAACTCGAGTAGTTGCAAGAAAACATGGAATGCATGAACAATCAGCGACAATTGAGCCCCTCCAACGATAGCCCATATGAACGACAAGTAGACCTTATCTATTGATCGACTTTTGTTATTTTTTATTTTAATCTATTTTACGGCATCAAGGTCATCGATTAGATGACGTCAAAGGATACACATATTCTGGTACGTATTAATCTAGATGCTTGGATGCCCGGTGTGTTTCATGATACTTCTGCCATCTTACTTATGGGCCCCACATTAAATTTAGGTGTTACCTACTAAAGTAAATATTTTATGCACTAATCGTGCCTTTTCCACGATTTTTTGAAAGGTTGACACGTGGGAACCACTTGTCCTTGGTTGTGTCCCTTGCGTGTGTAGGCGAAGGAAGAAAAGTGGCGAGGCAACACCTTGAATTAATGTTATCATCCCATTTCCTGAAAAAAAAATCGGGCATTAAAATTGGTAATGTTATTCAGTGCAGAGGTCACGGGCCTATAAAAATCATGAAGGTCAATGGAGAAGTAATGAAGGTTAAGGCACATATAACAGAAGAGGAAAGTCTAAAGGATTATCCCCACTATTTCATATCGCATTAGGAGGAAATTTGTGTGAGAGAAATGCCACTGAATAGATCTGCAAATCTGAAGGCTAAACACCCCTATTTCCTTGTTAAATTGCCGAAGTTGGAGAATTATCAGAGTGGGCGCGCAGGTGCATTTTGGAATGCAAAGTATAAAAGCTAGCCATTTGGACATAAAAGCTCCCAGGACAAGAACAAAAAAGCTAACCAATGTGTAAAATTAGAAAACAGAAAACTCGCATTGACCTGATTAGACATAATCCTGTTCCATAATCCCAAAGGAATCAGAGAACACACACTGACCTAATTAGACATAATCCTGTTCCATAATCCCAAAAGTCACAGTGGACTGAACATCATTAACAGTTAACTAACAGATATAGGGTGTTATAAAAGTTGGCAATGTAGCAATGAAGATTCGACCATGGCAATGAAGATTAACAATAATGTGAACACCCAAACAAAATTTTGAATTTCAGATCTCATTAGACATTTGCTAACACAAAAAGAAATAAAGAAAGATAAAAGGAAAAGTTTTCTTAAGACAAATACAGACAACAAATAAATCATAGTATCAGTTTGAGACTAAACATGTGTTTTGTAATTTAAAAAGCAAAAGATCAGATAACATTGCAAAAGTTGAAAAACCAATAATAGGGAAAATCCAATAATCCTTATAATCCAAACAAAATGCCCCCTAAACCAGAATGGCCTAGGATCAAAATCCATTTAAGCTGTTAGAAATGAGCAAATGATGATGTAATGAAAACCCCAAAACCATCAAAAATCATCATACTTATTACACATAAACAAACAATTGAAACCAGACGAGAAGACATGCAAATCAGAAAAATGTACAAAGTATAAACCACCGAGAAAACACTTGTAAGAAATAGAATATATAACTTCCACCTCTGTATTCATAACCCCAATTTTTACCCCGTATAAAAGAAAAATAAATAAATACAAACAGAAATCAAACAAAATGACATCAAAATCAAACAGCCTGCAGTTATATCATCACAACTATTAAACCCGTTATCACTACAAGAAAGTAACTAATTTACCAAATTTGCGGCATCAGCAACAGAAGGTCGAGGATTCAATCTGTATTTTTGCCCCCATAAGACTCCACCGCAGTAATGAAACCCCCAAAAATTAATCCTTACCAGAACTAATTGAAACTAGACAAAATGAAACCCAGAAATAACATTAAAAAAATAAAAAACCCAGTGTGTATATTCTATTATTAAAATCACTAAGAAGTAACAAATAATTTAATAAATCAAAATCCAACACCAAGCATCAGTAGTCATAACCCCAAAATTTGGCAATTACAAGAAAAATACAAAAAATAGAATCAAAAACCAAACAAACCAGAATGCCCTGAAACAAGCAAAATGCAATGAATTGAAAGAGCAATTTTTGTCTAGTACCGAGAATCCCAAAAAATGTGGAGTGGTACATAAAGGCATGGGGGCTTTCATGGCAGAGCTACAGGTTGAAATCCCAACTGACAATAAAATAAATTGAAATTGGGTAAAATACATCCGGGGCTACCACAGCCTATTTTACCCAAAAATTGGAACAAATAGAAAACCAAAATTTAGTTTAAAATAAACTGCGCCTTTAAAAAAGAATGGAAAATACAAAACACAGAGACAGACCAAACAAAAGAACACCTAAATCAGATTTCCGTAAAATCAGCAAACCCCATTTGGATTTTATCTACAAAAAGTAGTCACAATAAAAAAACTACAGTCGCAATGAAAACTTTGATATTTTTAAGGAAACAAAACAACATCCAAGTCAGGATGCTCTGAATCCACCACAACCCACTTGGATTTTAACTAGGATCACTGAAAGACCGAAACCCGTAGGGGTTTTAACAGTTAAAAATAAATCTGCTAAAACATAAACCCATTTGGATTTAAACTACTAAAACTAAAACCCATATGGATTTCAATTGCCAAATTTATCCCCATTTTAGTTTCTAGTACTAAAACTTAAACACGTTGGAACAAAATGCGACCCCAGGGAGAGCTAACACAGAAAAACAGTGGGAAAATTGCATGGCATATGGCAGGGGTCCGACTCAGCAGCACATGCAGAAGCTTCACTAATTTCAAGTCCAAATTCAGGGGTCCACGCCAGCACAAAACCCAAACATGCCAACAGCCAAAATTAATGATGATCATTGGATGTCGTCAGTGGGGGCTCTTTCTCATAGAGCAAATGCCTTTCGGCATAATAATACATGTACGGGATTCTAATGAATTAATGAGGAATTTAAAGTGTAGAAACAATTTTCGGATACATTAAAGGGGCATATCCAACTGTTATAGTAAAATATATATGAAACAAATTACAAATTATAATTGACTACTTGTAGTTAGTCCCTGTTGGTTGGGACCTTCTCTTGTCTTTTAATGCTTCTTGTCCCACATAGTAGATAAATAGAAGCCAACGTGTATAGACATGATGTAAATGGAATAAAATCTATATACTTGCAACACTGGACAAAATCCTTAACATGGAAGAAATAAGCTAAGACCAGCATTACCCTTCCTTGTGTCATTGTGAGAATGGTTCTCAATACTTGATAATTGAATCAAAGTTGCCTTCCATTTAGAGATGTATAGGCTTTGCTTGAGTTACGTATTAATTCCTTCTCATTCATTCTTGACCGCTGTTGTCGTAAAGACTGATCCAAATCTAGACCCTTGAGAGATTCGCCTGCATGAAATCTATAATGGCATCACTAGTGTAGGATGCACTTCAGATTTTAATATGTACAAATAAAGTTAGTGATAAACCCCTCACTTGGTTTACTCCATAATAAAACCTCTGTAGATTTTGATGAGTATGGACCTCATTGCTGTTCTGACCTCCAGTAACCATGTAATCAAAAGTTCAAAACCATGTCTTGCTTAAGGTTGCAACTTGATGAATGGCGTAGAGCTGTATTTTGGTAAAAATATAAAAACAAATAAATCCTATCAACCAACTGGGAAACGGAGTTCTGGAGAGTGAGAAATGTGGAGAGAATGATTTATTGCAGCCTGACAGAATGTGAGGCAGCGTGTGGTGGGCAGGGGCAATGGAGTAAGGCAGCGGATGTCCAGGGCATGGGCGCCCATCAAAGCATTATGAAAAGCAGATTTTTGTCTTACATTGTAGATGCAAGTGCCCGAGCAGTTTTGTGTGTAGTGAGGATGCATACTCAATGCATGTGAATTGTTTGACTGAAACGCCTCAAGCAAATGCTATTGGCTTGCGCAAAGCCATCTCAACAATCTTTGCCAACATGCTCCTAGCCTGTGCCAAAACAGAAGCTTTGCAACAAGTGATGGACTCCATCAAAGCATAATCAAAAGTGGCTTTTGTCAAATGTCGTGGTTTCAGCACCCTTGTAGATATGCAAGCAGAATGTGGAAGCCTGCAGAATGTGGAACTATGCGCAAGGCATGTGAATTGTTCAACCAAATGCCTCGAAGAAATGCAGTCTCGTGGACAGCAATAATTGCAGAATATGCACAGAATGGGTTCATTGAAAATGCCTTGAAACTTTGAAGCTAGTGTAACTAGCTATTGAAAGCTAGGCCTCCACAGCCGAAGCTCAACACTCTGTCAGAAGTGGGAGCTCTTAGTAGGCAGGTGCCAAGTATTTGACCAAATGATAGAATGTCTTTCACCACCTCGTACCAAGCCTGCAAAATGCACCATAGCCCTTCTAGTTGTGCATCAGTAACGGAACTTTTGGAGAGGACATGGACATCCGTCAAAACATTTGTGAAAAGCAGATTTTTGTTTGATGTGGTTGTTGCAAATGCCCTTATTCCCATCCATGCCAAGATGTGAGCTTGAATAGCATGTGGGTGCCCAAGCATTAATAAGTAAATGTTTTTGTCTAATATAATGGCAACAAGTGTGTTGGTAGATATGTTTGAAAAATGTGAGATAATATGTCGAGCATGTGAACAATTTTGACAAATTACCTCAACAAAAATATGGAACTCAAAGGGATGTGCTCTCTTGGCCTGCAATGGAAACAGGGTATGCACAGAATAGTCTATTGATTGGGTCTTGGAGACTTCCAATGAAATGCATAAGGCAGATGTAAAATCAAACCTTGTAGCTCTGTCAACATTCCTCCCATCCTGCACTTCAATAAGAGCTTTGCAACAGCCTATGGAACTAGGTATAGACATCCATCAATGCATAATGGAAATTGGATTTCTGTTAGATGGTGTAGCTGCAAGTGCATTGGCAGCATGTGTGGAAAATGTCAAAACATGGTTATGGCACATGAATTTTTTGACAAAATGGCTAAAAGATTTGTGGTCTCATGGAATGCACATTTCAAACCAGCCCGGAGCACCTCCCAGTGGACCTCCTTTAACAGGCATGGATCTCTCCTCTTCCTCTAGCTTGCTTTCATACTTGCACTCTCATTTTGAATAGAGTAGAACTCAAACTTTAGAGCAAAGCATGTAAATCAACATAACATTGTTAAACCATGTTGCAAACCTTATTAGAATGGATATTGTGCTGAACTAAACCAACCACGAAAACAGCATGTCTATGGGCAGTGTTGCAACCAACTTAGATGTGTACCATGTTAAAAATAAACTCAAACATGATTGCCCATGCATTGCGATTTGGGTCTCCAAACCGTGAAAGTTAAACACTTGAACTTGAAACTCTACGGCGTAAAAACATCCCTTTTACAAAGTTACAAATTCTCTTCAGAATCAACACATGGAAAGCGGCTGCAACCTTCCCCTTTACAATTTATCTCTTAAATGCTTTACCTGATATTTGTTGACATCTGCACCTAGTCATTCGTTAGACGCCTTTTGGAGGCATATTTTGGAGACAATTTGATGAACTGGTCACAGGAAGCGACCGCTACATGTTGCGAAATCAATTTGGAATCACCATACAAAAATACCTACAGGTCGAGAAAATGCGTTCTACCACCTCAATCCTCTTCAATTTTGTATTGAAAAATGTGAGCCATATTCAATTTCACATCATCTCCTTGGGAACAACTTTTTTGTGCCTCTTTCAAAGCCACTTTGGAAAACGGTGCCTAAGTGCAAATTGCTAAATCTCACCAACTTGCTCCGAAAAGGTGCCTCTAAAATGAGCCATATTCAATTTCACATCATCTCCTTGGGAACAACTTTTTTGTGCCTATTTCAAAGCCACTTTGGAAAACGGTGCCCAAGTGCAAATTGTCAAATTTTATCAACTTGCTCCGAAAAGGTGCCTCTAAAATGAGCATTATTTATCGGTTTTCAATTTCATTGGTTTCCTACATTCTCACCATATAGGTGAACGGGTTAGAAATTACAAAATCCCTATTCAATGACTCGATGACATTTTTCAAAGGCCACTCCGTAGCCAATTGAGCTAGTTTGAATGGTAGTGTGACTAAGTCATGTTGACCAAATTTTGATTTTACGAGACACGCTTGTAGGGTTTGATTAAACCAATGTTTGGAATAAGTTTAGTAACTATAAATAACCACTCTGAACACCTCTAACCAAATAGTAAATGGAAATTGTCTTTTGTCGTTTTGTTATTTTGTTGTTTCTGTGCTGACACTGAACTGATTTTGTGCTGACATTGTACTGACATTGGGCTTACTATCTGTTGGTTTGTTTCTGGTTGACAATGCTTCTTGCTAGTCTTGTTTTTGGCTCTTATAATGTAGTGTCTTATCTGGGCTTATGGCCTCTTTTATAACTGGGTAGGGTACCAGCCAAAAAACCTTTACCATTAATTTTTAAAAAAATGGAAATTAGGATTACATAAAAATGTCGTTTTCCTCTCTTTAACCTTCTTGAATTGCAATGAAACTGAAAAATTATGTGAAGAAATTGACAACTCCTTCTCTCTCTCAAACTTTGAAATGTGAATACATTATGAAGTGTGAAAAAACTCGATTGTTATATCTCTCTCCCTTTCCTCTTTTCGAAATGATAAATGTGATCATGTGACATTATTACTAGTTAGGAAGTGGGATCCATGTCAGTATTTGTGTTGACACACGTTGTTGCAAGTGGCAGGTTTTAGGGCAAAAATGCATGTGCTTGGTGTTGTCCAAAAATTGTATCTATAGTTCTCTTTAAATTGTATATTTTCATCTAAGAAGGAATTTGGATTGCTATCATTGAAATTGTTGTATTGTTATGTTTGGGAAGTTTTGTTTATTGTATCCATTGAAAAGGATTGAAATTGATAATATCATTTATGGAAATTGTAAATCATCGCGTATGTATGTGAAGTATGTTGTACCAAAATGAACCTATTGTATCTTAGGAGTTAGTTTTCATCATGTGATTGCAATGCTAAGAGGAAACAAATAAAGTAACAAATAGAATAAAACAAACAAATAAATAGATTGAAATTGATTTGTTCTTCAAACCTATTATTATACTACTCTCCCTAGTTTTGAACTTTTGACCCCTTGTTTGGGCATCGACCATCTAAAAACTTCTTATTAAGATCACTCGACTCAATGTGAATGATAATCCTTAAGGTGTCGTAATCATTTTCTATGATGTGACTCTAGTCGGAAAACACTCATGTAGTGTAAGGAATGGATTGTTGTACTTTTGGAAGTAGAATAGTTCCTAACCTATATCACCATGTATCATTATCATGGAAGAATTATAGTGAATTTGTGAGGCCCGTATTACATGAGAATGGTTAATTGTTGCACCCCGGTGTATATCGTTGTGTAAGATGGGACTGGATTTCCACACAATGGACCCTCCATTCTAGCTTAAGCTTGGATAACAAAAGTTGATACCACTTCTTAGCTTGTGTGACCATGTAGAAAGGGTCACAACTAGGCAACCCTCAACTAGCATCTAGGCTGTCAAGCCTCAAGCTTGCATGTTGCCTTTGCTTAAACTACATGAAGTTAAGTGGGACTCAAATTTGTTTTTGTAAATTGTACCTTGAACTCAAAGTAGAAGATCTCCTTATGAACCTTGTGTAAAAATGTGGCATGTTGGTTAACAAATGTTTTGGGAGCCAATTGTAATGTGTAATTTAAAATGATTACTCCTTATATATTATTGGCGAAACCTTGGTTTACTTAAATAAAATAAAACATGAGGTGTTTATGTGAGGGAAACATGCTAACAAGAAATAAAATACCACAACTCAAAAAAGCGAGTGTCTTATGCCTCTTTATGTACTTTAATTGTCATGCAAAACAAAATATTAAATAAGCAACTAAATTGTATTAAGTGTGTAAGCTAAATCGTAATCTATGTAAAATGTGGACAAGATCCTTTCTTCTCTCTCTCTTATTGGTTTAGATATTGTGTTGTGAACCACACCTTTGAGAAAATGTTGAACTTAAATTATTGTTGTCAAGCTTGTATGTACGTGTGTGTATGTTTGAGGCTGAGACTACATCATTGATAATGGAGGGAAAAGAGGGTGTTAGTTAAAGGGAGGAATAAGGACTTGTGTATTGTTACATTGGAGGAACCAAGGGAGTTCGTGGCTAGTCTTAGTGGAGTGAAAAAGGTGGTTTAAATGGAGGGAAAAGGGTATGTTGTTCTTGTGTCTTTCATCTTGGAGAAACCAAAGGTTAGCCAAGATCCTTCATGGAGGGAAAAGGGATAGTACATATAATGGTCTCTCCCCTTTGCAAGCCTTATGGGTAGGCTTGGTAGTTTGATTCGCCTTTATGTTTGGTGTAATGTCTTTCTCTTCCCTCTTGTCCCAAGTGAGTTAAATCATTGCATGAATGAATGTGTAAGGTTTCAAGCATTGTTGTGTTGTAGTAGGTGATCCCGAAGTGTTCTACAATATATATATATATATATGTATGTATGTATGTATGTATGTATGTCTTGGTTTTAGCTTGTGAGTTTGGTCTTGCAAATTGTGGACGTTGCATATTGATAAACTTGGTTCAAGTTAATGCAATAAGAAATACTATTGTGCTAGGTTTTTTTACCCGAAAGAGTTTTCCAAGATAAACTTGTGTCTATATCTTGTTTGAAATCATTATATATTGTTTACATATGTAAAATTCAAGGGGTCAGTTCCCCTATTGTTAGTAGAATCTGGTTTATTCCCAACATCTAGCATCAAAACTTGTTTGAGAGCTTCGTGGGAATCTTTGGGTAGGTCTATAATAAGTGTTTAAGTTGAGAGTCTTTATAATGTTGGAAATTTTGTGTAAAGATATGTCAGGAAACACGAGAATAGAGATTGAAAAGTTCAATGGTTAGAACTTTGAGTTATGGAAACTCAAAATGGAGGATCTCTCGATAAATAGAAATTAGCACGGTTAATGTGTTACAAACAAGACTTGCGGAGTTAAAACAAGAAGAGTGGCATATGATTGATAGAAAAAATAAAATCTCTATCAGACTATATTAATCAACTTCAGTTTTATTGAATATGTATAAGTATATGGCATATGTATATGGGAAAAGACAACAAAGTGTTTATGGGATATGCTAGGAATATTGTACCAGGTAAAATCTTTGGTCAACAAACAATTCATGTGAAAGAAGGTGTATTCATTAAGAATGAATCATGGTGACTTGGTTATACAGCACATGAATGCCTTCAGCATTTTGATTAGTCAATTATTGTCTATGGGCATAAATATGGATGACAAAGATAGGTGTATTACACGTCTATGCTCTTTGCAAACTCTTGGAATAATCTAGTGATGGCTGTCGCTATAGGCGAGATTGTTGTTGCCTTGTTATCAGAAGAAGGCACAAATCTGTTGGAGATCACTAAGATGATGGATTGTTGGTACGTGGATATGGTGAAAAGGAAACGAAAATCATGGCAAAAGCATGCAAAGTTTAGAGGCAGGTCTAAGACTCTAGAAAGACCTTTAAAAAATTGTTGGAATTGTGGCAAAACACAACATTTTAAAAAGTACAGCAAAGTGAAGGTGGACAAGAGCAAGCCATGAAATGTTTCATCCTCATGTGAGAAAGGATCCGTTGATGAAAATGGAGATGCGTACTTAGAAGCTTTGAGTGCACATGCATGTAATGAAGTGTGGTTGGTCGACTTTGGAGCATTCTCTCGTATCACATCCCATACGGAGTGGTTTTGCGAAAATGAGGAATATGATGGTGGTAATGTCTTTCTAGGAGATGACTCCACTCACTAGATTGTCAATTAAGGAAGATTGAAGCTAAGGTTCTAAGATGGGAGGACCAAGACTCCATGGAGTTAAACCAAGTCTTGCAAGGAAACTAATTTCGCTCAACAAGATGTGCAATGTTATAGCGTGGGTGTCATTCGCAAAGGATGGTTCCAAAATGGTGTGCGAGTGTGAAGATTTTGTCAAGGAATGTGCAAAGTGTGAACATTTTGGTTCCAAAAGCGGTGTGCCCTTGGAAAGGAATGTGATCATGTCCTTCATCCAATTGCGCGCACAGGATCTGCGTATTCTGTTCAAGTTCGTGGCGGGAGCTCTTCATCAAGAAATAATGAAGTCTCATATTCATTTTGCGCGTCCTCAACAAGTTGCTTGCAAAGCGCTCTACCTCTCACCAACATGGTGGCTTTGATGGTCACATCATACTCCATGATTTTAGTCACCCATTGCACTCTCTTCTCGTTGATTTCTGCTCCCATGATGAAGTCTCTAACAGAGGAGTGGGAGACTAACACCTTGATATGATTTGTGGCAAGCATACTTTTGAACTTCTTGAGCGTGCGCATAATGGCATAGACCTGTTTCTCTGTGTGACTATATCTTAATTCATAGTCCTTCAATGTTTGGCTGAAGAACGCCACTGGCTGCTCCAGCCCTTGTTCATTTTCTTGTGTTAGGACAGCAGCAACACTTGCATCAGTGCCATAAGCATAAAAGATGAAATCCTTTGAGTAATCCGGGTTGATGAGTGTTGGCGCACAAGCAATTTCTTGCTTGATCTTGTCGAAGCTTTCTTTTCCTTTTGTTGTCCATCTGAAAGTTATGTCCTTTTTGAGCATGAGGGTGATTGGCCTTACCAATCCTATAAAGTTAGGAATAAAGCGCCTAACAAAGTTGATTTTTCCAAGGACTGCAAAGCTTTCTTGTGTGCTGACAGAGAGAGGGCCAGGATGGCTAATACACGCTCATGATCAATTGTTATGCCATCCTTTGAAACTACATGGCCCAGAAACTTGCCTGTGCCACTGCGAAATTGAATTTTTTGGGATTGAGAAATACCCCATAGTTTTTGCATCTCTCAAAGACTCTCCAAGTGCGCCATGTGATATGCGCTTTGCTTGGAGAAGACTGTGATGTCATCAAGGTAAACCAAGATGAACTCATTAATATAGCCTTTGAATGCAATATCCATGCGCGGCCGAAGCGTTGCGTCTACGTTTGACAAACCAAAGGGCATCTTCTGATATGCATATGTTCCCCACTTGGTTGTAAACGTTGTTTTGAATTGATCCTCTTCCTTGACCAGAATCTAATTGAAGCTCGAGTATCCATCCAGCATTGAGAATCTTTGCGCGCCGGCCATAGTCTATAGAATCTGCTCCATTGAACGCAAAGGATAATGATCCCTTAGAGATTCCTTGTTCAAATCTTTGAAATCAATACAGAGTCTAATTTCACCATGCTTCTTGCACATCGGAACTAGATTCGCAACCTAGGTAGAGTACTTGATGGGAAAAATGATCTTCGCCTCAATGAGTTTAGATAACTCCTTCCTCATGAGGGGCTCTATCTTTGGATTGAGTGGCCTCTACTTTTGTCTAACAGGCTTGATACCAGGATCAAGGTCAATGGAGTGTTGAGCAACACTTAGATCAAAACCTTTGAGGTCTTCATACTCCCACGAGAAGATATCACAATATTTTTGGCAGAGAGAGATGAAGGCTGCTTTTCTTTATGCGCGCAAGATTTCTTGAAAGAACTCTTTCTTTCTTGGCGCATAGTAGGGAGGGATCTTCTTGCCTTGGCGCGCATATACTTTTCTTCACCCTTGAACTCATCATCATGGCTAAACATTTGCTCTAAGGTGACCAGCCCTTTAGGCAACTTGTTTGTCTTCAGCTATATCACTTGGTCACCATAGCTATCATGCAAGTCAGCTTGCATGCTTGATGAGAACTTAGCTTCATTCTGGATGAACTGGACGATCTGCGCGTCACTGTCAAACACTTGCCATCTGGTGTTGTTATCTGGAATGGATGATCTAATCACCATCTTGATGTGTTGAGTGTTTCCTTTGACAAAGTCCTCAACAGGAGAGAACTGCGAACCAAGCACGGTCATCAGATCAGCTTCCTTATTCATTTTGTGCGGCACCACCTACAAATTTAGAGCATCAAAGCTCTAAAGGAGATCCAGACTCTGTGTTTATAAGCTTTGAGAAGCTTATTCTTCACCGCACACTTATTGGTGACTTGATGGATAACCAATTTCGTGTCCCCAAAGATCTGCAACACCTTAATCTTCTTCTTTTCAGCAATAAGCAAACCATGCACCAACGCTTCATATTCTGCCACATTGTTAGAACATGTAAACTGCAACATGTGCACGAAGAAGAATTTCTCATCCTTAGGGAAATGAGAAAAACTCCTACTCTCGTGTCGTTTCTGCTTCTAGATCCATCAAAGTATAATTTCCACAGACCAGGGTTCTCTTCACTTTGTTTGAGCGCATGCGGCAACACAACTTCTTCTTCAATAATGCAATAAGTACCAAGCCCAGTTTCATAAGCTTCCAACTATTCAACATATGGATCAAATTTGTGGTGCCTCTCCGCCCACTCATCAAGTACTAGATCGGTATAGATGGTGGAAGAGGCTGCTCTTCAAAAACTAAAACTTGTTCTTGGATTAAATAGTTGGCTTGGAGAGGGGATGGGACATATGACTCTACATCTATGTTGCCAGAAACGGAAACGGAAACGAAAACGGATACGAAACGCGGAAACGTCAATTTTCAAAAACCTTGGATAAGAAACGTCCCGGAAACGTCCGTACATATATATATATATATATATGCATACTACTCATTTTATAATTGTAGACCATAAGAGATAATTGATAAAGCACTCAAAATATTTTGTATTCAATGAAATTTGAACTTCTAAAGAGTCATGACTCATCATTCAACATGGTTACAATTTCAATGATTCACATATACATGATAATAATCTAGATTCTAGAATATATCAGCCAGATTTTCCTCATAATCATCTCCATGAAAACTAAATTTGACAAGAGAAAAATGAGAGTGTGATTTAGAATAGACCCAAGATGTCATTACATAGCTTTTAAGAAGTGTCTTTAGCAAGTCTAGGTACGTAGATTAGGTTTAGGTTCATTAAATGTAGTTATTTTTTATTTTTAAAAAAAAATTGATGCTTTAAAATTTAAAAAAACGTTGGAAACATTTCCGGAAACACTGCCACGTTTTCCCACCGTTTCCCCCCACGTTTCCGTTTCCGAAACATTTATGGGGTGAAACGCCACCCTCCCAGTGTTTCGGCATCACAACTCTACATGATAGGAAAATATTGGCTCACTCGTATGGTAAACCGGGTACCATAACTTGTTTTGAGTAACATATGGGTCCAATCAAAAGACAAGTAACCACCCACTTTAGCAAGTAAAATCTCTTGACAAACATAAGGCAAACAAAGGAGGTAGGTCAATGATTGACACATCTTGAGTTATTGTGAGGCTTAGACATGCATGGAGGGTTAACTCAAGATCCTTGATGATTCCTAGGGTAGTGACAGTTGAACCATCAAGTTGCAGGACTCCTTTTGTCAAGGGGCTATACTTAAGACCTAAGACATCAACAATTTTCTTAGGCATGACAGAAGTACTAGCACCTGAGTCAATCATGCAATTATGGACAAGATGTTTCCTATGATCAAAGACATATAGAAGGGTGGGGTTTTGACAATCTTACTTACTTGCTTCTCCTCTTCTTGGCAGATATATAGACAGAGCGTGCAACTCTCAGTATAGTTTTCAGTTAGCACTTGCGCGGAAGTTGGGCCAAAGCCTCATACAACAAGTCACGTTAAGAAGGAATGGTCAGGGCATCCCACATTGTGACATTTATGTTTGTCTTTTCATCTGGTCAACAATGTTGAATGGAAAACCCATTGACTTGTGCATTTGAGGTACAACAACATACTTTCTTGGTTGCTCGGGCGCGATGGTGGGAGCCTTAGATAAGCGCAGAGGCTTGACTTGCCGAAGGAGGGGTGCGCGCCACTTCAGGAGGAGCTTTATGCGGAGCCTCACGTGTTGGAACTTGGGAATTTTTACCATTGGATGCCTTAGTTGCTTCCTTTTTCTTTTGAGGATTGCCCTATGTTCTTTAGAATTGAAACTTGCGCACCAAATTTGAGCATTCTTCTTGTATATCTTGGGTTATCTGCAACCTAGGCGCGTGGTGCCTTGTATCATCTGCTGACTTGATTGATTGCACAAAAATCCTTGACACCAAAGAATATCAAGTTGGCTTTGGGAGGAGCCTCTGGCTTTTCTTGGCTCTCAGGCTCGCCTATGTTGATAGAAGGCTCACAGTTAGAAGCATTCTGGATCATGTAGGTGCACGCACGCGCACTGACCTTGGCGCGCATGATATTGACTATGAGGCATATTATAAGGAAAGCACCACTCCGATTCTTGTGCCATGTTGTTCTAAACTGGAACAAGTGCTTGGCTTGTGTTGGGCGCTAGAAGAGGTGTGCAGGAGGAATAACTTGCAAAGGCAAGTGCGCATTAGCATGCCATCTATCATTCTATTGGTTCTACCCATATCTCTGATTTCCATATTGATTCCGCCAAGGTTGATTGCTTTGGCTTTACGCCTAATTGGAACTACCTTTGTAGGCTTGCATCTGTTGCTTCTCCAATGATATGACCTTGTTGGACAAGTTTCTAATCAGGGCCTTTAATTCTTCATCTTCCCTCTGCTACTGAGAGAATAGGACATGGTTGCAAATGGCCCGGTTGCGCACACCGCACCGGAGCAGGGGGCAATAGTGGAAGGTTGGGGCACTTGAGACATTTCTAAAAATAAGGGTGCAGAGGCCTCAGCGCCCAATTTACCAGCCTGAATAAGACTATTTTCTGCCCTTATTGCAATGTTGTATGCAACAAGTAAGGTTCTACCTCCCATGGATTGAATCATGACTGAAATGTCACTATTCAAAGCCCTTAGATAGTACAAGAAAGCATGTTGGGCTGTAGGCCTTACCACTTGAGGAATTTTGTCCCAAGTCTTCTGGAATCTGATGTTGAAATCAGTCATTTGCTCGTTGGGCGCACACTTTGTTGTAGTCAGCTGCTCCACCAATGATAGATGATTTGATTTATCTTCAAATTAATTGCATAGAGTCGTTCCAAGCTCATCCCAGGTAGCAATAGATGCAGGTCTCAGGCCATGGTACCATTGGAGTGTTTTCCCCTTGAAAGAGGCTGCAAGCAGCCTGACAACAACATCATGTGTAATCAACATTTCTAGATACGAAGCTTGAAAAAGAAATTTACATGACCCAACCTAGGACTTGGTTTGCCACCGAAGAAGTCCCCATCGGCTTAAAAGAAGATATGGAATCAGAAATTTGATAGTTATGTGCTAAAACTTGGCATTGCGCGCAGCAAAGTAGATCCTTGTGTATATTTCCAAGAAAGAAAGAGCTTTTTCATCATGGTTCTCTATGTGGATGACATGCTACCAATTGAAAATTGTAAAACAATGATCAAAGAAGTTAAGTCTCGATTTTCAGTGCAGTTTCACATGAAAGATCTTGGTGCTGCAAAGTTCATTTTGGGCATGGAAATTAAGCGAAATTGTGCAAGTAGGAAGCTCTAGTTAGGCTAGAAGAAACATGTCGAGATATTGTTGGAAAGGTTCAAAATGCACAACATTGAACCTCTAAGCACACCTTTCCAAATTGTTCAGAACTCTCGACTATGTAAAGCCCAAGGACAAACACAAGAGGAGTTGGAGGACATGGCTCAAGTTCCATATGGAAATGCAAGGGCAAGCCTAATGTATGCAATCATCTGCACAAAAAGAAATTGCACATGCAAGTGGGAGTAGTTAACAAATATTTGTCCCAATCGAGCAAGGAGCATTGGACTACAAAGTGAAGAGAATCTTTGGGTCTTCACACAATGTCTAAGCATGCTATTTTCTATCAGGGAAGTCTTGGTGAAAGCAAGGAAGTGAGTTTAAATGGTTTTGTGGACTCTGACTAGGGTGGAGATATTGATATACGAAGATTGACCAAAGTGGGCTCGTTTTCCACTTGTTGGATGGAGTTGTAAGTTGGATGAGTAAACATCAAGTATGTGTTGTGATATCCATCACTGAAGCTAAGTATATGGCAGCTACTCACACAAGCAAACAAGCAGTTTGGCTACGGAGATTATGTTCTACAGTTGAGTTCATACATAAAACAATGAGGATAAATTATGACTCTCTCGGTGCGACCTATCTAGCAAAGAACGTTAAGTCTCACTCTCACACTAAGCACATTGATGCGCAATATCATTTTGTAAGGGAAATGGAAGAAAGGAAGGTGCGGATGGAGAAGGTCAAGACTAATCTGCATGTTGCAGATTCATTGACTAAGGCAGTGGTTACTAAGTTCTTTTGGTGCAGGAAAACATGGGCTTGGATGCCAACGACTGCCGAAGAGTGGGTTCGTGCTCCCTTTATACAAAGTATTCAACAAGTGGGAGAATGTTTGGGATGGCTAAACTTTGCAATGGATGTTGCGGCACAGATTTGCATAATATTGTTCCGTAAGGAAAGCTTGTACAACATTTTTGCATAAGGAAAGCTTGGGCAGAGGTATGTGTGCAGGTTATGGGCACATGGGCATTGTGGGGGACTTGTGCAATGTGGTTTAGAATATTGTGTGCATGTATATATGCACAGTGGGAGTTACAATATGGTGCACATTGATTTTGAGCAACATTGGAGTGTAACGATGATGTGTTGTCAACACTTCCTGACTAGACGGGAAGACTAGGCGTGTAAAGCAATGTGTTGAAGAAAATTTTAACACGGTCAGTAGAAAACTATCTTGTTTTCATGATTGGATGGCAATTAGAAAGAATCTCGAGATTCTCTGCTCATAGAGTCATGAGATGCTTTAAAGCATGCAATTGCTTTTAAAGTAAGTAGATTCTAGGCGTAAAACAAGGAAGAAACAGTTGTAACAATAATTGTGGTTGTTGGCCTTTGTTGAGTTAGCTATGTCTTAGCGTGTTGCATATAGATCAACCGTACCTAGGGATGAATAAGATATATACTTGGAGAAGCTGAATACTAAGTATTGTAGTTGCACTATGTTCAAGCATGGTCTCCTAATTATTGTGTTACAATGTCTTGAAGATATCTTGTTGTATTTGTAAGTCGGGCTCAAGTTAATGCAATAAGGACTATTATGCTGGGTTTTTTACCCGAAAAGGTTTTCCCGAGATATACATGTGTTTATATTTCATCTAAGATCTTTATATGTTGTTTAGATCTATAGTTTAGTAGCTTCTCTCAATTCACTTATTGTTAGTAGAGTCCGGTTTATTCTGAACAAGGGGTTCGAGAACAGAAATTTATAAGCATTGTGGACATGATAGTCATCATAATTACCAATTTTCCAATCTTGGACATTAGAAGTCCCAATGTTTCAACATATATTTGTGTGTTCATCGCAAAAAGAGAAACTGCACACCCAAGAACTGTTTAATAAGCATAAACTGTCCAAAGATAAGTTAGATAATGAAAAAGGAAATCTCAATCAAGGATGAATAGACATCCAAAGTTGGCAGATATTTGTACTGTGTAGCAACAATACACTAGATCCGATTCAGATGATTCTAATTCCAATAAAAGTGATGATTCTAGTTTCTCCTCTAGTCCTCTCATGTGAAAGAGAGAAGATAGGAAGATTGGAGCTCATAATTGAGCACAAATTATTTAGAATACATCACAGCTCAAAGTGCACAGATCACAGGTTTTGTGCGATAAAAATTGAGCATGTTTTTAGGTGCAGTTTATCCGTGCGCCTGAGTGACAGTTTTATATGACCACACACCGCTTATCTATTGGTCACAAGCAGTAAAATTTAGGAACAAATGATACACGTTTCAGTTTGATCAACAGCCCATATACAAACAAATGTTTGAGAATTCAACCTCAGTAGTTCTATGGTTTGATTTTTGAGATTTAAGTTACAAAAGTTCGAGATATGATTTCCAAGTTCAAGATTTGAGACAGTCCCGTGTAGTTCCAGTTTTGGTTCACAGACGGTATCACAGTTGAATTGAGCATATCAGTTCCATTTAAGACTTAGAAGAGATCCAGACAGGACCAGTTGCAATACAGACCACACCAGTTTAAGCACTAGCACCAGTACAGTATATTGCAATCTGGTATCATCATCAACGGTGGCAGATTCAGATATACACCCACTTTCCAAGGATTGTTTTAAGAAGGGTGCTCAAGGAGGATTCAACATCCTATGCCATATCTGCAGTCTTGTGTATACTTTTGACAAATTAATACAAATCATCAACAACATAGTTTTTTTGAGGACCGCTTCATTGAAAAACATAGTGTTGTTGAATCATCATCAACAGTAGCAGATTCAGATATACAACCACCTTCCGAGGATTGTTTTTAGGGGTGCCAGATGAGCATTGAGATCCTATGCCATATTTGCAGAGATGTCTCATGAATACTATTTTTTTATTGAAAAGATGCTTTATATATTAACAAAAAACAAAATTTTCGACAAGGGGCTATACAAAAGAAAATTTTCAACAAGGGGCTGTACAAAAGAATAGATCTTGTACAATAGAAAGTACAACTAAAAATACAATTTTTTCCTTAAAGCTATAAGGACAGTAATAAAATCAGAATAACCTACCAGTGGAAGTTTTTTGGCTTCTTTGATCAAGAGAGAACCTTTGGCTAGAAGTTGCAACCGTATTTGTCCTTTCCAGTTAATACAAAAGTCATCCAGAGTGCATACCTCGTTCTGGAAAATAAAGTTGCATCTAAGTTTCCATATGACAAATAAAACAGAGATTCGAACACAATGCCATATACTCAACAGAGCAGGGCTCGAATCAAGGTAGTGGAGTCGCCCAAAAGCGATGCCCGCCAATGAAGAGGACCCTGTATAATTCCTAACAAGGTCAATTGAACAAATTTCCAACAAGATCTAGCAAAGTGGCAATCCCAAAGAAGATGTTTGACTGTTTCTGACTTTGCACAAATTAAACAGTGATCATCTGTGAAACCGCTTTTAGACAAGCGAGCCTTGGTAGGAAGCCCTTGGTAGATCATGAGCCAAGCAAAGACTTGTAATTTATATGAGAGCTTCAGGAACCATACACCATGTAACCTATGAATCCATAGTGTCTGCATCAGAGGCAGTCCATCTGGCATTGAGAATAGGGGCTAGGAGACATTTCTGGAGAAAGATGTGGCAAAGTCATTTTGTATCATACTGGAAAGGAGACAGACCATATACCCAAGCCCAATCTCTCCAAATGGGGCCTTTCATTGTCAGATTTAACTCAAACTGGTCCTCTTCACGCAAGAGATTTTGAATATCTTTTATAGTTGATTTATCCATGGTGGATAAGACAAATTAGTATGCTAAGAATCGCCATTGTTTCTGAGTGTGGGAGTTGGCATCTCACAAATCTCTCCAAAGGAAGATTCCATTTTTACTTATCGAGCATAGAATCTTGGAATATTGGCTAAGCATGTGTCCTGAAACTTCCAGTTCAAAATGGGACAGTTGGTGAAGTCAGAACCAACTCTATTGCTAGAAAATCTCCAAGTGACCAAACATGCAATTTTCCTCCATGCAAACCAAATACTTTTTAACACAAAAGAGCCTTCAATTTGAAAGTTAGATGGATCAGAAATAATATCACATAAATCAAAGGAACCTGTCACTTTCCATATGTGACAACATTAAAAATTTGGCGAATTTTTTTTTTTGAAACGACTAACATGTTGCAACGCAAGTCCGACTGCTAGGCAATGCGACAAGGCTCACCCTAGTGATATTGGCTTACTTATTAATTTTTAATTAGTTATAAATACACATCGTTAAAAAGTTGTCCAACTACTAAGGTGACAGAAATACTCTGACGTTCTTAAAACTCGTTTATTAAAGGGTCAAGCCTAGTTTACGTTGCACCGTTGAACCGCACCCACTATTACAATGATTATTTATATTATTATATTTCATTGATATTAAAGTTGAAGGTCGAAGGTGGTAGCAAAATCGAAGTCCATTTTAAATTTTATCTCATCCCACTTCAACCCATTTGTGGCCACAACAAAAATATAATATAAATGTTTGATATTCACCTCTTGAGTTAGTTAAATTCCAACAATTACAATGAGCATAACATTACCTACACAACTTATATAACTTATAATAATTATTAAGACAACTAGGTCAACATTTTCATGCACATATAGCACAACTATATAACAAACGGAAGCAATTTATTCAAGGAAGGATACAGATTTAATATTTCACTTAAGTTGAAAAGTCATAAAGTGGAGGGTTAAACTAGGGCCATTGGATCAAATGGATCCTAGCCCTTGGATCTTAGGGCAATCCAAGGTTGCCCTAATTTCCTTATGGAAGCTACAAGAAGGCTCTTGTGCCTCCATTTTTTCATTTTGCAGAGCTAGGTAAGGTGGGGGAGAGAATGGAGGTTAACTCTCCTTGGAACAATGCTTGGGAGGAAGTTTGTAGGGTTTGCTTGCCTCCATTGCAAGCTAGGAAGAGCTCTATGTTTGTTTGTTGAACTTATTCAAACTCTAGCTTGTTTTTATTCAAGTTAAAACTGATTTTTTTAGTTTGTTTTAGATCTTCAGCTGGCTTCTTAAGGAGATCTGGAGATTATTCCTCATTTACAAAGTCAAATTTGCATTTGTATATATATACACACACATATGTGTGTGTGTATAAATATATATACCTTTATAAGGATCTTATGAACAGAGTTTATTCTTGTTATATGGATCAATCCTGCATTTTTCTTTATTTATTTATTCATTTTCCTAAAAAAATTACTGCCCCATGGGCGAGTATGGCAATGTATGCCATTGAAAAAAATGAAAAGACATGGGGGATGGGTTCAAACCCCACCCCAGCCGTTTACAAAAAGTAGGGGATGGCACATATAAACATTTTATGTCGTATAGAAAATTGGGAATTAGATTTCTATATAAACATCGCATCGTATGTTATATTGTAAACTTGCTCGTGTAAAGAAGTTATATAAGAAAACAAAGAATAAAAATGACAAGGGTCGCCAGCTGGTTGGTGCTGTAACGTCCCTTTTAGGGGGACTCGGGAAATGACCAAGGAGCTGAGATGTAAAACTTAAAATCAGATTAGTGAGTTGTTGTAGATGACTGATATCAGCTCTGCAACCTGCAAATTATGCCCTTCCTAGGGCAGCGACCTCCTTGGAAAAGTTAAACCCTTCAAAGGTGGGTTAAACCTTGTTAACACACTTCAATTCTTATGCCAAAAATATTAAAAAACCCTCAGCAAACACAATCAGCTGTTAGAAATCAGAATTGAGCTTGGAAATAATTAATTTTGGAAACCCTTAACCAACAAACTTCAACAAGCTTGGAAAAATAGTAAATCACCTCCAAAATTCACGAAACTTGAGATCTTGGCTTTTAAAAATATGGAGAATAAGATAATAAATTCAGATTGATCAACTTATCATCAACACATAATAGTTCTCCCAAGTGGGTCGCTCCACTTCAAATAAATAGATTATTGATCCAAAAGAGATAAATCATGCAAGAAAATGATAATTTATTGCTCTCCAAACCAGCTTGCATACATAAATCCTTGTGGGAGGGTTTTCATCCTCCACAAGCCCTCAATCAAGGGTTTTCATCCTTGAGAGAGTCCTCAATCAAGGGTTTTCGTCCTTGAGAAAGGTAGGAAAGGTGCTTCACAAGCAAACCTTTACCAAGATATGAAAATTCACCAAAACATAACCCTCTAATGGCCAAGCAACCTCCTTTTATAACCATAAGGGGTGCTTACAATGCAAATGATGGCTGACCCCTTAAGAAAAGTACTTTTAATTTTCTAATTGGTATTTGGAGCCTACATGCTAAAATACTTTTATTTTCTAATTAAATAATTTCTTTTATTGGAGCGTTAGGCTTCCCAATAGCAATACATGATAATAATAAAAACAACTATTAAATTATCATCATGACATCATCAGAATCTTCCCCTTGCTCCCTTCCTTGGACCCATGGGGAGAGGTCTTCAAGTGAGGCTAGTCTCCAAAAAGGACATGACAGCCGCCCCACATTGCAAATGAAGAGGGACGGTCTTTTCATTTTTTCAATGGCATACAATGTCATACTCACCCATGGGGTAGTAAAAAAATAGGAAAATAAATAAATAAATAATGCAGATTGATCCATATAACAGGAATAAAACTCAGTTCATAAGGCCCTTATAAATGTATATATATATCTGAGACACAAATTTGACTCTGAATCGAAGAATAATTCGTAGATCTCCTTGAAAAACCAATTCAAGATTTAAAACAAACCAAAAATCAGATTTCACTTCAATAAAAACAAGCTAGAGTCTAAATAAGTTCAACGAACAAACATAGAGTTCTTCCTAGCTTACAATGAAGGCAAACAAACCCGCAAACTTCCTCCCAAGCATTGCTCCAAGGAGACTTAACCTTCGTTCTCTTCTCCACCTTGCCCACTTTGCAAAATGAGAAAATAGAGGCACAAGAGCCTCCTTGTAGCTTCCATAAGGAAATTAGGGCAACCTTGAATTGCCCTAAGATCAAGGGCTAGGATCCATTTTATCCAATGGCCCTAGTTTAACCCTTCCACTTTATGACCTTTCAATATAAAATTCGTATCCTTCCTTGAATAAATTGTTTCCCTTTGTTATATAGTTGTGTTATATGTGCAAACAGATGTTGACCTAGTTGTTTTAATAATTATAGCAAGTTATATAAGTTGTGTAGGTAATGTTATGATCATTGTAATTGTTGGAATTTAAATTACTCAAGAGGTGAATATTAAGCATTTACAAGTCATAGTAACTTAGAGAATAATCAGCTAGTATATTATCTTATTCTTGTCGCCACAAATGGATCAAGCAGGTGGGATAAAATTTAAAACGCACTTTGAATTCCCTACCACCTTCGACCTTCAACGTTAATAATAATGAAATATCATAATATTAAAAATCACCGTAATAATGGGTGCGAGTTCATAGGAGCAACATAAACTAGACTTGACCCTTTAATAAACGAGTTTTAAAAATGTCAACGTATTTCCGTCACCTTAGTAGTTGGACAACTTTTTAGCGACATGTATTATAACTTCAATTAAAATTAAGAAGTCGCTATCACTAGAGTGAGCCTTGTTACATTGCTAGTCATTATCGGACTTGCATCGTAGCATTGTTAGTCATTTCATTAAAAAATCACCAAATTTTTAATGGCATCACACAGTATCAGAGAGAGTTTGCTACACTAGGACTCTAGGTATAAACCATTTAGTTGTTTTGCCTTTTTTTCGTTTTTCGTTCATATCTAACACTCGGCTTGGTCTATGTAGGACATTGCACAGGCAGCCCGAGGAAGGCCCCGAATGTAGTAAGTCTATCGTACCACGAGAGCCAAAAGCGAGAGGCACTTGAGCCTCAAATCCTTTTAGCCTTGCGCAAGATGTAGTGGCCACACTACGAGAGAGAATACCTAAGAGGGGGCACGCATAGGACATCTTCACCGAGGCCTTCACATGAGGGTCAAGATTCTCCACTCCTTAGATAGAGGAGAGAGGTCGGGGCATAGAGAGAGGACCAAGAGCCCTCGCCCTTCCTTAGTGGATAGTGCAAAGCGTCATGCTTTTAGGGTTTGGGAGCCCTATGAAGGGTTTGATCAGGGGCATAAAACATGGGTCACCTAAGAGACAAAGGCCTTATCAGAGAGATGCAAAGTGGATCACATCGGGGACATTCTAACACTCAACCCACCCACTTATTCAAGAAATACAAGTAGGATCACAAGTTGAGGCATGACTAATTAGCTTGACTAGGTGTATTTGGCTCAGGGACTACACAAGCAACATTAAGGCTCGTGTAGCCATTCACTTACCGAGACAAGGAGCAGGGTTTGGTGGAGAGATAAAGAGCAAGCTCCATTTGAGCACGGAGACAATGACTTAGGAAGGGTTTGAGAAGAGATTCGAAGTTGCGATACGTCACCAAAGTTTGTGTTTAGTAACACAAAGGATTTTCTGAGTGAGACAGTTAGAAGGGCATGTAGTAGAGTATGAGATGAGGTTCTCAGAATCGGTCCAAGATGTGCAGACTATGTACATGATGAGAACCTTCATGTGCGTAAGTTCATCCAAGGGCTAAATGTTGACATAGCATGTGCAATTAGCATGCACACTCCGCATGAGACTCTTGATGTGGCGATGGAGAAGGCCACTATTGCAAAGCAGAGCGGGCAAGACCCAACCGGCTAAAGACTTGGTCCACTCTAGGTTCTGAGTGATGCCGGATAGTAGGCCTCGAGGTGCACCACCTCCTCCTAGGGTGGATTTTAACCCCGATTTTCACTCCTCAACCTCCACCTCAGAACAATAATAGTGGTTCTACCCTCACCAGGATTCATAGAGAGTCCGAATTCAAGATGGCAGCCCGAGGGTCATTCAAAGATCAAAGGCCACAAAGGTAAAGAGACAGGGCCAACGAGATCCCAGCAATCAATCGAGTTGCGCCTAGAACTTCTAGTGGGCGAGTTTCCAAAGGGCGGTGGAGTGCTCAGCGGGGCAGAGCGGCAAAGATGGAGCCGGATGTTATATTTGTGGCAATCGGAATCACTATCACAAGTCATGTCCGCAAAGACTGTAGCGAGAAAAGGGTAAGGCCCTGCGTCGGGAGACCACAACATGAGACTTGGGCGAGTGGCAACAGGTTTATGCGGCAATCGAAAACCGCAAGAGAGCATCAAGCCACCGTGATAGAGGCAGCAGGTATTATTTAGCAAATGTCGGTCTATTTTATTTTATTCGAGTTCTTTTGATTCCTTTGTTTCCCCATCAATCGTGGATCGGTGTAGGTTGGTGGCACTAGAGGGGAGTAGGGTTGGGATAAAGAATTGGCCACTAGGGCCAAGTTAGCAAGATTAATACCCTTTTGAGGAAGCATGTGCTCAATTTAGGAGTGTTTTCCACTACAATTGATCTATGTATCCTTCTCATGAGTTCTTAGGAGGTTATTTTAGGGATGGATTGGCTTAAAACACATCGAGCCAAGGTGGATTGCTATAACAAGGTAATTGTGTGCCACGATGATCTTGGTGTAGTGGCGACCTTGTCAGGTGTCCAAAGGCCAATTTCCCTTCACACTATATCCGCTATGTAGTTGAAGCGGTGCATGCGAAAGGGCTATCAGGTGTTTGTTATCACTATCAATGACCGATCAAAGGAGGATATGTCTAGACCATCTTTAGATGATCATCACATTCTCCGAGAGTTTGCCAATGTTTTTCCCTCCAAGTTGTCTAGATTATCCCCACACAGATCAATTTCCGCATTGATTTGGTTCCCGAAGAGGAGCCCATTTCTTGGGCACCTTATAGGATAACGACTACCAAGCTCTGTGAGCTCAAGATGCATTGAGAGGGACTTTTGGAGAAGAGGCTTGTCCGACCAAGTGTGTCACCTTCGAGCACACCGGTTATCTTCGTTAAGAAGGATGGTTCCCTAAGATTGTGTGTCGACTACAAACAATTACACAAGGTCACACTTTGTGGAACTATTACCCTCTTCCGGGATAGATGACCCTCAATCGGATGAGAGGTGCCACAATGTTTTCCAAGATAGATCTAAAGTCAAGTTATCATCAGTTGAGGATAGCAAATGCATATATTAACAAGACTGCCTCCCGCACAAGATAAGGTCATTATGAGTTTATCGTAGCACCTTTTAGTTTGACCAATGCTCCAGCAGTTTTCATTAGCCTCAAGAATGGGGTATTCCGGACTTTTCTAGATCACTTTGTGATATTGTTTCTTGATGACATTCTCATTTTCTCTTGCTCGCCAGAGGAGCACGAGGACCACCTTCGACAAGTATTGAAATATCAGAGGGAACACCGCCTTTACGGCAATTTGGGCTAGTGCTCATCCTTCCAATCAAAGGTTCAAGATCTAGGGCATATTATTTTAAGAGAGGGTATCTCGGTAGATCCCTCAAAGATTTGTGTCATTCTGGAGTGGCCTGCACCCACTAGTGTGGCCGAGGTATGCAGTTTCATGGGGTTAGCCAACTATTACCGTCACTTGATTCATGATTTCTCCCAAATTGCTCACCCCATTACTTGATTGCAGCAAAAAGGGAAGTACTTTGAGTGGGGTGTGAAGTACGAGCAAGCCTTCCACACACTCAAGGAGCGTCTCACCACAACACACATCCTCGCAATACCTGATCCCCATGGCAATTTCATAGTTTGCACAAATGCTTCTTTGCTTGGTATAGGAGTAGTCTTCACGCAAGATGGTCGAGTGATTTCTTATGAGTCTCGCAAGATCAAGGATTATGAGCTTGGCTACCCTACCCATCATTTAGAGCTCGCATTCCTGTTCATGCCTTAATCGATGGCGGCACTTTCTCCTTGGTCGCTAGTCTATTCTTTGGACAAATCATCGAGTATTAGGCACATTTTCACTCAACCCGATCTTAATGCAGCAAAGATTTCAAATGGAGCTTCTTTGCGCGAACCACTTTAAGATTGAGCACATGAAAGGAAAGGAGAAGTGGTAGCAGATGCTTCAAGTAGAATGAGGCACGTGCTTTTGCATGCACAACAGCAACAGTAGGACTAATTAAAAGCGCGAGACTGGAGCGACTTCCTAAAAACCATTTGTACCTTTTCGTGAGACGGTAGATAGAGTCACGAGGACCCTTATGGCGAGATACACATGGGTATTCATTGAGGGCGATGGCCTATTGCAGCAAAAGGGCCATATTTATGTTCCTTGTGATGGAGTGTTCCATAGTCTAGCTCTTTCAAAGACCCACCGTGCACCTTATTCAGCCTACCCAAGTGTAAAGAAGATGAATGCACACTTGAGATAGTTATTTCATTAGTCGGGGCTAACGCATGATATAACAGGTTTTGTGCCTCATTGTTTGGAGTGTCAGAGGGTGAAGGCTGAGCACCAGATCTCGTTGGCCTTCTATATCCACACACTATCCCAGAGTGGAAATGGGACACCATTTCCATGGTCTTTACTGTTGGGTTTCCCACATCTTCTTACCACCATGACGCCATTATGGTCACAGTTGACAAACTACCCAAAGTGGCTCACTTTTCGCTTGTTATGACCACTTATACAGAAGGTCAATGGCTAGGGTTTACTTGGACAAGATTGTCCATTTGCACGGGCTTCCCCATAAGATTATCTACGACCGAGACCCTTTGTACACCTCCGATTTTAGACCACACTACAAGAGGCGTCGGGCACTCAACTCAACTCCGGTAAAACCTACCGTCTCAGAGATAGACGATCAAACAAAGAGAATAAATTAGGTATTACGGGACATGTTTTGCATGTATGTGATGGATCGCGATCTCGTTGGGAGGATTTTCTATACTTAGTTGAGTTTGCATACAACAATTATCACGGTTCTATTGGCATGGTGCCTTACAAGGCACTATATCGCAAAGAGTGCAAGAACCCACTCGGTTGGAATTGGTTAGAGGACCAAGTCACTATTGGACTGTGATGTTACAAGATATAGAGAGCAAATGGAGTTGCCCTTATTTGATGCGGGAGGTGCAAGAGAGGCAATACCAAAATGTTGATGTCATGAGGACCGACCACATTTTTGAGCTAGGAGTCACGGTCTTTTTGAGAGTGAAACCACACAAAAGCCCAATCATTATGGAAAGGTTCTAAGCTTGCACCGTAGTTCATTGGACCCTTTGAAATCCTAGAGCAGATTGGACCAGTTGCATACCGACTAACTTTGCCAACAAGTTTGTCCAGTGTTCACTACGTTTTTCATGTGTCCCTCCTTACGAAATACATTCCATACCCCTCTCATGTTTTGGACTAGTTGGCATTGTAGGTAAAGGAGGACGGACAATTGACTTTAGGACCCATTCGCATTTTGAAGCATAGGAACCCTGGGCCTTCGAGGCCGTGAGTTAGATCAAGTCGAGTGCGGTGGGACAGAGCACGCCAAGCATGTAGCCACCTAGGAGGATGCGGTCATTTGAGAGCTCAAGTATCCCCACCTTATTCCGTGACTTCGAGGATGAAGTCGTGTTTAAGGAGAGGGGATGTTATGCCGCTTTTAATCACTTCCCTTGACTCTATTTTGATAGCTAAGTTTTTCCACTAAGACATTGTTGGTAGATACTTTGTATTATAGAGTAGTAAGTGTGATTTTGATATTGTGTTACATTGATACAATCATGTATATGTTGCCTCCCGTTGTGTTATTTTATGATATGAGCTATGATTACATGATCTTACACGCCTACTATGTTTTCCTTGGCATGTGATTTTGACAAACATTATTAGATGATCGTCTTGTTGGTCACATATGATGATGATGACGATTGTTCCATGATGTTAGTTCAATGATTACACCTGGATGATGATAGAACGTGGCAGGTAATGGATTTTGATTCTTATTATGTTTCTTGTTTATAAATAGCATATGATGTCACGAATCATTCAAATGTTTATTCCAATGGTGTTGCTTCATTTAGATGACAATGTGTAGTGATGATGGTTGCATTTGTAAATAAATGTGATTCGATGTATGTTGATCATGATTTGATTGTTATTGATATATTTCATGGATAGATATGACACTTGAGTTAAGTGTGCAGGGAATAAGTGTTTGGTATGCTTTTGGGCATCCACAAATGGGAGAGGCAAAGATCGATCCATTAGAATAATCACTCGAAAGACCAATAGGTCCTAGGAGGTGTCGTCCTTGGTGTCCCAAAACCTTGGTGGGTCTTTCCTTCATCTATCCTTGCATCTTGTGAAGTGACCTTGTGTTCACCTTTGTTTGGTCTTATGTTATGTTGGTTTTGTTTAACCATGTCACCCTTTCATGTGGTATTTTCGGATTCTAGCCTAAAGCAAATTTTAGAGCCTTGCTTGGGGACAAAAACCCATGTTTCTTACCCCAAATCTAGACCTAATTCTTACGGCCCCTTTTTGGAGGCTTCAGAACACCTCCACATGCTACTATCGACCTAGCCGACCCATTTTTACTTACGAAGCGGATGATCGGGTAATTGGTTTCAACTACGGCCGATGACCTCGTGGTTGATGATCCTATCTATTGTGCCTCGATGATTGAGCAACACACTGCTCCATCGGCACTATCTTCACCCATTGTATCGGTCCCCTCCTCAGATACTCTCACTAGACCTCTACTGACCCTATGAGAAATCTCTCCCTACCTCTTGCACTTACGGCTCCTCAGTCCTCTACAACCAAGTCGATTGCACACGGCCAAGGCTCCAGGGCATGATGTTTTTGACTGTAGAGCCTATCGACGCCACATGAAGAAGCTTGAAGCTAAGATCAAACGCAACCAAACCAAAAAGGCTACACAACCTTCCGCTTCAGCTCCCTTCTTTTGCTCTCATCACAGGTATTGTGCACACACCGACGCCTTAATTTGTCAAGTTTTGCGTCAAAAGTGTCTGTTCCTAAAACTTCTTCCCGATCAATCAAGCGTGAGGCCAATTCCTCTCGGAACCAACCACCTTCCCCATGACCAGCCAAACCACCACCTTGCCGCGATCCTCATCCCTCCATGAATGACATTCAGATATTCTCACCACTAAGGACCGGATCGATGACACCTTATTTGTCGCGAGGTCCAAGTTAATCAATGTCACTATTAAATAGCATGCCATGAAGACCTTGTGACTCGTGCTAGAAGTCATATCTTGAATAAAGTTGACAATATCATCACTAATACATTGCAATCTTTTGCCCTCGTGGCTAGTTATCTAAGTATTTTGATTACATCTTATTGTCCTCCTTTGGCTTGAACCCTCGCCATCACTTGGGCTCTCGGCCCCCTTGGGTTTTTCACACTCTCTAAATATCTCATTACAACCTTGTTTGGGTTGTTCGCTTCTACTCGGATTTATCATCACGTACGCCTTGGTTACTCCTACTATTGGAGCACCTCGGTCCCGATTCACCCCGATCTTTCCTATTGGATCGCCACGGTATTTTGTATATCCTCGCTTAGGCTTATGGCCTTGCTTGGATTTATTTACCCAATCGCGCCCGACATCCTACCATTGGATGTCTTGGCCTTATTCCGCCTCTTGGCTTCTTCACATCATGTGGGTCGGGCTATCCTATTGATCCCCTTCCCACCGGATTTACCTATCTAACCACATTATCATTATTCCTAAGTACCATGAGTATCATTACATACATGCATGTGGAAAGCAAGAAAATGATAAGCAAAGCAACATATACACAACCACCAAACATCCAAATATCCCAAAATCATCATCTATATATATCTCGAATCTTTTTTTTTTATACATCGACAAAATCAATACATGGCTCTAGCCCATCTACAAAATGGCTCAAGCACCCTCACCCCCTACATGCATGTGGAAAGCAAGAAAATGATAAGCAAAGCAACACATACACAACCACCAAACATCCAAATATCGCCAAAATCATCATCTATATATATCTCGAATCAGTTTTTTTACACATCGACAAAATCAATACATGGCTCTAGCCCATCTACAAAATGGCTCAAGCACCCTCACCCCTATGGAGGATATCCGAATGCTTTGGGCCGATGGGGCCGGCTTGTGCAACTCTAGTTGTGCGGAGTTAGGTACTCCGTCGTAGATCGGGCTCCGAAGGCCTCTCCCTATGCTCTTGCCAGCTGTGTCTCCAATGTGGTAATCCTCTCTACTATTCTCTAGGCATCTGATAGGTTGGTTGCCTGCTCCTGAACAAGGGCCGCCTACACCTACAATAGACTCTGCAGCATCACATCTATGTTGCCAGTAGCTACCAACGCCTTTGCATCTCGATATCTCTGTAGTGTCCTGGATGCCTCTCCAACCAAACGAAACAAACTCATAGAATCTCCAGCCAACAATGTTGTCGGATCCACCATCACTGTAGTATCCTGGACATCCAACACTGGATCCAGGATCTCATGGTGGGCACACACTATCAGGGAGTGCCACTTCTTCACCATCCACTCTACAAAAACAAATACGACACATGTTACTATACCAATATATAGCACACTAAACCCATTTCTCGAAAAACATCTAAATAACATCATGACACACATACCTAGTTGCCCGGATCTCGCCGTGACAATCTCGCCGTCTTCGTGACCACCATACCTCCTCCTCATCATCATGACGAGGTCCGACCCCTACATACTATGCCCACCTATCTCGGGGCACAAATATCATATCCCCTTTACGATGTGGTCTAGGCCTCTCACCTCGGGTGCACGGTCATTTGGACCCCGATCGGTGTCAGGTAACCTCCTCTCGGTCGTCGCATCTTATGCTCCCTCAGCCATGGTGTCAGTTGTCCTGCTACTCCTCTAGTGCTAGGACTAGCTCCGCCTGCACCCTCGACCTGTGAAGCTATATCGACGGATCCTCCATCGGATCCCCCCTTTGAACCACTTACGACTATGATCTGTGGTGGGCCTTGAGCATCCCCACCACAACCGCAATGCCTCCGACCATATGCACCCACCGCCCGTATCCTACGGGGTCGTAATGTTGGTACCCTCACCTTTGCTCCTACAGCCTCTCTAGCATGACGAAACTAGCAGGGTGGCAATGGTGGTATCACCACGTGATGCAGAGCATCAATTGCATGGGTTAATAAAACAAGGTTTTTGGGTTGATATAGGTGCTAGGGAGTCCTTTAGGTGTCATAGTGTGTTTGGAGTCCTTGAAAACCTCTTATGCAATGTAAAATTTAAACTATGTGTTTTCCCTCCAAAATGAGGTTTTTAAAAATTTGAATTCTTAAGTTCATGTGATGGAGTTAGATGTAAAAATGGAAGGGTTCTCAATGTTTGTAAAGGTCATTCTAGACCTCATGAGGGGTAAAGAGTGTTTTAAAACCTTTGTTTGTATTTTCATGACCCATGGTCATCTTGACTAAGGTTGTTCAACTTGAATTTAGATGTAACTAACTTTCACTCTTGATAAGAGAAAGGGAATTCGAGTGGAAAGTAGAGAGATCTTGGAGGAGAGGTGGAGTAGAGAGAGGAGGAGCTTGTATCAGAGCCAAGGGCTCAAGAAGCAATGTAGAAAAATGTTGAAAATCAATAAAGAAGCTTCTTGTTTGTAATACAAACTGTGTATTCTGATTTATCATACTATTAATGGTAAATGCCTAGTTGTTTGTGAATGATTCTTAGGTTGAATAAAGTGTCTAAAGCTATAAGCATGTGCATGTTTATAAGGATATGAAAAGCATTGAGAAATGAGGATGTAACAATGAGGATTATCAAAGGACAATGCATGGTAAACTGTGTAAAGGAGGTAAGAAGAATTGTACTCTGCATTTTATGCTAAGAACTGATATTGTTGATGAGGTAGAACTTGTTTGGTGTGAACCTTTGATCCACCAATGATGAATTTCATTTTATAAACATCAAGGGAACTTTGAAAATCTAAGATAAGGGATAAATTAGCTAAGAAAACACGTTTTTACCAGTCTTGAATACCCTGCTCTAGGATTATAACAGTGATCCTGTGAAAAGAAGGTTCCAAATAGTATCAAGAGGCATATGGAGAAGTTGAAGCCCTAGAAAGAGTTGGAGATATCAAGAATTTGTTGAAGGAAACTAAACAAAAAGAAGCATGACTATAAACCTCTCTGTGTACGGTCTGTACCCTGTTCAGAAACTCAAGAGAGGTATGAGAAACCAGTGCTTTGATCATATGGAGTCATAGAAACTTGATTCAAGGTGTGAGTAGGAAGAATATAGTGTGAGATTGGTGTACAAGGTGTTGATATGACAAGAAAGCTTGAGAGATACTAAAGGAAGTGCAAACTTGGACTTGACTGTAGTATGTACACAATTTAGAGATTTGGAGAAGAAACATAACTTGCATGTCAATTAAACACAACTTTGGGGTTCTGTGAAACAAAGATGGGTTGGAACCGGACTGTCCTGTTACAGTCAACCTTGAAGGTGCTAGTAACTTAAAGAGGGTTGAAGAAGTCTTAGTCAAGGGTAAGTGGCAAACAAGGGTGAGTTGGTAGGTTAGTACTATGGAGATGAGACTTCCTTGAATGACAAGGAAACTTAGAAGTAGCCTAAGAAGGAAGAAAACAGAGTCAAAGGACTGTTAGGTGTTAAGGGAAATCAAGAAGACCAAAAAGCCAAACTTGGGAATACAACTTGAAAGAAGACAAATTAGTGAATGAACATTTAAATGAGCATGAACATGGTGTGTTAACGTGGATCAAGGTGTTTAGGAGGTTGGCAGTTAGTTATAAAAGCAAACCCTAGCTTTAAGCCATCAAATCCTAGCTAAGCCTAGCAAATAAGCCAAAAAGGTGAAATTTGGTGTTGGGAGTGATAGACAAAGAACTGAGACCTGAAAATTGGTACAAAGTACAAGCTAAGAAATCGGTATCCAAAAAGCTAACCCACTTGGATTGGCTATAGGTAGTTTGTTCCAGACATGGAGCTTTGTGTTCTAGAGGGGCTAATTGGGGAAGCTAGAAAAACACTAAAAAGAGCATAAAAGATTTTTGGTGAAGAGTTGAACCTTGAAATTTGGTAGGCACCTAAATGAGCCAAATGGGTGTGAGAAAAGTTTACCAATAAGATTTGTAAGTGCATATTTTGAGAGTTTTGTTAGAAAAATAGGGTTTCTAGGGCTACAAGGCCATATGAAGGGCTAGAAGGAAAAGTATTATAAATGGTGAAGTGAAACTTATTTCTTGGTTTGATCACGTTTGTTTGATGAATATAAACATGTTTGAAATGATTTTGAGCTTGGACTCAGTATTTGATGCATTTTGGTGCATTTGAGCAACTTTTAGCCTTTTGAGCAAACTATGGTTTGTTGAGTTTGGGTGATTGAAATAGTGAAATTGTGACTTCTAATGCAAAAAAATTGTTGGTGATTGGAAGAGTGCATGCAAGGCTCAAAGCATCACCATGGGCGTTGGTCGTCCAAATGCCTTGGGAACTCGCTCACCGCATGTGTCTCCACCCAATAGATGTAATGCCCTGTCACCTCGTGGTGGCCTCTAAGTACTTTGTCCTCGGCCAACCGGTCCACTAGTCCACTAATCCATGTTCCCTGTGTAGGGATGCCATGTAACATCATCCGGACCCACCTGTGCTAGTGGTCGAATGCTCTAAGTGCTCTCATTGCCGGCCCTTGTGGCCATTAAAGCACTCTGGGCATCCGCCCTACCGCCAACGATATCCCTTTCAGCCTATACATCGAAAACCTCTCATATATCCATGCGGTCGATAATATGACGGGTCCCACGACCCTCTAAGCTTTGCACCTGACCCTGTAGAGATCATGCACCAACTGCACCCATATGGTGGTGCCCCAGCTAAACAATAAACCATGATCTATAACATCTCTACATGCTACAATCAAGAACAATGGGATGGCTCCATTTGCTTTGTGGCACACTATTCATGCCACAACAATCCCCATAACTACTTTCCGGATATCCAGAATCCCTACAAACAAGTGCACTATGCAATGTTTTAAAAATCGGAACCGGAATCGGAACCGGTCAAGGGTTGGACCGGACCGGAACCAGGATTGACCGAACCAAAACCGGTTTACTAAAAAACACATAAAAATTACATTTTTAAAGAAAACAATATATTTGAAAGATTAGAAACCATGATTCCAACAATTACACACAAAATATGCATAGTTTGCTCATGTATATAGTACCATAGTTGGAATACTCGCATTCGGCAAATACTCGGCAGACCCCCAAAAAAAAACTCGGCAATATTCAGCCAATACTCGGGAATACTCGGCAACTTAAAAAATACTCAAATTTCTTTAAAAAACATAAATTTGCAGCCAAAACCGTGTATTTGCAGCGTTTTCTTTCATTGCTATTAATGCTTTCTTTTTGTTGGGACCTTTACGATAGCATTCAGTCTTGTGTCTGAGGATGCACAAATTGGAGTGTAAACACAAAAAAACTCTTAAAATAGCAAAAAAAAACCTACGCATCTGTTGATATGTGAAGTCAACATTTGAATAAGCAGGTTGCGACCAAGCTGGCAGGTGGGACGATTAGTCCGAGCACGGGAGAATACTGCTGAAGCTTTGCAGTACTCTGCGAGTTTTGGAAAGCTATCCAAAGTATTTTTAATTACTAATCATGGTTGCCATAAGCGATCAAAGCTCGTGATTCTTTTGTAAGATTGCAAGAAGTTGCTTGGTCCAAATAGGTGCAAAATGGATTTTATGAAAATAAGAAAAATATTGCCATCAATGCGTAGAGCTCGAGAAAATATACACTTTTAGAAAAACGCACCAAACGGGCCACGAATAAAAGTTATGGCACATGCAAGTTTTTTTGCTATATCTTCCGGACCCTTTCCAAAAATGGCAAATTTTATTCTGTGTTTGTGTTTTTTTACCAAAAATCCAAAAAAGGAAAGAAATGCCAAAAACGGAAAAAAATCCTGACTCGGCCGGTTCAAGATGAAACCGGACTGGTTCGACCGGTTCGGTTCTAAACCGGTCGGTTCCTTACAAAATTGGCCGGTTCAATAACAAACCGGTCGAACGGTCCAGTTTTTTAACCGGTTCATGTCTAAATAAGTTGAACCATCGAACCGGCTGGTTCCGGTTCCGTTTCAGCCGGTTTTAAAAACACCGGCACTATGTTGAGTCGGACACATAACATACTCTCGTCATATGTCCCGCTCACAGTAGCCCATATGACTAAGGCTCTCCGCTCTGCAGCATCTAAGCTCAAATTGTAATACATACGAGTCCCTCCAATGGGTGACCCCAGAATCCCATGAACATCCTCCAAGGTCAATGCCATCTCCATGGTCTCCCGCACCGTCCACCACCGAAAGATGTTAGATCTAGTCTCACATGTGGCTAAAAACATTTGTAATAGATCCAAATTCAATGGTATCTTGGGCATCTGCATGATACCCCCAAATCCCCAACCATGTAATTGGGTCACCTCCGCTGACCGAGTCCAACAACCAAACCATATCACCATACGACATCTCGACGCTATGATATGACATAATTCTCATGGGCCCTTAACTAGGTGATTTATGTCTTATTTTATTGATGATACTCTAGTGTTTCTTTTCGTTTTTGCTTCTTCAAGGTTCTTGCAACATTGATTGCGCCCGCACATGACAAGACGAGCAACACTATCAGTACGCATTGGTGGGTATATTTCATTTCAGCTAGTCCTTTATGTTCTTACTTTCGATATCGGTGTTACGAAGCAGTTTCTTTTCGTTGACCACCCCATGTTTCACTATTGCAACATGCGGTGATCAATGGTTAGGGCATATGTATACACCTAATTTTCACTTTTCATCTTTCATACCTGTTATTAACAATTTCCTTTGTGCTAGATAAGGGTCATTGATGCATCTATTTCTTGAGTGAGTGCCTTAAGGGGCATATCGAGAATGGGGAATGATTATTCACGTAATCATTATAGGTTAGAGACATCATCTTTTTCCCTTTATGTCTCATACACATTACACTCCCGACACTTTGCTTGCATCTCACCATTTGGCACCTTGTTCATCCATTTTCCATGATCTACGACACCTATTTTCACTTTGCATGACATTTACCATCCTTGGTCGATGCCATCGCCCGTGGGCAATGGTGTCGGTGTTAGGTTTTTCCTAGCCGACGCCATCGCCGCAGCGAAGACATCGATATATATACCTACCACATCTTGACATTCATGAAGGAAGCCCGAATCTTAGGAACTTCCATCTGCTCTGCTCTTTTGCACCAACTTCGCATCTGCTCGCTCAACTCTTGGTTCATCTTACACTTGGCTTGGATTGGATTGGACACTCTTCTTCTTGGTTGGATTGCTTACACTATTAGGTCATCTATAGTGAGTTTAGGACAAGGACAAGTGTTCCCCTTCTCCACCTAATAGCGATTCTCTCTCGGTGTGTTGTTTCTCTAGAGAGATAGATGCATCAAAGAACCACCCCACAAGTGCTCTAACCCTATTTGTCATTTTGCATAGATTAGTTCATTTCCCTTCCCCATTGCTTCTATGTTAGCTTAGTATTATATGTACATTGATGTTAGTTAGCATAGTGCTCTTATTTGATCAGTCCTTAGCTTTCCTTTATTTACATTTCAATCATATTGTGCATGTTTGCCTTATTCATTATTGATCTATACCTCTTCTCATCCATTTACCGATATCCTAGGAGGGTACTCTCCTCTATCTTGATTGTGGGCCTTGGAAACCCTAGGTTGACCTAGTGTAGGGATTACTACCCTTTGGATATGCGACCTTAACGCTTGTTGTAGCCCCTTTAAATCTATCCACTATATGTTGGTTCATGTGTGTCTCCTATTTGTTGCCTCAATACCCTTGTAGAACGGAAGACTTAGGAGTGCAAGCCATTGAGATACATTTTTGGCCCACCATACAAAGTTGTCTACACGAGTGTTTTTCCCCTGTACATGTACACCCATATATTCGCAGATCGAAGATTTTCTTTTAGATTGCATAGTTTTGTTATACTTATTGTAGAGAACACTAAAATCTTGGTGCAGATTCGATCCTTTGTTGCATCTATTGGAAAGCATGGTTGGGTAATTTGGTTTGGGGGTTTAAACGCTTTAGGTTCACCCCCTCTAGCTATGTTTATATTATTTTAGTCAGTGTTTAATTACTTTTCCAACCTAGGGTTTTTACACCCTGGTACATTTCCTTTTACCAAACGTACTTTCAACTTGCATTGGCTTATTTTGGTCACTTGTGGTACTTCTTTCATTCTTAGACTACTGTTGCAGAAATCTTAGAAGGTCCTCTTTTGAAGTCTGTTGTATATCCTGTGGTAATAATGCCCGGTACGATTGGTTGGAGGTCTCCTCTTTTGAAATATTTACCATGGCTTAGTAATCCTACTCTTCTAAGAATACATTCACCATCTATAAGAGAAAAAGAAAATCAGTAAGAAAAATATGTAAAAAGCTCAAAACATTTATAGAACCTGTATCCTTCTAGATAACTCCCTTATTTGAAGTTTATGATCAAGCTAAAGGACTAGAGATTGATATCAAATATAAGAAAAAATATAGAAGGCAGCTTCCAGTGTTTTCGTGAGTTTCTGTTGTAGAGAACTCAAAGTTTAGGAAAAAAAAAAGTTGTTGCTGTAGGTATTTTAAGTTGTTTCTGTCAATAGACCAAATTACGCTTGCAGCAACCATTTTCTTCAAGGAAATGAGGCTTCAACTTCTAGAAACTAGAAACTCAAAACTGCAGGGGTTTGATTGCCTGCAAGCGACCACTAAAAACAACATAACAGAAGATGACCATTCAAACATTCCTTTTTCAGAAACGACATTTGAAGATCTTCAAAGTACTCTTTTCACCACTAAAAGAGTGAACCTCATTAAAGACCATAATTTTGTGGAAATATTTTATCATTCTTGTAATTAGAAGAGTTTATCCTTCATATGACAATTATTGAGTCATGCTCTGCAGAATATCATATTCTTTAGTACTACTTACACTAGTGAATGCTCATGCTATATACATCTGAGATAAGTTTTGTTACAGGTATTCAATCTGCTTCTCTTGTTTTTCCAGAACACCTTTGAAGTTTCTTTTCGCTCCCTCGGGTTATTTCTATCGATTGTTATTTCCAGTCTCGTCGACCTATTTTGGTTATCTGTGGAACTGGACATTATTATCTTTTTGCCCAAAAAGTCCTCCTTAGAATTGAGTTTGAAACAGTAACCTTCCATCTTTCTGCAGACTATTCTCATAAATTTGCATAATTTTCATTCATGTAACCCTTATCCTAGCAAGGGGCAAAGAGAAGGGTACAAGAGACTTTTAACTCCCACTAGCTAGCACCCCTGCTTGTGGTATGAGACTTTCCTTGCGTGGAGAAGGGGACAATTTTGCATTACCAATATATTTAAATTGTTTCAATTTGGTACCCCTTGGGTGTCAAGCTCATAGATTGAGCTCCAGAGCAAACAAGCCCTTACCAATCTGCCTACACAATGATTCGGGAGTAGCAAATTTAGAATCGGATGTTTGAAATTTGAGATTAAGGTTTTAGAAGTTTAAGGGTTGGGGATTTACAACTATCAGTTTCGGAATTTTATGCTTTGGGAACCAACCTTTCCAGCACTAAAGAGAGAACAAGACACATGGAAAAAGCCAAGACAAATTTGTACAAATTTTTCCTGGTCAAATATTAGCAGATAAGTACAATTGCGACACTTCTGTTCTGAAGAAAAAAATCTGACTGCAAGAGAGTGTAAATCCATCCAGAATTTAAAACCACAAAACTAACATGGCAGAAAATAGGAACACAGCCAGATATAACATGAAGAGAGAGAGAGAGACAGAGAGAGAGAGACTAATGTCCATGAATAACCAAAGTCGGTCAATGTGATAGCAATACAACCAATTAGATACCACAATCAAGGGAATCTAAAAACACTTGACTTTGATAGGGTGATCATGTTGTCCTCTACCCTCTTATTTACATGATGTTTGAAAAAATTAACCCAAACATATTAAATTCGATATTATTTTATGTTTATTTTAAATATTATTGGTTTTTGGATTTTATGTTCTTCTAATATATGTAAACTTTTAAATTTCATGCATACCAGCAAAATAATACATGTTATTTCAAATTTTGAAACTTACCTTAAAATTTGAAAGTTTTTCTGAAACCCATACCCCATCGAAAAGGTAGCATCCGAATCCAGCTTCTCATGAAACTATTACAATGTTCTGTTTCAAGTTTTGAAACTTACCTAAAAATTTGAAAGTTTTTCTGAAACCCGTACCCCACCGAAAAGGTATCATCCGAATCCATTTTCTCATGAAACTATTACAATGTTCTGTTTCTGAATATTCTTAAATTATGTAAGATTGTAGTCCCTTGAATACTAGCAGGTATTTTGAACATTTTAAAAGAACTAATGAAATGAAGAGATGATATACATAAAAGCGAAAGCCAAGAAAGAACCAGATAAGCATTAAAAACATTCACCTGGAAAACCTCCAAGTGGAATTTCCCAGAAAACTCCTGAAGACTTTGTTTGGCAAAGGGAGTCAAGTTCTGCTGGACAACTAATATAGCCCGAAACACACTTTCAGATTTCATTCGCTCGACATAAGTTTTAATGGTCTTTACTCCTACCTTGGCTTCTTCGGGAAAAAATACATATATCTGCAGAAAAAGGGTCAGGCTGTTATATATCAAAACCTTCTAAGCTGAATCCCATGACACAACAAAACAGAGGGGAAAAAAAAACTTCTACACGGGGCTGAAGACCAGCAATTAATTAGAGAAACTACTAGGAAAGGCATTCACCTGATCGCCAGGTTCATTGCGCTTAGTTTTATTGATAACAAGATCATCTTTCTTGGGATCTTCCCCAAACTTTTCAAGAAACTGTTCTTTTTCATGTTAATTTCGAAGTCACCTACAAGATAACCCCTGTCACTGAGCATCTGCAAAACAGTGCGCCGAATTCTGAAGAGCTTGTTAGTTTGTTCATTCATTGACATGGCAACCTGCGACAGACTCCTTCCCAAGTTTCTGTAACGTTCTACAGGCTATATGTCCAGAGCTTCTCGCTTTTGCGTTTAACAAACAGAAAAACAGCGAAAACCCTATCTTTATGAAATAAATAAATTAGATGTTTTCTTTTTCCCTACAAGACATTTTTTTATTGATTAGTTTTATACACATCCAAATCCGAAGTGCGTATTTAAACCACCTCCTTTTATTATACTCCCGAAGGCATTAATATTGGCTTCACACCCACAAATACTTATTTTCATCAAATCCAATAGTCAATGCCCCCTTGTTTTTAAAACACATATAGCTAAAGTTTTAGAACACATTTTTATGATGTGCTTCATTTCTATTGGTTATTCCTTTTATTCTGCATTGTGCGCAAGCATTAATTGCTTGGCAGCAAATTGGTGGGGCGACAATTGCAGGACTAATTGATTGACAGATGTTAGGGGACAACCATATCTGATGGCGGCTCATTGCATTTGATAACTTTAATTAGGTACCTCACAGCCCTCCTGCGCTGCATGCTCATTAATTGTTTTCTTGTTTCTCCTTCCTTTGTTTTTCTTGCAATGGTATGTTGTTTTGAAAATGCTTGGGTTGCAGGTGGACTTGGTGGGAGGATATTATGACGCAGGAAACAATGGTAAGGTTGGGTTTCCAATGGCATTCACAACGACAATGTCATCAAGGCATGTTTTAGAGTTTGGCAGATTCATGGGCGTCGAGCTCTCCAATGCAAAGACAGCCATACGTTGGGCCACAGATTACCTTCTCACCCAGGCACCATATATGTTCAGGTACAGTTTGAGCTATGAATGATTAATGGTTGCCAAGAACAATCCATCCAGAGTCCAGGGTATGAATGATTTAGTTATTATTGTTGTTCATAAGCACGTCGGCTAAACTTTCGTACATATGTCGAGGATAGAACTGCCTCTTTAAACGAGTCGAGAAAATAGGTAGCCCTCAAACCCTCGTTTGTCTAGTTTGTAGTTGCCTGAGAAGAAAATGTCCCAAGTATATCCAAAATGCGGAGATTTGTCCGTCCAAGCCACTGTGGATGAACAATATTGCTCTGAGACGACCACCACATTGACAGTGTGGAACAAGTCTTTAGTTTTTGGTGGCGAGGGCTTCGTTGTCTTCAATTCCAATGGAAACCTTCTCTTCAGGGTGGACACCTATGACGATCTCCTCCTCATGGACGCCCAGGGAAAGTCGCTTCTCACACTCTGCCGCAAGGTATACACACACTATTTCCACAGTTTCAAACATATACACATTTAATATATTGTCCTTCCTGTGCAGCTTCCCAGCCTTCACCAGAGATGGGAAGGATTCCTCGGGGACAAGGCAAACGGACAAAAACCCTCTTTACAATACAGAAATCGTTGATACTACCGACGAAGAACTGCGTCCAAGTGTTCATGAATTGCGGCTTATTTTGGAAACCCTGCACATACTACAAAATCGAGGGCTCCTTCTCTCAGCGTTGTTGTACCATTTACGCTAATGCTCGCCAAATTCCTATTACACATGTAGGGTTTTTCTATATTTCTTTTGTAATTCAAGTATTTGATTTTGCTGATAAGCACAGAGGGCCATACAGTAACTCCCTGAAGTCTGCAATCTATCCATTCTATTGCTCTTATTCTGGGTACCAGGTAAAGAAACTAAATATGATATTAGACATCTAAAACTTCTACAGTACATATTATTATAATAACTCTTATTGGGGAAAACTGTGTATGATTTTTGATAACCAAAAATATGATATGTTTTCAGATTATATTGCATTGAAATGTCATAGTAGCTTTTAAATGTTTGGGTCATCTGATTAGGAGAATTGTTGTGGAGAGTTGCATGGTTGCACGACGCAACAAGAAATCCCAAATATTTGAGCTACATTCAAACAAACGACCTGAGCTTGGGAGCCGACGAATCAAACAACACATTTGTGTGGGAAAATAAACATGTTTGAGCTCGAGTTCTTTTATCAAAGGTATAACATTGTTAACTTGATGTACACAATTTTTTCCTTGTTCCTTGTTCTTGATTCCCTTCACTATATATTTATTTATAGTGGATTCACTACAAGTGGGTTTGTGTTGATGTGCACGAGTTTTTGATAGGGAAAGTGAAGTATCTTCAAGACTACAAAGGGCATGCTGACAACTATATCTGCTCCATTTTTCCAGGAACATTATCTTCCGCGTCTAGATATACACTGGGTGGGTGAAATACCACCCTTACTCATTTATTGAATGTGCAGCTTTGTTTGTGACATGAATTTGGAACTAATTTCATATCTGTGCAGGAGGACTTCTGTATACGTTGCCTGATGCTAATCTACAGTATGTTACATCTGCATCCTTCATACTTTTGACCTATGCTAAATACCTCAGCTCCTCCAAACATGTGGTATCTGAGGCCAAATGGTAGTGACTCCTCGCAGGTTGAGAGCAATTGCCAAACGCCAGGTATAGATTACAGTTTTCCATTATGGTTGGGAATTTTACAAAATGACTTGAAAGTGGTTTTTTTCTAAAAACTATTTTGTAAAAAGGTGGACTACATACTGGGCTCCAATCCTCTGAAAGTCTTACATGATTGGATATGGTCCAAAATACCCACAGTGAATTCACCACAGAGGTTCATCTTTGCCTTCAAAGGCTCAACACCCACATGTCGTTGGATGCACAGTATGGTTCAGTCCTTGTACAACAATGCACCCAATCCAAACTTGTTGGTAGGAGCAGTTGTGTGAGGGCCAGATGCCAATGCTCACTTTCCAGATGACAGAAATTATTATGAGCAGTCTAAACCTTCAACCTACATCAATGCACCCTTAGTCGGCTCCCTTGCTTATTTGGCCAACTCTGCTCTAACTTTTTCTTCTTCGTACCCCTTAATGCACCCCTTTGGCAGTATTTGCCATATCATGGCCTTGTTATGAAAGCCACTTACACAATTCATTTTCAAATTACTCTATATGTGGTGATTAATTTGCTTATTTATGGTAGCAATTGCATATGAGTTGCAAATTACATCGGAGAGGTTAATAATGTTAAGTTTGTTAAAGTTGTAATTTGCGGTGTAATGCATGCCATTTTAAATTGTTTTAAGTTTGTGTGATGGGGTGGAGCGAACAATGTAGTACAACTACAACATTCAACAAAAAAATACTTCCGATTATGACTTGATGGATGTTTATACCCTACCGCAAAGCTCTTATTTTACCACGGTCCTGCAAGTATGTTGATAAAGGTGAACTAATCGAGTTGAATATCCGTTTGTTGCATTTGATGAAACAATGTTTAATTATTCTCTATGTGGTGATTATTTTGCATATTTTGCTTATAGTGGCAATTGCATATGAGTTGCAAATTATAACGGAGAGGATAATAATGTTAAGTTTGTTAGAGTTGTAATTTGCGGTGTAATGCATGTTATCTTAAATTGTTTCAAGTTTGTGTGATGGGGAGGAGCGAACAATGTAATACAACTACAACATTCAACAAAAATACTTCCTATTATGACTTGATGGATGTCCATACCCTACTACAAAGCTCTTATTTTACCACGACCCACAAGTATGTTGGTAAAGGTGAGCTAATCAAGTTGAATATCCATTTGTTGCATTTGGTGAAACAATGTTTAATTTTAGTTTGTTTTTAATATCAATGTCAATTGTCCCAACAAGGAACATATGAAAATCTCCCACTTTGACGCAAGCTAAGAGGATGTTGGAAAAGAGTTTGAAGTTTGGCTTTATACCTACCAAATGCATTCACTTACAATTTTACAAGGAATTTTCAACAACCCCATTTTTTGAATATGATGGCAAAGGTGAATTGATTGGGTTGGCCATCTGTTTGTTGCATTTGGTGAAACAGTCTCAATGGCTCTTAAGGATGACTGTCTTTCGTCAGAAGTCGTAATTATGATATATTATGAAAAGATATCATGTTCCGTCATTTGGTCAAACACCTAAAACTTACAAAGAAATATATGAATTAGTAATTATTTATAGTTATAAGCATGTAAACAAATGTAAATGATTGTAAGTGTTAAACGTGTGTTGGAGTAGTGACCACGCTTACCCTTTCTCTAAAAATTGGAGTCCCAAGTATTTTCACTTATTGCAAGCCATTGAAACCTTGATTATGTAACATGTTGAAACATGATACATAAATAATTAAATAACTATCTCAAAATTGCCCTTTGTAGCTTGACTTGGAAGTTATGATCATCAAGAACGTGACTATCATTATAGTCCAAAGCATCCTCTTGGTTTGCTTAAAATCTAAATTTTCAAGCACAAATTCCAATTTCCTTATACATCATTTTAGGTTGTGACCTATATTTCAATAGGGATGTAAAAATCACCTAGTGTGATTCATTATACATTTAATAATTTTAAATTGTAAACTAATTTTTGCATTAGAAGAATTCATGGGCATGATTATTAACATTATCGATATATATGAAGTTACATATAAATTTAAACAAGAAATATTTATTGAGAAAACCTAGAATTAAAATAAATCCTAAATATGATCAACATATTCATTTTCTACATATCTCACATTTTTTACAAAGTCCATGAGACCACATATATATCAAGCATTTTATCACCTTACAGTTCATATGATTCTAGATTTTGCAGACATCCTGTCAGGGCACTTGTAATTTGAACATCGCCGAAATTCCCTTCTACAAAATGTTTCATGTCTAATAATTTGATTGATTTCAAAAAAAAACTATTTTTATATTCTCGTAAAGTTTGAGGAGGCTAGTCGTACACATGGAAATTGCAATTTTAGGAAAGGTTCCAAAGCCTTTTCAACAAACCTAGTTGGTGCATATCCTACGATCTATACGGCACATGAGCATGAAGATGGGGAAATGTGTAGAAGTTGATGCAAAATACATTAATTCCTATTGATAATGGTGAAATGGTTCATGAAAACAATGGTCAAGGGGATATCCACCTAATTCCATCCACTCATAATCTTCAGTAAAAAAAAGAGGTAAATCTTGTTCAGGTTATGGAACCCAATCCTCTTTCTATGGATAGAACAAGAAATCATATCGCACCATTCAACCCAAAATCTCAATGTACTCATTAGCCTAAACCTAGCCTGTAATAAACAATAATCATTAGTTGGAAAGCAACATTTTCTTCACTATATTTGCTCTCACAAAAGGTGTTGTAAATCAACCTGGAAACCCATTTGTCATGTTTTACTAATAGGATTTGAAGTTACCTCCTTGGAAGTAATGACTCTCTTATTATTATTGATAGTAGGAGGGTAGAAGAAGAAGAACAACAAGGTAAATTGATTGACAATTCCATATTTATCTCTCGTAAGATGTAATTCCCTTTTATTGTTGTTCTTTAAAATGGGGAGTTCAAAAGAGGTGTGACATCTAACTACTCACATTGAGAAAACTATGTATGTTTGCATAAATATTATATGGATGATGTGATACCCTTGATCGGGCACAAAAGATTAGCATAAGTATAAACATGGGGAATATGTGGGAGAGGGAGAAGTATGGACCTAAGAAATAACATTACAGGAGGAAAAGGTAAGTGTTTAACGCATCTTTAATGTATTTTTATTGCCACAAGTATAGTATTGATCATATCCTAGTTCATGAAGGAATTTGTACAAGCCATCACATCGAAGGTATGTTTCACAACTATCTTTATAAGGGTCGTACAATGTGGAAATCACTATCAATAATCATATGGGAGGAAATAGAGTTCTTGATGTCCTCCCGAGAAATTTCAAAACATGCAACATAAATGTTGGTAGATAGATATTCCACGATATATATTAAAGTATGTTGAGTCCCTCGGTGAAGTTCTCTTCAATGACAACCCTAAGTGTGCACGAGTGTGGAAGTTCACTTGAAACAATTACCTCCTCATAAGGACCAATAATGCCGACATTAGAAGTTGGATTAGATATAGTAATCAAGGGGGTTTTCATTCACAAGTTCTATATTATCTACATGTGGAAGTTTGGAACCGATCAATAAAAAAATTCAAATCAAATTATGCAATTATTAATAAACTTTCCATCTCCAATAGTATGTCACAAATTTATTTCACCTTTATAAACATGAGTCGAAACATTACAAATACACCCTATAATTTAGTAATTTCAAAATTAAAATGCGTATTTTATTCACCTTGATAAACTATAGAAATACACCCGATAGGAATGACTAGTTTATTAAGATAAATGCAAAACATTAGAGAAAGACAAAACTTTAATTACATGTTTTATATTTTGGGGGCACATTTAGCACAATAGTGTTATTGTGGCATGAACAAATGTGGATTACAATACATTATCGGTGTCATGCATGGTGTGTTATTAGTGTTGGAACCAACACAAACAAGTTTAGGAAGATTTGGAGAAGGGTAAGTGTCAATGAACTCAAAGAATACTTAGAAGAAAAAGTGGGGATGGTGTGGAGATGCAAGAGGAAGACATCATGGACTCCGCACTCTTTTCAAAATTTTAGAAGCAACAACAAATTCTCATCTAAGAACACAGACAAAGTGCCTCCTCATGCCTTTTCTTACTTTACATCTCCGTAAGTAGTTAAAGAGGTTATCAAGCTCACTAAAAAGGAAAAATTTAGTTCAACAACCATGCTCTCAAATCTACTCCACCCCTTATATTTTCTCGTGTTATAGTTGAAATTGGCTCATTGTATAGTCTTGATGAGTTTTGGGTTGTTTAGAAGGGACCCACCTCTTAGTTGGATTCTCAAGTAGACCCATTTGATAAAAGATGCAGGATTATTCTTACTCGGGATTAGTTGATTAGATCAAATAATTTTCATAAATATATTATAGTAAAATAAGCTCGGCATGGAAGCAGGGGAGAGCTTGGCATGGAAGCGGTGGTTCATTGGCAAAATTTCTCAAAAAACAGTCACAGACACAGGAACCAATGCAACAACTGGATCTGGAATGGAGACAGACTCTCCATGGCTAAATGTCCTAGACACAGTTGTAGAGAGAGCATGCAAAAGATACAACTTTGCTTTGATTGGATGTTTTGTTGGAATCGACCAAATATCGACCAAGTAAGAAGCTGGGTTAAGAAGAAATGGATGACTCGGGGGCAAGTCAATACCCTTGCCCTCTTTGAAAAAAGCTTCCGTTTGTTTTTTTCTTGAAGAAGATCTTGAAAATGTTATGCAAGGGGGTCCATGGTTCTATGGTAGAACTACACTCTCCATCGCAAGATGGAAGTCTGGAGCTAAAACACACACTCCAACAACATGCCCGGTCTAGGTCAGGCTTCTTGACTGCCACTGGAGTTCGGGAAATGGATGTTTTGATGGGTATAGCAAAAGCAATTGGTGAACTGTTAGCACTAGACCCGACTACTATTTCTAGGGCAAGATTCATTGCAGCTAGACTGTGTGTAAATGTCCCAGTTGGCTCAACACCTCCTAATGCCATTAACCTACTAACCAGGGATGGTGTATGGAAACAAAAAATGTGCTATGAAGATTCGCTTGTATATTGCAGCAAAGAATCGTGGGTGTGTGGGCCATGGAAGCTATGGATGCAAAGGGACACAACCCAACAAATCGAGGAAGATAAATCAAACGCAATAGAATGATTGTATGAGTGGCTCAAACGCAACTTTGATGGAGCACGAGGGGTCACAACAAGATTCATCAAAATAAATACTTCCAGTCTAGCTAATGAGATAGCTGGATTTGAGAACTCACAGGGACAGGAAAATAAGGTAACCGAGGACGGAGGGGGATAATACCCTGAAATTGGAAAACCATTGCCGCGACATGCTACAACTGGGAAACAACAATATAGAGAATGTGGTTTTGGCTGACGACGGTTTGGGAGAGGCGGATATACCGCTCATTTCAAATTCACCGGAGAAAATACCGTCCAGACCTAATTCGAATCCTCCAAAGAATGGTGGGCCAAATCCCAAGGGCGAAGTTGGTGGGAGTCAATGCACTATCTGTAGTGACAACTCGACCATGGAGAAAAAACAAATTTTGGGGAAGCTACTAATTATGAAGCATTTATGGTTGATTCATTGATTTATGATTTGGAGAGGAAATATGAGGAACTAGAAAAAGTGGAAATACAAGTTGGTACCACCGTTATTGCTACCAAGGTGGTGGGTCCCCTCCCCAAGGATGACAAAGTATTCATTATTCACAATGAGAATCTGGGGAAGGTGGACATCTTTGTCCCGAATGAAGGTGATGATGGATGGACAAGTGTTAAGAAGAAAGCTCCGCATTTGGTTCATTCTGTCATGACCCACAGTCGGGGCAAACGATTCTAGTAGTGTATCCTTCTCTTGGCTAACTCAGGGTTTCAACTATTTTTGGTGGTTTTTAGGCCATCTCTATTTTAGTCTTTGTTTTACAGTCGTTTTGTGGCTATTTGTTGTGTTGTGGGTCAGGCAGCTGTTGTGGAGCTACTTTCGGGTTGTCTTTGGGCTTCTTGTGGCAGTTTTTCCACTGCCTTTGTGCTTCATTGTCCTTCCTAGCTTCTAGGCCTTTTTTTTGTACTCCTCGCATCGCATTTGGCTTTTGAGCCTTTCTGTCTTTCGAGGTATGGTCCCCCCCAAAAAACCATTTACCAAGTAATAAAAAAATGTGACTTCAAGATTGAGTTTTTGATTAACAACATTAGAAATGTGAGGTTTCTAACATATGCATTCAGATTAGATGTAATTTTCAAAGACATCTTTCGACATAAGCTTTTACAATGAAATTTTATTATACTACAAAATAGTGCCCATCTTTTTGTGATTGATAAACTAGCATTTGCAAAGCTATGGAAATCTTTAAATTCGTACTATGAAATACTTAGACAATAAACAATATATATTAAAGTGTTCATTGTGTTTTTTCTTTGGGTTAACTATCACGGAATATTATATGGTTGTATAGTTTTAATGGAAAGTTTCCTCTTTCTAGGTAGTTGTTTATTATAGAGGTTATTAATAAATGATATCCTAAAAGTTTTTAAAACTTGTTAGAAAATTGTGAAATAGAATATGTTTGTTTTTCATTATCTTAGAAAGTGAGCCAAATTTGATTATGAACAATTAGTTGTATGTTTTTGGCGAGGCACTTACTAGACCAAAATCAAGTAGCATTATCACAAGGGAGGTGTGTTTGTAATGAACAACTAAGTACCTTCTCTAAATTTAATCACATTAATGGTATTCAATATATTTTGATGTATTTTTGAGTAGTTTTATAACCAATAACCATTAGCCTTTTTGTAGATATCATGTTTTTGTGATGTTGTCGGAAATCAAAGCTGTTGGAAACTAATTGTTGGATTACAAACACTTTCCAACAAGCGCTCCTTCAAAGAAGAACACCTTCAACGTAAATTATTTTTTAATTTTCTAATTTTCAAATATTGACAACTTTGAATTTATAATTTTTTTATTGGTAAATGAAATAAAACATAGAAACAATAATGGTTTTTTTGGACGAGTGGGAACACACCCCAAAGAAAAAGGCCTAGCGCCTAAAAAAGAAAGTTAAAAATAGAGGCAAGTGGACAACCCGCCAAAGCATGAAGCAAAAAGACAACATCCGTACAATTTCATAACAACTACACAACCACAAAACACCAAAAAAAACATACCATAGAGTAGAAACCGACAATCCTTCATTTGAGTACTTGGTTGACAACTTTGAATTTATAATTTATTTAACCAATTAAATGGAGAAAATAATTTTACAAAATATTAATTGACTCAAAAGATTTAAGATCATATTCTTGCCTTCACTTTAATCATATCTTTGAAAAGTTGAAAATAACATATAACTATAATTATGACTTGTGTGTGTGCACACGAGCGTGCATGTGTGTGTGATCACGAAAGCTACAAAAGTTTGTAACATTTGTTACTCCACCGTTTTACAAATAACAAAACATCTCATTATATAAATTAACTCCTTTTTAATTAAATTTGTGTTTATTTGCATAGGAGACTCTACATTTTAAATTATTTTTTTAATATTTATATTTTTGCTAATAATTTATAACATTTAGATTAATTTTATTTAAAATAACTTCATACATTTAAAATAATTTTATTTAAAATAATTTTTGCTTTCAATACCCGCGAAGGCTCCATTAATACTCCCCCTGAGGACGGCGGCACATTCACCGGTCAGGCTCCCTCTATTCTTGACGGGACGGGCCATGGCGCACCTATTCACGGCCCCACTGTAACCTCGTTCAAAGATGCATTAAGGGGCAAGGATTCTTCTATGAAGCCTGCAGATTGTACCCCATGCATTACATTTGGGGAGGAGGTCATTTCAACTGAAAATTATTATAAGGAACATGCTCTCATCTGCAGATTCGGAGGACTTTGGCCGAGCCTTTCTGATCTTCACGCATGGATCTCCAAGCACTGGACTCCATTGATCGTTGGGAGGTTAGACTTATACCCGTGTGCTAAAGGTATTTTCATAGTAACTTTTTCTTCAATAGCTGACAAAGACTCCATTGCTTCCAAGCTTTGGGTTTGCCAATCTAAGCACCTAGTCATTAAATCCTGGTTCCCCTCTTTTAACCCGCTCACTGAGTCTTTTTCATGCAAACCTGTTTGGATCCGATTACCCCATTTACCCCTCCAATTCTGGAGTGGTGAATGTTTGAAATCTATTGGAAACACTCTGGGAACTACACTTTCTATAGATTCTCAAACTTCTGATTATACCCATACTACCTACGCTCGGATCTTGGTGGAACTAGACACGGCTAAAAACCTTCCTGCAACCATTGATCTCAGAGTGCAAAACAAAACTTGGTCACAACCTTTAGACTACGAAGGTCTTCCATTCCGATGCAGAAGATGTTTCTGTTTAGGTCACACCTCTACTAATTGTGGGATGGCAAAACACCAACATGAGAAACGCAGCTGGTGGAAAGATGCCCTCCCGGAACACTTGGTTTTCGGTACAAAAGAGGACCTAAAATCAAATTCAAATCCGAGGTGAATCGATTTAGTCTCTCGAAACCCCTTTATCGAGAAAATCCTATTCACGACAATGAAGGAAGATGCAACAAATTCATCTCATTTAGTATTTGTGACAACAAAGAAAAATCATCTCATGAAAACAATGATGTTGTTTCAGTTGGTACTATTGCAACTATGGAAAATACTCCTTCTTCTAACCCTCCATTCGTGGAGACATCATCAGGTTGGGTAACTGTTCGAAAAAAGAAAAAGTTTATTTTAAAGAATGCCACTTCTCCGCCTCGATGATTTGTCTCTCTTTTGTTGTTCGGCTGTTCTTCATTGTCCATTGTCTTTGCCGAACAATGGTTTTTGGATCTGCTAAGGTGCTGCGGTGTTGTTGCAGACTGGTTGTTGTTTTTTAGCTGTTTTTTTGCTGAAATGATGCTGGGTGTTGGTACTTTTGCTGCGCAGATTGTTTTCTGCTGTTGGGCTTCAATGATTCAATCTTGGCTTTTGAGCCTTCTGTCTGAGGTATAGTCCCTTTCAAAAACTATTTGCCAATAATAATTAAAAAAATAACTTCATACACAAAATAATGGAAGAGTTGTAAAACATTTGTAACATAATAATTCTTTATTTGTCACAAACCACAAGAAATTAATTTCATAAAAAAAGCATCAACCAATATTAAAATCTCGATAGTATTCATGCCTTGAACATTACATTGAATCGAGAAAAAAATTATTTAAAAACAAATAATCCTTCCTTTATCCAAAAGTAGTGTTAGGCACTTATCTCATTGATATCAAAAATAAATTCACCGTACATTAATTCTCTACCATTATTAGCTTCAAATACATATTGGGTCCCATTCGCTTTTTCTAATATCGAGAAGAGCATTACTCATTTATATTTCCGAATTTGTTTCTTAGTTTCAATTTTACAAAAAAAAATTGTATTTCAAATTCTCCACCCCTTCAACATTTATATTTTTGCAATCAAACTCTAACTCCACAAAACATTGCATTGGTAGGGACTAATCACTATGTGACACTTGTTAATGTCTTTGTCGGTATATATAGCATTCATTGAATATAATAATTTTAAGTTTTTAACCAATCATATGTTAGTATTGTCATGTCTTACTAATTCTAAAATTTGATATTATAAGGTTATGGAATATTGTACGAGAGTTATTATGAAATTTTCATTTAATGTAACAAACACACAAATAAACTAAACTAATATCACAATGATTCACTAGTCATATATTGACATGTTTATCTTTGTTACTATTATATGTTAGATATATTATATCAACCAACATCTTTGCATTATTATTAGTCGTGTAGAATACATTGTATTAAGCAATCAATTTTGTTTAGTTAGCTTAACTAGTTATTATTACTTCGTACTTTTAATTAATTAGAAGCTAGTATCATTTTTGTATGTTGAAAGTCTTATGCATTAAAGTTTGAACTTGCATATTTTTTTATTCAAACGTACTTAAAAATGCATTTATTTTCTTCCCTAATAATTAAAGCGTAAAATATTTATTTAAGCCTTATTGTGGGATATTATTTTTAATTAAATATAGTAATCATTCACTACTTTCAATGTTTATTTTAAATATTTTTATTTCCCCTATTAATACTACCAAAAGACACTTTGACATACACTAATAATTATAATGTGACATATAACATATAATTTATAAACAATTTTGATATGTACTAAACAATTTAATACACATATCAACTTATATTTTTAAAATAAAAAAGTTACTAAATGACTCATCAACGTATATAAATAATTGTGATGTCATGTTAAACAACTAATTACAAAGTTATTAAACACCACCACGTCTCAAGACACCTCAAACTATATTTTGGCCAATAGGCCATTATAAGATGATCACGTTGTTCCAATTGTTTCTTGATTTTGTCATTCGGTTGAATTTCTTGATTGTAATAATATGAAAAAAATGAGTAGTTGATGTTATAGTGGGGATAATGGTTGATTTGTTCAAGTGAGTTAATATTTTCATAATTATCACAAGAATAAAGGAGAATAATGAGTCTTTTTCATAATTATTGCAAGATTGCAAGTGGAGGAATTGAAAAATTGGAATATATGCAAAATAACTCCCAAACTATAAATTAATTCACTAACTCATATATATATTTATCATATACTCTTTAAAACATAATTTTCTTTGTAACCTTTAAAAGGGGAATTGGAGTGGACGAGAAAGAAAAAAGGAAGAGGATGGAGAAAGGACATATGCACAATTGTGTAGTGGAGGACCATAATTTAAATACAAATCTACATTCAATTATTTAGAGAACTCTATAAGTTCTATTATAAAAAAATGTCTTTTCGCATCCACTCTCCTTTACTCTTTTAACTTTAATATCATAAATTTTATTGTGACAATATAACATCCTTGGACATGGGAGGCTCGGTTCCATTCGGGCATCTAGGTAGTTTCTTACGTTGAATTTGTGGAATGTTGAAGTAAACTCGCTACATAAGTAATCATAATCAAGTAGAGGTGATTATTTGAATTATGCAGACCATTACACTAGTTGTAGTAAAGGAAGGAGTCCAATTGGGTTCCACCCAAAAGGTCATAATAACATGAGATGATAGAAAACTAACAAAGTATAATTTTGATCATGTAATTTTACTCTCGGTCCACCTATAATCATAAGTTTGATAAAGTTATGCATTATTTTCCTTGGATTTATAGGTCATATGATTCATGTAGACACGAAATCATGCACTTACTACTTACATCATGCCTTTAAGTATGTTATTATATGCATGATTCATAAGTAAGAAAACTAGGCATTAACAACACTTGTTTTGATTTTATATTGCTTTATCCTTTTCATACTTTTATTATTTGCTTTTTTGGAATGACCACTTTACCTTTGGACATTCAACAACATGTGACACAACTTTGTATTTTTTGTTTTATCCTCTGAACATTTCAGACACTATTGCTTAGTAGGAATAGGAGTGTCAAGATGTTACTATCTCCTTCAGGAGCTTATGTCCTTTTCCCTCCTTTTCTCAAATTTGAAATGCCACATCATTTGTTATATTTTATAAAACCTCTTTTATCACTTTGGGTTGACCTTTTTGTTAATGACAAAATTCAAACAAGGGAATCATATATACATGACTTACTCACTATTATTAGGGGTTGGAAAACTTGGGCTATTACTTACTATCTACTACTTGGGCAAAGAACAACATTCAAGGATTGCATTTGGGATGCATTATTCACTGTATAGGAGGGGCTATTTCTGAATTCCATCTCACACATTCATCTTAGGGGAAAAGTAGTTGTAGTCCGCTATCTTAGTGCGACTAACACAAGGGAACCTAGATTCAAGGGACACAATTCAATCACACACACACACACACACACACACACACACACACACACACACACACACTAGAACTACATAGAGTCTGAAATGTAGTGTAGTGCTCGGTGACAATCATATTGGGGTGATTTCAAGGTTAGTCTGACTCAAGCATATGCATTATTTATTTCATCTAATGTTTGCTTGAGCCTTGTGCATGTAGCTAGGATTTTGTTTTCTAGGTCCAGGTGCAACATCAAAACCCTACAACAAAGCTAGAGTGACAAAGTGCGAAAGGAAGAAGAAAAATTTAGACCATAAGAATATCGAAACAAAACATTCACTAGAAACTAGCACCCAATTCAAACACCAATTCCCGAGCGCTCCTTTCCTTATCTAGGTGATCTTGCCTAAAGGATTTTTAGATTCCAAATGAAGCATATCCATTCCAGATCTAACTTATTCCACTTAGTTTCCAACCTAGTATCAATCTAGATCTTTGAATACAAACTAATTCACTCTTATCTCACTATTGTTTATACTTGTTTGTTTTTTGCATGATAGATCTTACTTGTTACTATTATATTCATTTGATCTTAGTCCTCTTATTAAGATTTAATTTTTGTTAAATCGAGAAGGTTGCATGTTTGATTCATGTTGGGTTCACTAAATGATTTTAAAAAATCTTAATCATAGGACTGAGATCAAATGAATATAACAAGAATAATCAAGATTTATCATGTAAGAAACAAACAAACACAAACAATAGTGAAACATGAGTGACTTCATTTGTATTCAGAGATATGATATTCTAGGTTGGAAATTGAATGCAACAAGCTCATTCTTGACCGAGTAAGCTTCGTCTAGAAAATTGGAATCGAAACTCCCTCGAACATGACGGCCCAGATGAGGACAAGACTAAGCGGGAACTAATGTTTAAGTTGGGTGTTAGTGTTCGGGAACAACTCTAAATTTGATCTTTTTAGAGTCACATATCGTATTTTCATTTCATCTTGTTACAAAATAGAGTTATTAATGTGAAGTGGATCATGAGGACTTGGGGATTATAAGAGTTACGATTGGTGTTGTAGCTAGGCATACATACATTTACCCTGAAAAGGATAAACATACTTACATGTAGTTGAGAAGCCAAACACGTAAAGACGCTGATCACCAAGCACTCGTGAGATACTTTATATTAATGTCTTATTTTGTTTGATTGGTTACTGAGTTTACTTACCATGTTAAGTGTGATGATTTCGATTGTTGTATATATTACATGGTTGTTGTTTTTGTTATTGATATTGTAGTTCACCTTACTTGTTGGAAGTAATGACTTGCAAAGTATGATTGAATTTATACACGGTTGAATTATATTACTTTGGTATGTGGAAAAGGTGATGAATGTTTATGAGTTTACTAACTCCTTTTGACATTGTGACGATCATTGATCATACAATGATAAGATAGACTTCATTTGGAACAGGTAAAAGTTTAAGCTTGGTTTCATCAAGGTAAAGGTAAAGGTAGTCTTGAAAAATTATTATTATCAATAAGGAAAATGCAATCTTTTATATTGCAAGAAAAATGTTGATTCGGCTATACGATATTTGTTGGTTTATTTAGTTGCTTATAACTTGATCATAAATTATTTAATGTTCTATTTGTTGATTTGTGAATTTCACTATGCGTTGTGGATCGAAAATTGTTGGTTTGATAAATCATCTCCGACCAATCAATACTCTATTTGTAGTGAGTGATCGAGTTTAACAATGTTTTTATTTAATGACATGTTTGGCTTAAATTGTTATTACTCTTATGGTGGGCAATGAAATGGATAAACGTTGTAAGGTAATTTACATGGTTTATTAAGGTCTTAGACCAAGTTCATTAGCTTATGGTTATTAATAATAATATGAAAAAACCATATTCATTGGCTTTGAATAATGTTATTAGAACCTTCGACCATATTCATAGGTCTTGATTTGTTTGGGAATCAATATTAAATCAACCATAGTCGAATGGAAATTGTTTAGTTTATTGGATAATAACCGTTAATTGACCCATGCAAGTTATTAAAGTTTTTATTTTAATCGATCTTCGACTAATCGAGTTAATCACCTCCCAATCAATTTTGGAGGGAACTTTCGGTTGGAAGTGGCATGTTGAGAAAATATCCGCTACGTGGCACCTGCAAAAGTTAATGAGAAATTAATGTCTTGGAAAGCTCGAAGCTTCCTCAGGAAGTTATTCTTACATGCATCTTTTGAATTCATTTTTATTGTTTCTTATTTGTTTTGGGGTTCCCTTCTGGTTGAGCTGTTGTATACAGTTAGATGTGCTATTTCTGATGAGATTATTGAGGAAGTCATAAATGGTTGACTTAGCATTATTTAGCTCTAGGTTGCATGGTTTTTGGGTGACTACCTTGCAAACCTGTGTCATATTTTTTATTGTTATTGAAGAAAAACTTGGTGAAATAATTGCTCGGTGGATTGGAAGTTTTCAAAGGAAAGGTTACAAATATTTTGCCATTCACCGACATGGATTTACACCCCTCTTTCTCGTTATTTCATTTAAAATAGATGGGTAGCTTCTAAATGATTATCTTAATGGATGTTTGTAGTTTTTACATGCAAATAATCGAGATATTTTGATCGGGTTAAACCCTCGTTTGGGTACTCATTTTCTTTGTCTCATTAAGATTATCTTAACTGAGTTTTAGTTTAGATTTACATCCATGTGTGCTTGCTCTTGATTTCAAGTTGTTAATAAATTTGGTCTAGGCATTTTGAGTAAATCTTGTGTTTAGACAATCGATGTGAAATATGGTGTTTTTTAATGACTAGAAAACATAACTCGACTTTTGAAATCTGAAAAGGGGCATCTTTGCTATGTATAAGTCCTATACGGGTTTGTGTGGATGATTGTATAAAGCGGCCTTTTGATCTAAAATCGGTATTAACCGATTTTGTGTCGAGAGTGTTTTGTTTTCTTGATTTTTAATTGATTTTATGTAAGGTCATTTTGGGGTTGCGTATAAATTCATTATCACCTATGGTGAAGGACTTGTGTATAGAATCACGATTGGGTTAATCCCATTGAGTCTATAATTGTATTGTCTATCTAAACTAGATAAAAATATACCTTGCAAAAATATGCCAGGATTTGGCTGTCGAACCGTATGCATTATCTTGCTTTGGTGTGTTTGAGTTAAAGAATTCATTTATTCACCCTATTGTCTTATACGTAAGGGAAAACTATAATGACTTATTGATCAAGGTGAGATTAAGAACTTAGGTTTGCAATACCTTTGGAAAGAATAGATGGGTCTTTTGGTTTGACTTAAAAGGAACTTGGTTAAACAACTCTTTTAAGGGACATCTAGTTTAAGTTCGAAGTTATGAAGTCTTTCTCTAATTAGATAATCTTGAATACTTTTCGAATGTTGTCTAAATTTTGGTTGATTAAATCATTTATGGATATATGTATTGTTATTGAATGAAAGAAATGGTTAAGTATGTTTACATGACATTGATATCCCTGATTGATTAAGGATTTCTTGTTGACTATATGCTTAGTGAATATGTCGAATATTCATTTTATGAAGTAAACATTTTGTTTGTTATTTTAATGAAGAAGAATGAGACATTAAAGTGATGTATCATTTAATTTTGAATGTAAAAGGACTGTTTAATAATCAATTCAAGTGATATGGGATGAAAGAAAATTTTCCTTTTCTATTTCCAAGTAGAATGACCTATCTGAATATAGTGAATGCAAATTTTGAGTATAAATTACTTTGCTTAGCTTGATGGGTAGTAAGGAAGTCTTAGTGATTTAAGTTTCAGATGTTATAAGTTGTTGATAGTAATATGGATTATATCATTAGAATACTCTATTATAGTATATTGGTATTGTTTATGAAATACTTGATCCACCATCATTAAATCAATCAGTAGGTGTCCAATTATTTCGTATGAAACAACTAGAAAAATAGAGATGTAAGTCCATGTCGATTATATGAATTTACCATGTACACTATTATTTATATCTTACGGGTAACATGATGGATTAAATATTATGAGGATTTAATTGGATTGATTACAAGCATGCCCGTCATGTGATAAATTGTTTCTATGATTGTGAAAGTTGATTTAATGTATATCCTGATTTAGAATATGTAATTTTAATCGAGCGGAATATTATTTCACGAAGTTGTAAATGGTAGTTGGCCAATTATATCATTCTAAAATTATTGTTGTACTTTTTGAATAAGGAATTATCCTTAATAAGTTCAATACATACTTTGTTGTTGACTAAATTCTTATAAAGTTATATTGATTACAACGGTGGAATTATAGTTGATAATGATTGTGAAGCAAGTTGTACTTGATCAATTAATTATACTTATGACAACATGTAATCTGACTTATTAAATGACAATTATTACAATCATAATCATGACATCATCATTTAAATGTATAATTTAATCGAGTTAAACAAATAATATTGTTTAGGAGAGTGGAACAAGAGTTGTGAAATATATATTTCTTAGACTTGATCATAAAGTGATTATGTAAATAACTAATTCATCATTTGCTACAACTCAATAGCTCGTGGATGACTAGTCGTACTTCACGACAATAACTTGATTAATAACATAACGACATCAAAGTAAAAAGTACAATATATTTAGTAAGCTACTAATGTGAAATGAGAATGATTTAGTTTAGGTTATCGTTGATATTAGAACTAGTTAAAACATTTAAAAGTCTATATCTCTTTTCAAGATGTAAATAATTTTAGACAACAAAAAGGTGGAATTACAACATTATCTAACAAGATTGAATAGATCATCTAATCTTAATGAAATGGTTACACTAAACCTATTCCTAACAACGGATGTCATAAGGCAACACTTCAAGTTTGGGAACTTAGAATGACATTAATTAGTAAGATACTAATGCCATGTCATTAAACATATAACTTGACTAAATATCTTAATGATGAACTTACCTTATAATCATCTTACGTATCAAGTAGGCTTGGAATCTAAGTCACACACTTCAATTCGATAGTACTTCACTATACCATCATAGGATGACTATGGGAAGGGTAATGAATAATTCATAATGAGAGTCATTAAGTAATCATTATCTTTCCCATAGGGTTCCTAAGCCGAGACTATAATCGTGCACTTAAGGCGAGAGGCAAGAGTAAACTAATGGCTAACTAAACTTCAGCATGCATGAAGGAAAGTACATGTTTGGTTTAAGATGGTAGACCTAGTGGTAGAGACACGGAGAGAGGAAAGGTGACTTAAGTATAATGATGCACGTGAGAGGGAGATAGAGAAACAAATATCTTGCAGACGGTATGGCATGGAGGAGAGAATGGCTCGTCAAGGATTTATAGCTCACGTAGAAGATGTGGAGCCAGAGCATCAGAAACTCCCCCATCTTGAAAAGCATGATAGAGATCCTTTCTCAACCTCACATGGAAGTGCACCAACTGAGACTACTTGGGCTGTAGGCATGCATCTTAATCCACCTGGTGACCTAGCTTTTGCGCTTGGTTTTTTAGTATCTAGTATGATAAGTAACTAGCAAACTAACTTGGGAAGTAAAAAGGAGTAAGTCAGGGATCAAGTACATCAATGGTAGGACATACCGCTTCAATGTCATTTAGAGGAGCATTATTAGGTGCATCATCCACAAATAATTTGAGTACGCATAATGTTGGATTCACCTCTGGAAGTGGAACTATTTCACAGACTGTAGGGGTTCTGTATAGTACTACTATCGGGGCATAAGGGAGTACATATATAGTCCTATTCTAGCTATAGGTGGAAGATCAAGAGGTATAGGTGGTTCTAGTTCTGGTGGATCTAGTGGTTTTGGAGGCAGAGGGAACACAGGAGGTTCCAGTTCAGGTGGTCAAGGTCCAAAACAACCACAAATTATCTATATGGAGATGTATCTTCATCTCCTTGAGTATAGAGGTATAGAGGATTCTACCAAACATGTGAATATGTGTGAAATCTTGTGGCATGCTAAAGGGATTATATATGCTGAGTGAAAGGAAAGTCAATTTACCACTACATTAGAGGGGCATGCACACAAATTGGTATAGGATGTTCAACCTTGATCAAACTTGTGTGGATTATGCAAAGACTCGAGGGATGATTTCTTAAAAGAGTTCCATATCCCTATGTTTGAGCAGAAGAGTATAAGTGCACTCAAAGATATCAAGTTGGGAACTATTGAGAGTGTACGTGAGTATGATGTTCATTTTAAAACTCTTCTATCTAAGTTATCTTATGATATTCACGCTAGCCAGCATGTACAATGGTTCATTAGAGGATTGATTACACCTTTTAGAAGAGCACTTTCACATAAGACATACATAGATATACACAAAGCACTGGAAGCAACTTTGCATGATGAGGTAGTTGGGAGCATTGACATTGGCATTAGCCCACTTCTAGAAGCATATATTGCAGCTATGGCAAAGCAGTTAGAGAAGATGTCAGTAAATTAAGCCCATGAAATGCACTTAGGAATTTGGTGTATAGATTGTGAAGTGGAAGGTCACACCAAGGATAGTTACCCTCACAAATCTATACGCTCATTATTGCTAGAATGTGAGATTTTCCATTTGAATCATGATGCAAGTAACTTTCCTTTGTTATAGTGTGTGATAAGGAAGAATATATCTTTCTTTTGTAAGATTTGCAGGTCCACAACCCATGATACTAAGGATTTTCGGTTGATCGGTTAGATCCAGGATGCTATAGACATTGGAGTAGGATAGACAAGTATAAAAGATAATTCTAAGGGTAGGAATGAGCACCAGGATTGGGAACATAATCAAATGCACCATGACAGGAATGAGGGGTGTTTTGAAGGAGATCATGGAAGGGGATGTGGTTGTCATGGTGGATATGGAGGATGAGGCCGAGCTGGGGGAAGAGGAGAGTTCCCTCATGGAACATGTTATATGTGTGGATCTCCTGAGAACTATAGGCACGAATGTTCTTAGAAGATTACATGTTCTTTCTATGAAAAGAGCCATATCTATGAAGAGTACCAAAACTTTTATGAGCATTTGAGTGAGCAACATAAGAAATAAAATAAAGGCTTTGTAATGGTTAGAATACAACGTGTGGTAGAAGACCAATGGATTCCCTAAGATAACATAATGCCCCGAGGCATTGACAAGTAAGATTACTAAATGTGCTTTGAAGTAAAGCAAGTGCGAGATAGGCATTGCACCAGAAGCCTACGATTACCAAGGAGGAGGTGTTACATGCGAGGTACCTAGGTCCTGCTCATTAGAAGGAATTTTACCAGGATACCATTTAAGTGCTAAGGAATCTTCAAGATGAGATACAATACCTAAAGGAGTAGAACAAAGCATCAGAGATAGTCCAAATTAATATAGATGATTTGCGGGAGCTGTGTAAGATGTTGTGCCAGGAGAACATTATTCCACTATTGGGAAGTTGGTTAAAAGGGAACACTCCACGAGTAAGCCTTGAGACTGGATGATAGATTTTGCATGCAAATCTTCCCCCGATAGCATTAATAATGATAAAGAAATTACTCGAATGCTATTGTGGATGGGTGGTTGTTAAGCAACATATTGATCGATACATGTGCATAGTAGATGTAGATATCACAGAGAGCGGTGTATGTATGATTCTAGATGTATGAATGTGTGTATCAAATCCATACACGCATTGATATAGAATGACAATATTGTAAGGAGCTTCTGTATTTACTAATAGATGGAAGATATTGGCTGAACCTAAGTGTCATTCTATGTAATTGAGCAGTGCATGTTTATGGTAAAATCATGATTACTTTTTAAGCTTGTTCTTTCATAGATATGAGGATAGCATGCATTATAGAATGATGGATTAGTTATGAATCTATATGTTTCTACCTTCATCATGTTAACATCCTATTACAACAACCCTAAAGAGGGACTGGTACCTTTGTGCACTTTTGGTGAGTGCTCGAGTCTAGGTTGAGTGTGTGCAATGAGACTAGGGTGTTATCTTACAAATTCTAGGCTACATCATTGGTCCCATATGGAAGTAAATGTGCTGACATTAGATGCATGGGTGAAAATGGGGAGGCCCCCATTGCAACCATCATCTAATGTGCTATTTATGGAAAATTGGACTAAGGCCACACCCATAGGAGTTCTGAAAGATGCATCTATCACTATATAAGGGGCCAAGCTTACTAGGGATTTTGAGGTATTAGCACTTGCAGAAGTAGACAATTTTCTAGCCTTTCTTGGATGCCCTTAGTGTTATGTAAATAAATCTGACCTAAGATTCAATAAGGGGTATGTTAGCTTTGAAAACAAGGAGGAGAGGTTTGTGATACCTTTGAAAGATGGAAAGTCTATGCCATCTATTGAGCCTCTAAGAGATGAGGATTTAAACATAGTTTATGTACAGGCTATTAAGGACCCAGAGGTCAATGAGCCATCAAAAGAAGGCATCCTATAATGGGAGGATTCTCATTCTATTAGTGATACTATGAGTATTTCTTGTGAAAATTGAGCTCATGGTACATATGAATTAGCCAGGCATGAGGTGAAAAGCATGGTTGCACGTAAGAATGGATTTTGTTCAATTCAATAGATAGGCAGCACAATAACTTGGTATACAGAGATAGAAGATCTTCCTACCTTTCTGAAGGCCATGGAAACATAATGGGTAGACCAAGTTACAAGGAGAGATATGTTAGTATATACACTATGCGGGACAACAATGCACTAGTGGGTAGTTCATAGAGATATCCTTATACACTGGAAAGAAATTGGGATAGCCTTGTCTACTAGGTTTATAAAGAATAATGCACCTACACAAATCTACACTTATAATGGTGATCAACCTATTCAACATCACCTTCAGTAGTGTGAGAGACTTTAGACAGTAGGACATGAAGCATTACCACCTTCACTCTGGGTGCATAGATTGTATTCCATGCTCCAAGGATGTGCACGTGCTTGGTATGTATGTAGAACTACATAGAGAAACTGGGAACTAGCAAGATTTGACTGCAGGTATGATCCAGACATTTGACTACTTCTCGACTAAACCTCCTATAGTAGAGACATTAAAATTTGTCAAGCACTTAACTATGGGAGATAGTGCAAAATAAGAAGAGCATATTCAGGAATTATTTGGTGAGATAGAGTTCGAGAGAATGTTTTGAAAGGAAGAAGAAATGGACTTCAAACTACTTGAGCGCACTTGCCTTGAGAAAGAGAAAGCAAATATGGTCTACATCGTGGACGATGAGGAAGTTGAGAACCTAGATATTAAACATTCACATGGGGTGCACGAGGTCTTGGACAGTGCATACAAGGATGCACGTGCCTACCATGAACCCATGAAGACAAAAAAGGTGAATATAGGTTCGGAGGCTAAGCCTAAGGAGGCCATAATTAGAGATTACTGGTCAGAATCGGAGGTATTAACGATCATCAAGTTACTTAGGGATTATCATGACTTATTCCCTCAAGGATATCATGAAATTAAAGGCGTTCATGAATCACTTGGGGAAATGAATATCAAACTTAAGGATGGTGCATGACTAGTTAGAAAGAGACCTTATATAATGAATCCTAATTTACGAAAAGGTGAAAGAAGAAATTGATAAAATGTTGAAATCTAGAATTATCAAGCCCCTTGATGAGTTAGAATGGGTTATCCCAATGGTGATCGTATCAATAAGGATAAGCAGATTAGGATATGTGTAGAATATAGGAGCTAAATCTTTGCATGCATCATAGATCCATTCCCTACACTATTCAATGAAGAAATACTAGGAGTCATAGGTGCAAAATATATTCTTTCACAGATGGATTTTCCAGGTATCATCGAGTTAGGATTGATTAGGAGGATTAAGAAAAGACAACATTTACTATTGAATGGGGAATTTTTACATATATTGTGATGCCCTTTGGATTGAAAAATGCACCTGTTGTATTCTCATGCATAGTTGTTTAGGTTTTCAAATATTTTATTCACAAATTCTTACAGTCTACCTAGATGATTGGACATTATATGGGCTTGTGAAAGAGCATTGTCACAATCGTGCTTAATGTTTGGACGATGCGTAAAATTGAGTATCTCTTTAAACATCAAGAAGTGCCTATTTGCTACACCATTTGGGATAATGTTAGGACATATCATTTGCAAGGAAGGTTTTCTAGTTGATCCAACCAATGTTGCCATCATTTTAGGCCTGGAAGCACGTACTCAGTCAAAATGAGGTGCCTATGTTTTTAGATCATACAGGATATTATAGAAAATTTGTCAAAGGGTATGCCAGAATCACCGCAACCTTGGAAGAATTACTAAATCAAAAAAGGTACATTTGGTTGGGGAGAACCGCAGAAGTGCATGTTTGTCATATTAAAAGAGAAACTTACTACCACACCCATTATGTGCTTTCCCTCATGGGATAAACCATTGCATGTACATGTGGACACTTCTGGTATGGCCATTGGCACTGTGTTAGCTCAACCTAGAAAATGTATTATAGATCATCCAATCTATTTTACTAGTAGGAAGTTGACTCCTACTAAAAGTAATTATACAACTAGAGAGTGTGAAGATTTTTCAATGATCTACGCATTATACAAGTTTTGAAAGTACTTGTTAGTAACACCATTTGTGTTTTACATAGATCATATGACATTGAAGTACTTAGTAAACAAGCCCATATTATAGGGGTGCATATGTAGATGGGTGCTCCTATTTCAAGAGTTTGACTTCACATTTGTGGTGAAGCCAGGGAAAATAAATTCTGGACCAGACCATTTATCTAGAATCAATTCAGGAGAGGATGCATAGAAAATTGAAGAAACAATGCAAGACGCATAGTTATACAGGTTACAATGCATGCCCATGGAATTAGAATACATTGTTGTCTTTCTATGAATAGGTATGGCACTAGAAGGAATGAAATCATTAGAAAAGAAGTAGCTTGTTATACGTGCGACACCGTTTATGTTAATCAGTGGTGACCTTTACAAGCTAGATAGAGATGAAGTATTACACGGCTTTTTGTTAGAGAATGAGTGCAAGGATATCATGGAAGAAGCTCATGGTGGTATTACAAGAGGCCATTATGTAGGTGATGCGACTACCCGAGAAGATCCTAATTGCTGGATTATGGTGGGAGACACTGTATCAAGACTGTAAAGATTATTGTAAGGTGTGTGATCATTGTTAGCACCTAGGAAAACTAGGGAAAAGAGATGAGATGCCTTTGAGACCAATTATTAGTGTAGAACCATTTGAGAAATGGGCCATTGATTTTGTAGGACCTATTTCTCTAGCTACGTGCAGGACTAGATCACACTATATCATTACTTGCATAGATTATCCGACACGGTGGGTAGAAAAGCCGCACTTTATGAAATATTGTAAAATAGCTAGGTTTCATGGGAGAATGTTCTTACACGATATGGGTGTCCTTTAAGCTTCAAAAGTGATAAAGGTACACACTTTTGAATGAGACAATCAGGATCCTATTAGATGATTTTATGGTTACACACTATAAAACTACACCGATCATCCTTAAGCAAATGGGCTGCTGAGGCTTTCAACAAAATTTTGTGCAGACTTGGACAAAAATATGTGATCTTTGGAAGAAAGGATTTTGATGACAAAGTGTCACCTATGCTTTGAAAATATAGATCAACTTACAAGAGATTGGAAAACATTTAAGTTGGTGTTTAGCGTGGAAGTTTTTATTCCTATAGAATTTATGTTACCTTCTTTATGCATTGTGCATGCTTTGGATGTCTAGTGATGCACAAGATTTAGGAGAAAGTATCAAAAAGATGATTCAACTAGATGAGCACCGAGCCATAGCACGATGGAGTCAGAAGTAGGAAAAGGCTAGGTAGAAGGCATGACATGATAGAAACATAAGGGATAAGAAGTTTGAAATTAGACAAATGGTACTTCTTTATGACTCAAATTTCTTACACCATCCAGATAAGCTCAAATTACATTGGTTCGGGCCATATGTTATAACTTCTATACTTGAATTAGGTGCTTTCAGTTAGAAGCACTTGATGGAACATGGCTACCCAGGTTACTTTAACGGGAGTAGGATGAAGCCCTACTATAAATAATTCTTCTTGGTGTTTGTAATAAGGTAGTATTGCCCTTTAGTTTAGGTTTTTAACCTTGTATTTCCTTCATTGTTGCTATTCTTTGAAAATTTAGTTATTGATTTTATAATAAGCATGCTAGTGTGCCTTAAGCTAATTATGGTATGAAGAATGTTTATGCATAGAGGAATGCACATACTTTTAGTGTGGGGTGGTTGTAGTAATCCAAGAAAAAGATAGAAAAATACTGGGGGAATTGAAAGATGAAAGGAATAAGCTGCTACAGATGTGCTTTAAGTCAAAGGAAGATTGTTTCTCAAAAGTAACCAAGGAAGGAGATGAATAAAAGAACATTATAACATGAGGTAAGCAGAGTCCATGATAGCTACCAAGAGAAGGTACAATGACGAGTTTCTCAAGTGTAGAAGCACGCGTTGAAGAGAAGTTTGTGACCAGAGGGTAGGAAGGTGTGCTAGAAGGTTATATCTAAGCGTGAAGATGTACCGTGCATAATGAAGGGATTTGGTCAATGAATGAAGGGATATTTGGTAGGTGAGGAGTAATAAATGCGTTAAAATTTGAAAATTTTATATAAGGATGGGATGTAGATTCATTTTTACCATTGCGACTAAGATTATTTGAGACAAGAGCCAAGTGCGAAGAGCTGAGTGATCGAGTTAAGGTGCAAAGGGTGTGAAACCAAGAGTGACAACCAGATCGTGTGATAAGAATCTTGCATCCCTAGTGGTGAAGGGTTTGAGTGAAGTAGGGAGATAGAAAAGATTTAGGTTACGAAGTTTCCACCTATGGCATAATTGAATCGAGCTAGGGTTTGATTCACAGAGTTGTAGGGTTGAAGAGGAGACAATTGTAAGGTAGAAATGGCACCAAAGAAGGCATCTACAATAGTGGTAAAAGGAAAGAAGAAGGTAGTCGTTGAGGAAGAAGAGATGGCACCCAAAATCCATTTTTCATAAATGCAATACCCAAAAGGAGTCATTATTGGCCAAGAGTGGGATTCACCCATTAGAAAGAGAAAAGTGAGTGAATATAATCACATGAATTTGGAGAACAAGAAGGAGCTCGATTCCTTACTCATGGATAGAACAAACAAGTGCACGATAGATGACATGTCAATATATGATGATGTAGGTGAAAATATTTTAAAGAGAATTGGGGTTTATTAGTTATATGAGCTTCCATATTTTGGGAAGTATGAGCCCTTGTATCAATGGCTCATGAGTAGGGTACACGAAGACTTCTTCTACTTTGTAGGATGTAGAGTTAGAATTTCATCTGCACTTGTCTCATCAGTGATAGGTTTGAAGGCCACAGGGGAAGACATAAAAGGTGACCTTGTAGATAAAGCCGTGATTGTAAAAACCAAATAGGAGTTGGAATATCTTAAGGGTGCTTTCGGAATAGACATAGATAAATTCAAGAACTGTCCAATTATAAAAGTTACACCACACCTAGTTGCTAAGTTAAATGATCAGGAGCGGTGGTCGTAGGTAAACACTGTGTGGTTACATGTGGCACATAGGATGTAAAAAGGGACAATCTATAACATTGCAGGCTATATTGCAGAGAAAATAGTTGAATAAGCACACACATAAGGGATTATCAGCTTTGGAGCTGTTCTATTATCACTGGTCTTCATGGAGATTGGAGTACTAGATGGACCAAAGGAGAAAATATGGGAATACCCCATAGATAACAAGTCCCAAATTTGAAGGATTCATCAAATACCTATGCAATGGGACCATGAAATATGAAGTTAAAAAAGGGCAGAGAAGTGGTATGACAAGCTCCACATGACATTTGGGGAAGAGTGGCACATCCCAAAGGACCTACCAGCAGTAGTAGGGAAAAAAGTTCAGTTTTTTGTATATCAACATTTCTACATTGCATGCTTTCCAATGAAAGATGGAGTCTAGAGCCCTTGGTGCAAGTTACCTTATGCATTCACTACAAGGTATTTTCAAGAATCTGTTCATAGATTTACAAACATGTGCCAAATGATCTTCAATGCAAATAAGGTAGATTGCAACTACCATACATTAAGGAAGAAGTATGTATATCCTAGCAGAAGCACTTATACAAAAAGAATCATTTCAAAGGTTCTGAATATCAAACCAATAAGTTTTGCTATAGCAGATGTGGGGGTAGCATTGGTGTATCTCCAGCTGAAGCCAAAAATGGAGAATACAAAATATGTGGAAGGTGAGTTCATACTTCTAGCGCCACCAAAGGGAAAGAATATAGTGGAGAACATCCCAACACCTAAGCCCATAGAACTAATTAAAGTGCAAGATGAGGAGGAGGAGTACGAAGATAGTGGTTGTTTGGAGCATAGGGGTAGGATACATCATACAATTTAGAGTGAAGCTAAGCGTGTTGTTACACCACCTCAGCCACAAGAGGGGGATGATGAGTACCTTTATGCGACCCAAGGTGAGAACATGTTTAAAAGAGTGTTAAGGAGAACAAGGACCCAACATGCTACTCTAACCACTATACGTAAATCACCCCGAATCTCCCACAAAAGGAAGTGTGATGCGCAGAGGAGGAGGAATTTGAATTTGAATGAGGAGGTGGAATATTCAAGGAGAGCATGCCTACATCTCCTACACTTCCAGTTACATAGAAGAATAGGGTGAGGCATCAAAGGAGAAGGAAGAAGAAGAGAAACTACTAGAGGAAATAGCTACAGAGGATATTCAGGACATGGAGATACAAGTACCAAATTTGGAGGATATATTTCCTAAGTAGCAAATATCTATAAGGACAAGTAGGTAGCACATTCCAGAGCCATGGGGTATGCATAGGATAGAGGAAAAATTTTCCACACGCTTCTAGAAAACAATCGCACGTAAAGATTTATTTGGCTGAGAGTTGATGGATGAGGATGTGGTGACTATGCGCACATGAAAGAAACTATCATAGTCGATGCATACCCACATAAATCAGCCTGAATTTGATGTGTTTTAGAATCATGCATTTTGAGGTGACTAAAGAAGGCACCTCGGGATAGAAACATGACAATAAAGTCTCTTGTCATGTCGGACGAGAATTTCAAGAATGCACTAGTGAAAGTTTCTTTTGAGTTGGCTAGAAGAAACATGGACAAATCTGCCACAATCAAAGTGTTGCATGAAGAGTTAAAGGAAAAGGATGTAGAGATAACATGCATAACACAGAAAGGTACTTTATGAAGAATAAGAATGAAGTGTTCATAAGAATTGCAGAGGAGATTGGGGATAAGGTAATTAAATTAAGGTCCGACTTGGAACTCGAGGTAAAGCAAAGACATTTCCTTCAACGATACACTATGTGGGAAAGTTAGTGGACTTGGTGCTCGAAGATGAAACTTTGCGTATGTAAGTGCCAGAAAGATCAGAATAAGATGTCGAATGGGAGAAAGCATCTGTGATGAGAAAAATTGTATCTTATGAAGGGTCGTTGCAGGCATTACAAGAAGTGTTAAAGAAAGTGGACTAGGCTTTAAATATATGCATAGCTCCAGAGGCACTCATCAACATTAAGACCTTGGAGGAGAATAATGAGGTCTAGAAAGAAATGAAAGATGAGACATTGGGATATACAGAAAGGTTTTCAATGGTTAAACAAAAGCACGCACTACGGTAGCAAAGACAAGAGCCACATAATACTCGGCTAGAAGAGCTTGGAAAGCTGATTGCATAGAAGATGGACCTTTTAGAAGGAAGAATGACATCCATGTCTAGTGTTTTGTTGATTCTGCCAAATGAGAAAGGAGAAATTTTGAGGGATGAGTTGGAATCCATTGTTTTGGACATCCCGAGAAAGTAGAACAAGCACTCACTAAATGACATGTTTTGGAGGTCAGTAAAAGAGCAAGTATCAGATTATCGATCATCGCAAACTTATACAAAGCGGAGTTTCCTAGATAACCTCATAAAAATTGTTTATTTGTCCACATTATTTCATTCTTATTCTTTCATTGTTATACTTTCCATGAAAATTTTGGAGATACCCATTGTCGAGATGACAATGAGATTAGTGTGGGGTAATGTTGGTCAAAGAATACTTGTCTAAAATAACATGAGGATTCCGTGCAGGATAAAAGGCCCAAAACCAAGGGCGCGGAAGGATAGGGAGGATCCACACATGGAAGGAAAGTTCAGATTTGAAGACTTATCCTATTTTAAGAATAAGGATCTATTTTTGGAAGATAGCATGCAGATCACATCAATGATGCAAAGACATGCGCGCCGTGCATTGTCTATATTTTGAGAAGTGGTTCAAAGTGTCTATGCATGGAGACAAGATAAGAATAGAATAGACACTTCAGCTAACTTCAAGAGGACTATAGATAGCACACTTGTATTTGTGGCTACGATTTTAAAATGGCATGTGACTAACAATAGCATGTGAACTGTTTCGGAATAGTTAAGCGGTGAAGGGCAAGTACCCACCATATATATATGATGTTAGGTGCATAATAGATATAGGTATCACAAAGAGTGGTATATGTGTGATTATAGATGTATGAATGTGTGTATTAGATCCATACTCACATTAATTTAGAATGACAATCTGTAAGGAGCTTCGTATTTATTAATAGATGGAAGATATTGGTGAACCTAAGTGTCATTCTGTAATGAGAAGTACATGTTTATGGTAAAATCATGATTACTATTTAAGCTTGTTCTTTCATATATTTGAGGATATCATGCATTATAGAATGATGGATTAGTTATGAATCTATATGTTTTTACCTTCATCATGTTAACATCCTATTACAACAACCCTAAAAAGGGGACCTGGTACCTTTGTGCACTTTGGGTGAGTGCTCATTGTAGGTTGAGTGATGTGCCAGCGCAACTAGGGTGTTATCTTGTAAATTCTAGGCTGCATGAATGACTATAATAAAGGGTCATCGTAATTTCAAATGTATACAATTTCCAATCTATTTATGAGGATGGTCGGGCTCTTAGTGACCAAGCTGAATGGATAGGAGAGGTGCACACATATAAACAAGTCCTAGTTGAACGTTTTCCGAGAAAATCTTATAAGGAACCATCTAAAACCTCTTAGCATTCATAGCAGAGGAGATCATCAAGTGCCACACATGACAGGAGAAGATAATGTTTGGGAATGTCCTTAGCATCTTGTTTTAAGAAATTGGAGTACCTGATGGAACATAAAAATCTTTATTGGAGTACCCATATAAGAAGCCCTCCCTAGCCAAGAGATTTGATAAATTTACTTGTGACACCATGATGGCTGCCCACAAGGCACATATGGAGAAATTTTATAAGAGAATATATGATTTATTTGGGGATGAGTGGAGGATACTCAAAAAATTGTTAGTGCTAGTACAAGGAGAAGATGATTTTGACGTATACCAAAGCACTTTTGCATTGGTAGGTTCACTATGTCAAAAAGGAACAAGATCCCATGGTGTAAACCATCATTATCCTTCACTGCACAATATTTCCAAGCTAGGTTCAATCAGTTTAAGGAGGCCAAAACACTAAGGTTTGACCTCAGTGAGGTTGACCAAGACTACAGTGAGTGCAGAAAGCTAGTATACCCCAAGAAGTGTGCTTATGTGGAGAAATATGTCTCCTATGAGGTACATATGATAAAACTTGTGACGCTATCAATTTCTATAAGGAACAAAGTGAAGGTATACCTACACACTAGGCCCAAGTATGAGAAATAATCCTACATGAATAATGATGTCACCATCCCGAAGACCCCACCACGAGGAATAATGTCGTGCAAGGAAAATGGAGAGACAGGAGGAACCAGAGAGAATAAGGCATTGAGTATACAAACAATGTACTCTATTGGTGTGTAGGAGTCGAGGCATGAAGCCAAGAACATATGTATGAAGGAAGAATTCCCCTCTTAAGGAAAAAGAAAAGAAACATGAGGAAGAGGTGCGAGAGCAAGAAGATCCCCATACAAAAGAAGAGTCACCAAGGAAGGAGTCACGTTCTGAAGAATATGAGAAGGAAAAATCCCCTATACTAGATTCTCTAGTTAGGAGGAAGTGAAAGGTATCTGCAGAGGTGGACTCAGAAGAAAGAGAGAGCCTAGACTCCTACAAAGGTGAAAAGTATGATGAAAAGCATGAAGAGGATCAGGACCATCCTATAAACGATGTACATGACTTGGAGGAAGGAAATGAAGAAAAGGATGAGGAGGAAGGATATACTCATGGAAAGGGGGAAGTGAGGAGGTAAACACTAAGGATCAAAGGACCCCAAGCCTCACCAAGGAGAAAATATAAGAGGCCACAAAAAGTGAAGTAGTGGGCATAATAAAAGACTTGGTGGAGCAGGAGGTGGAGTATAGTGCTTACGAAATACTCAAAGAGATAGAGGAGGAGAGTGTAGGGAAGTAATATGGGAGCATGGGCAAAGATCCCAGCTTAGTAGTAAGCTTTCCAAAGGTAGCACACATAGGAGGAAACAATGTGGTAGTGGCATAGGAGCAAGGGATGGGCTATATAAATTATCTAAATAAGGTACCACGCACTCACTTCCAAATTATTGTGCCTATAGACCATCTCCTTGTATGGTCTCCATTTGGATAAGAAGGCACATACCCTTGTATGAGAAAAATTATAACTTGGGATTTTGAGTCCCATATGGATGAAGATACCAAAGACTAAGGGAGTAAACCCTTTGGTGAGTTCTCAGAAGAATCGGATGAGCAATTTTGTAATGCGCTCAACAAGGTGTGAGTAGAGGTTGAGGAAAGACTCTTTAGGAGGAATTGGAGAAGAAGAATGAATAAATCATTGAGAAGAGTAAGGATATGAAGCATGAAGAGATGATAAATGTATAGTTAAGGCAAAAACTAAGGGAATAAATGGCAAATGTGTGCGAGGTCTACAAAAATATAGAGATGATTACAAATTCCATTATCTTGAAGCATCTAGACCTAGCCCCGCCTGAGCAGAAATACGAGTCAACCTTACAATGCTTGGAATACTTAAACTATATCCTTACCATGGAAATCCATCCACTCACACTAGAATCAACATAAGAGGAATTAGTGCTCCGAAGGAGGAAGAGAAACAAAATATTAGGGAGACAGTCACTCGGTATTTTTAGCTCCTCGCCACTTTGTGAAGACCACCCGCATGAATGGCTAAGGCCATATATGATAATTGTGTTGATAGAGATAGGGTAGAAAGTATACTAGTTGCTACACATGAGGTAGATCTGAAAGAATTCCAAGAAAAGAACAAAGGAAATAGGGTGGAGCAGGATAAAATCCTAGCCAAAGTTGAGAAGAAAATTGAAACAATCAAAACCTTGTGAGGTTCGATTAAAAATCAGCATCAAGAACTATATCCCCAGGTAACTCACATAATGGATGTGCTAGATGACCTTAGCAAGTAGATGGAAGGTATTGTAGATATGTTGAATGCTAAGGGTGATGAATTGAGATTTTAAGAGGTGAACGCTCTAATGGGTGACCTCATCCAAAGTAGGCGTAGGGTAAAGTGGATTCCTGGGAGAATATTGAGGCAACAACGAGGAAGGAGTTCCCACTCCTCTTACAATAATATCATATTTTCCCATTCTTCCATTCTTGATTTATTCATTCTTCCATTATTTCATTATTCACTCAAAATTATCCAAGTCACACCATTCTTTATTCTTTAGGGAAGCAAGATGTTTCAGAGGATGGAGAACAAGCTTAGTGTGGTTCGATGTTGGGCCCCGAATTATTGGCTAAGTACCAAAAAGGCTTACACATGCAAGAGAAATAAAGAGAAGGGAGTGCGTGAAGAAGTACACATGACAAAGAGGTTTAAGAAGGGTTTAGGAGAGACTAGGGCATACATGGGGAAATAGTACATAGGATCTAAGGATTTATTCATATTCGGTGTTCTAGAGGAACTTAAGGAAAAACATGACCCACTACACATGCCAAGTGGATAAGGTGCTAGCCTGGAGAATTTATGGTCAAGAAATCAATATTCTATGTGGGGAATTTACCTAGGAAGACATCATTACAGAAAGTGGAGAGCTTGGTACATGATAAAATTCACCGATGAAGGACCACATAGACACTTGGCATGCAATCTACTCCTGAAGGAAGGCATGGTGGTAGGTACTGGACCTATAAGAAGATATTCTTGTGTAAAAGAAGAGACACCAAGATATATATGGATAGACATATAACATGGGAAAATGGGAAGATTTATAGGAAGTATTAGGAGGCCCTAGGGTTGAGGGTTTTCACTAGGGATTTATAAGAAGGTCATCATATGCAAGGATGGGTGCAGTAAAATTTATAAGGCGGCCGTAGCTAGGAATCCTGATATATGAGTTAGATATTTGTTTGTACATATATTGTATGGGCCGGATCCCTTAAAATTACTTGTATTAGACCCGACATGGCCTTTTGAATGTAATGTGGTTATTTAGCACTCTTGATCTATATATATATATATATATATATATATATTTGATATATATATATATATTTGATATCTTGTTCATGGATGCAAACCCTATTTTTTTATTCATATTATGAATCAAATATGTTCTTCATAGTCCATGTTGTGTTATTTCTCTCATTTTCATGCATGGGTATAATGATATGGTAGCTCATGTTGTGCTTTTACATGAATATCTACTTTCCTAAAACTAATCCTTTAACTATGGAAATATATTCTCACATAAATGAGGGGTTCGATGCCAACACGTGTTGTACGTGAGTTCCTAGTGCCCATTGGGTGATAGGCCAACGTGCATGAGGTTAGAAAATTGTACTAAGGATACCTAATAATTACTACATGGCTCATATTTCAAGCCCAATTTATCTACGATTTGATTTGGTATTACTAAATTACTCACCCCGAGTTGATCATGCCATTATGCACTAATTTATCCCCAATGATCAATTATACATAGAACATTGGAGGTTTCACATTCTTACCTGAATGTCCTTTTACTTGTTACACAAAGTGTTAGTAAGAACCCTCTCCTGATTTTTGGATGGCTCATTACAAGGGGACAAATTTTCTATAGCTGCTTGTAATAAATCTTGCTGCCTTGGAATTACTAATGATTCCCACATAGAAATGTTGATATTGGTCTTCTTCATTTGATTGATGATATTGAATGGGGGCTGTTTAAATTTTTTTTTCCTTGATGGGCATGACGTTTTCTAGAATTTGGAGTAGTCCATGAGTAGTTACAACCGGAACCTTGGACTAATTCTTTACATTGGGGGCTACTAAAGTAGTTGTCTTATGTTGGTTTTCTTCATTAGGAGCAACATTTGGTTTGTTGACTCCTTGATATGTAAGAGTAGGATACTCTGTGAGAGTTGTTTGAGAATCATCTAGGTTCGATGATTTACCCTCTTCTATGTTCCTTTTCTTATATCTTATGTTGGCTGCTACCCGTGAAAAAGGAGATTGATTTATACCATAAAAATCCTCTACTTGTCAGTTCACAAGTGTGGTCTCACCAAGGTGCCTCTTGAGTAATTTTATACTTAGATCATCTCTTGAGGCACACCAATAGTTTGTACCATCAAGGCCTAGTTTAGCATACCATTGAAACATGCTGCCTGATTGTGAGGTTGACCACAAGGAAAGCACCATTCATATTCTTGTGCAATGTTATTCTAGACTGGAACTAAGGCTTGGGATGTTGAAGGTACATTAGGATTGTATGGATAAAATGGTCTAGCAGTTTGAGACCGCTTTGACTTAGGATTTGCTTTTCTTCCTGAGTAGGAGGCTTGTTAGGCTGATATGGAGGCCTATTCACTTGAGCATGGGGCTGGTACGGTCTAGAGCTATGAGCTTAATACCTTTTTATCGTCACCAACTCATTCCCCAAATTTTGTAGTTTCTTCTTGACTTCTTGAAGTTCCTTGGAAGTACTAGAAGAAGTGGATACATGACTATTATTCAAATTTATAGGATCTGGAATGGGGGCTATTTTAAGTGCTTGACTAGTAGAGGGGTTCTCCATATATTGATATAGGGGATTAGGTGGCTATACATACCAAAAAATGTATGTATTGTACTACCAGAAAAGAGGTTATCAAAACCCCAATGATGATTCAAATCTCTTCGCAAGGTGTTGAGAATCCCAAAAAGCTTGTCGGGTATGCATTTGCATCCCTAAATTCCATATCCTACCTCCACATGCTTTGTTCTGACCTTGTTCCACTCTTTTCTTGCATTTTTTTCTTTAGTTATAGGACCTCCACCATACTTGGGCAGCGGTCCTATGACCGCTGCCTAGGATAGGGCAATGTTCTTATAGAATCGCCACCCTATGCAGGGTGGTGGTCCTGTGCACGTTTTCTAGAACTTTCTGATGCTTTTGTCAACATAAAAAATCAAGTGGCACTCGCATTCCTCAACCACTCTTGCTTGCATTAATGTTTTAGCCGTCTGGTAAACAATAATTTCTCTTTGTTTATAATAAAAGTGTTCAATTTAAACTTACCCTCTGGTAAATCCAAATGCTATAAATACCAAGATTTTTTACAAGGAAATGGGCCCTCTCCCTCTATGAATTACTATTCATTGTGTTTTAATGTTCTTCCATAAGTTTTAATAGGTTTAGATTTTGCATGAATTCTTAGCCTCTCAGTTCAAGGATTCTTTCTTCCTTTCTGATTTAGAGATCACTTGATCTTCACACTTTCATTTTCTCCATTGTTATCCTCAACACATTCAGCTTAGCATAAGATAGTTTCAGTTCTAGATTAAAGTTCATTTGATAATCTTAGAGTTGTAGGTTGTTGTTTTGTCACAAGAAATAGATCCTAGAATTCTTGGTATATTTACATTGTATCCCTACAATAAATCCTGCTAGGAATCGCATAGTCAAGCTTTGTTCACTTGCACTATCCCTCTCTTACTTGCATTCTATTTAGTTTACATCCAAGCTACCATTGTTTGAGTATCTCCTTCTATTGCTGCTATCACATTCCCACTTTTTTGGATTCATGAGAACACGAAGGAACAAAAGATCACACTGAGGGGACAAGTCACGACACAAATAGATTTGCCACATTATTCGTAAAACTCCGGGTTTGAATTATCAAATTTATAGATACAATATATCAAAAAGAGTAGTGAATCATTTTATTTCAGCTTAAAGCTCACTTTCAAGTGTTACCAGGAAGTTGTGCAAAATGATAGCTTCGAGAAGTTGTGATTTATTCCTCACCTCTTAGGTAATATTGAAGGTATTTCAATTTAATTAGTTATTTATTTAAATATTTAGGATAAATTAACAAAGTGCACAGGTAAATAGCTATATCAAAGCTAACTTACTTGTTTTAATTCTATTATTAGATTAATTTTTCATTATCGAATATATTAGAATAGCTGATCTTTAAATTTTGTTCAAATACACATCATCATTGCAAATAAAAAAAAACGAATATAAGCATAGTGTAGATATATCTTTCATAGTTAGTTTACTTATTTCAGCTAAAGTTTGATTATCTCTTGCATGACAATTATGGGACCCAGAGAGCCTAGGGATTACATATTTGAACCTATAGTATCTCAGCCCAAATGTCTTCGCAACATTAACAGATATAGATTAAGTGCTTAGGATTCATGTCTTTCAAATGACAATAAACCCACAAGTAGTTAGTGAACAATTGAGAGAATTGAACATTGAAGATGACAAAGCATACGTATGTTGGTCAAGACATCCCAATTATAGATTACCTTGATAGGATATCAACATGACATTAAAATAACCCAAAAGAGAACAAATATTTGGTTGTGATCCATTGGTTCCATGACCAAATGCGGGAGACTTTCTCATTTACATAGACACAGACTTACGTATACAAGTTGTTAGAACACCAATAAGGTATTCTGAGAAGATCACACAACTCCTAATATTAAACATAGAAGTTGAAAAGGCTTATGACTATTGGATAGTCGGAAGAAGAGATTGATTCTTCACATGAACATAACATGTCCACAATAACCATGGACTCATGGTTTTGATTCCCAGTCCCACAACCCAATGGGTCTACCGATCAATTAAGCATTGACACTAATTTACGTATTACACCGTATTAAGATCCTCACCACTCCCATTGGATATCATAATAAAATTTTCTACATTAAATATAGAAGCCAATCAAGCTAATATTTTCTGGGCTAGGCTAGAAAACCACCCGTATTTTCCCACAAATCCACTACTCACTACCATTTTCCATGACCTTGTCTAGAAATATACACGAAGCACCTGAAGGTCACTTTCCACGTATCCAATAGCTAATAGATAGGATCTCGATAGAGATCAACATTGATTGGAGCCTGCGAGCCGTTATTATATAAGAACGATCCATTACACCAATTCAGGTTAGGAGAGCTTTCTTTGCATTAGACTCGCAGATCCAATTATTGTGTGTTGAAGATATAAGATTTCCCAACTAGTTTTTCCATACCCACATATAATTCATTTCCACTAGCTATCTTGGCATGACCTCGGGAGGTGGAGTACGAAGAAGGGCTACTTGTAGATTCTCATGCTCACATGTCACCATTCTATCATATAAAATTGGTGAACCCGACGTGAAACGTAATTACTACCCCTTTTTCATTTTCATTTCTTTCATCCATCTTCACTCCTTCCAATATCTCGTGGGTATTTATATACCCTTCGAATATGTTGGGATATGATGCATATGGTAGATCTCTTAAGTCTCGAAGCATATTATGGTCAAACAGATAGACAAACTTCACCCTCACTTTTTGCATGGGTGACAACTATTCAAACAACTACTTGTCATCACAAAATCCTACTCAAAGAACTAGCTCTAGTTCTTCATTCTAAATTAAGGAGCTATATCAGCTCACAAAACGCAACAACCAAATCCTTCAGGCTCTAACAATATAACGTTTATTGGAGAATCCATTTCATCTCCTCGGTTTTGTTCGGACAACAAATCGGTAGATAGATAGATCCACTCCCATTTTTGGATGAGGATTATTTAGCACACTACGCTAGAAGCAAACAATGCTTCCAAAACATGTACCCACCTATAGGAAGTTTGCAAACACAACCCGACACCATGCTCCAAGAAACACCCCTATTCCTCCACCTATGGAAAATACTCTCGGTCAAGCTTTGCAAGGTAATGATCAATTCATAGCAGCATACCATACCCCTTTACAACCTCAAGGTATACAACAACCACCATTAAGGCAAAACACTGTGTCTTCACTAATCGAGGTCATCTCAGCCTTAGTTGAGAAGGTTAGAGGACTAGAAATTTCTCAAGAAAATCAAAATTCACATTTTGGGCAAGCAGGAACTTCCAACCCTCCACATCATCCCAGCCAAGTTGACCTCCTCATAGGAATGGGCATGTTAGGCATGCCTCCTCAACATTCATATAACTATCCATAGTAAACACCAACTAGAACCACGTTTTCAAATGCTACTCTAGTTGAAAGTATGATACCTCCCGGTTTAGTACCAAACAACCCATATTAGAGCAATGCTCCTCCCTACTTAAAAATTTATTCAAAATCACCACAGGGAGACATGTTCTCCTCTCCTAAGATGTTCACTCAACCATAGGGATTTCCTTATGTCCTTGCAAATACATATGCTATGCCATATCAACAACCCATTCCACCTCCACCCCCTCAATAGGCACCATCGATGGTTAAAACCTATGCGGTAGGGACTTACTCATAATATTTAAAAGAGCCTCTAGATTTCACCATATGAAGTGTCATGCTTCCAATACCTCTTCCTAATTTACTTAAGTACAAAGGGGAGGGATATCCAAATGCACATATCAAGGCCTATGCCATGGCCATTCGAGAATTTCTCCCTTGGGATGTGGTTCTTAAGACATTCCCTAAAACCTTAGAGGCTATTTCCCTTGATTGGTGTTATAAAACACTTGAAACCTTGATACATTCTTTCAAACAACTTGTGTCAGAATTTATGAAAGCTTTTGACATGAACAAATTGTTAAGAATAGGGATTAGGGAATTCTTACATATTAAACAAGAGCATAATGAATCCACTACCCATTTTATTCAAAGATGGCATACATTTTTCTACTCATTAGCAAGTTCTCCAAACATGGATTAAATGGAACTATGTGACTTATTCCTTCATTCTCTCAATAGAGAGATAAAGGAAGAATTCCAGAAGTTCCCACTAAGGACTTATGATGAAATACTCAAGAGTGCTCTCCAAATAGATCAAGCAGAAATAAACAACGGTCGTAAGACATATGGAACAAATGGGAAATTAATCACTCCCAATCAAAACACTACGACCTATCCTAATGTTGGGAATACTAATCAAGGACCCAAGATCCTTAAAAAAACAATAGGGTTACAACATATGGAGTAACAAACCAAAGGTTAAAAGGGAAAACATCATAAACATTTCACCACCCATTAACAATCAGTGAAAGAATAACTTTACTCCAATAATCAATGCGGTGGATTTTAATCATCCATCATGACCACAAAAACAACAATGGAAAATCTAGACACAATTTCCAAATTGAAGCCCAACTGGATATCGTAATCAAAACCAAAGGCAACATCTCAAAATTTTAACTCCAATAACCAACAACCTAATCGAGTTTTGGACAACAAGTTGTTTTAAACCAATAACCTCGAAACTATAATCCTAACTTGTATTGTGGTTTCCAAAAGATTCAAGGCAATAATACTAGGACTTTCCTTGACTACAATAAATTCATGCAACATTTTGTAGAAGACCAAAGACAACTCTTTATAGATATGTTTTTACCAAATTTCGCATTACCCACGCCAAACATTTATACAGGAGTATTTTCCCCTCAAAATGAACCCCTCAAAATTTTTAACAATCTTGTCCCAAATCACTCTAAAAATAATAGGTTAGATCCAAACGGGATGAACAAGGGTGTTATGATAGGAAATAACGATTATGAAGCCTCAACTTCATTAAATCCACTTGTTGCACCCCAATTAGGAACTCGACCACAAACCAAGGTAGTTGGTTTGGTAGAGGTAGATCTCGAGCTACACATAGAAACCATAAAAAGAACATGAGATTATTCTTCTCAACCAGTTCCAACCTACCCATTAGAACTAGCCAACATTCAACAAACACTAGTAAAACCCATAGGCGCTTATGATCTAATTAATGACCGAAAAAACCTTCTCTCACATTTCCTTATTTGATTTGTTGAAGAAATCTCCCACCCATAGGGATTCTCTCTTAGAATAATTAGGTCTTGGTCATCTAATTAACATCACTCCTCTTGAAACTTAAGTAAACCATGTAGATTTTAATGTCTACCCTCGAGGGTGAGTAGATAGAGATAATGAGTTTATATTTGATATAAGGAAAATGCCAATAGATGCTGAAATTGCACATAGAGGTGACCTAGCCTTGCATTTATAGGTATGGAGTTATAATAACTATGTTAAGAGTGCAATGATTGATGATGGGGTAGTAGTTAACATAGTCCCCTTTGCTTTTCTTTAAAATCTAGGATATGGAGAAACAAATTGTTCCATAACACGAAATATGATAAGAGGTTATGATAGCCTCAAGGCCACTTCAATTGGGACTATAGTATTAAAAATCACATTAGGACCCAAGACAGTACTCACCAAATATTATATTATAGATTGGGAAATCAACTGTAATATGATTCTCGATCGACCATGGATACACCGCATGAAGTCAATCCCTTCCATGTTATTCCAAGAAATAATATTTTTACACTTGGGAAAAATGTTTGTGGCCCAAGGTTACCCAAAACCATTCAATATACATCTAGTAGATTTGATAAATAGACTAGGCATTCACCGTGAGTTTGAACTCCCAACGAATCAACTAACCAAACTAGCTGATCCAAAACTAGAAGAAAAGTTGATACCTACAAAAGAATTAGAAGTTACGAATCTAGTCAAAGGAATTCGAAACTAAATAATGAGACTAATGTCATAGACATGGTATCATTAGGGACTACCACAAAAATTGTCTAGTTACTAGAAAAATATCTACCTATTCTCCTACAATTTCATTCCATAAGTATATGATGTACCCTAGGAATTGGCTCCCTTCCCGTAGACAAATTTTGTATGGTAGAAGTAATGAGGCGTAAGAAACAATCGTGAATAATGTTCCAACATTCATTTTTCCAAGAAAATATTGGACTCTCCACTTTGATGGAGCTAGATGTCATTTTGGAGATGGGGAAAGTGTGATATTTACTTCTCCTGAGGGAAAGATCCTACCTTCCACCTTTAAGTTAAACTTTAAATGTAAAAACAATAGGGTTGAGTACAAAGCCCTCCACCTTGGCCTCATCATAGCCAAAAGGATGGGTGTTGATAACATTAGAGTGCTAGGAGACTCACAATTAGTTGTAAACCAAGTCTCTAAGGTATATGAGACTAGAGTTGAGCACTTACAACTCTATAAAATGGTGGTGTTAGATCTAACCAAAGGATTAAACTTCATATCAATCAAACCAATCCCATGCGAAAAAAACCTTCTCACAAATTCAATAGCAACCTCATCTCCCCATTTCACTCCAATTAGTGAGTTAGAAAATACAAGTTTCATGGTATCACTTTGTACTGAACCATTGGCTCATAAAATACCAAAGAAACCCAATCATGGCACGCGTAGAAGTAAGAATGAGTTTTCTATCCTAGATTATTTTTGATGATAGAGTCACTCTTGGATATCTAAACACCTATGTGGAACTACATCTCACTCATCACATAGTATATTTTTCCCTAATCCCACATTCCTTTTCCTATTTTGGAAATCCCATGATAGAATCTCCTCCAGAAAATAATCTTGATATCTATGAGGTAGAGAATGAATAAGGTTTGGAACTACCTCTAGCCCCACATGAATTTGAATAAGGGAACACCTTCTTAATCAAAGAAATGATTGACATAAATATTGGAACGAAGGAAGAACCAAATATTTTAAAGTTGGGATCCTCGTTAACTCTATAGGAGATAGAAATACATACCCAGATGCTCAAGGAACATCAAAAGGCTTTCACATTTAATTACAAATAAATGACGGAATTTAACCACATATCGCAAGATACATAATCTTGTCACCTAACCAAATGCAAATCCAATGAAGCAAAAGTCAAGACCAATGAAACCAAAAGTGGCTCTCATGGTGAAAGAAGAAGTAATGAAACTTCTCTAGGTGGGATTCATCAAACCAGTTGACTACTCATAATGGGTATCTAATATCATCCATGTTCTAAAAAAGAATGGGAAGATATGGATTTGCATAGACATTCGAGACATTAATAAAGCTTGCCCAAAAGATGACTTACCATTGCCATCCATCAACGTCATTATTGACCCAACAACCGGATTTGAGATCTTGTCTCTCATGGATGGATTCTCGGGGTATCATCAAATCAAAATATCGAACAGGATCAAGTCAAGACCACACTTATAACTCCTTGGGGAACTTAATGTTACGTTGTCATGCCATTCATTCTTAAGAATGTTGGTGCTACATACCAGCAGGAAATGACATACATATTTCATGACCTTATTCATAAGATTGTGGAGTCCTATGTAGATGACTTGTTGGCCAAGGCCAAGAAGCATTGTGATCACCTAGAAGTACTCTGTATCATTCTCTCACATTTGATTGAATATGGCATCACATTGAATCTAGAGAAATGCGTATTTGGTGTAACAGAAGGAAAGCTTCTGGGCTACATTATATCCTCACAAGGGATTGATGTTGATCCAGCCAAAATCTGGGTTGTTCTTGAAATGATTCTTCCATCAGACAAATCTGGTATCAGATCATTTCTTGGGAAACTTGGTGTAATTTGAAGGTTCATTCCAGACTTAATTTTTCCTATTCATCCAATCAACAATTTATTAAAGAAAGATTATAGCATTGATTGGAATGTAAGAATGCAACAAGGCCTTTGAAGAATTTAAACGCTTCTTGTTTTCTCCTCCCATGCTAATTCCTCCTAGACTAGATCATCCTTTGATCCTATATTCATGAGCTACTGATGTCTTGCTAGCCTGCATGTTGGCTCAAGAAGATAATGATAAACGGGAACATGGAGTCTATTTCATTAGCTTGACATTACTTGATTATGAAACATGTTACACACAAAAGTAAAAGAATGCCTTGTCATAGTCTTCACAACGAAACATTTAAGACATTACATGTTAAATCAATAAATAAGTGTTATTGTAAAGACATATCATTTATGGACATTCCTCACACAAGGGTCTTTATCTAAAAAGGTTGGACGTTTCATAACCTTAATGGGTGAGTTTGAATTAACATTTTTCAACCAAAAGTCTCATTAAGGGACAAATCATTCTAGATCCTGGTTAGTTGTCAATCCATTAGATGGAGGTGATCTCGGTAGATCTATAATTTCTTGATGAGTGCAAATATTTTGTCAAAACCAGGCCCCCATATCTATATGTCCTTGGTACATTAACATCGTCAATTTTATCATGGACCATACATACCTAGAAGGTGCTACATTGCAACAAAGAAGAAAGTTACGCATTATCACTGCTAAATATGTTATTTTAGAACAAGTTCTCTATCATAAAGCCTTCAATGGAATGCTTTAAGATGTGTTGACACGGAAGAATCCAAAAATATTCTTTACGAATCCCATGAGTTCAATATGTGGAGGCCACTTTGGAGGCCATTCCACTACTCACAAAATACATCGATGGGATATTTCGGCCCACTGGTACATGATGTAGTAGAATTTGTGCACAAGTGTCATAAATGCCAAGAATTCTCTCATAAGATTCACATGCCAAAGACAAGCTCTACAACCAATCGCAACCCCATGGCCCTTTTACACGTGGGGAATAGATTTGATAGGGAAATTCTCTTCCTTGTTAATGAGATGGCCATAACTTTATAATTACGGCCAAAAATATTTTACTAAATGGGTAGAGGCCATGTCTCTCACCACCTTTCCAGGTTTTGTAATCACTAAGTTCATTTTGAATCAAATCATTTATAGGTACGGTGTCCCACAAATCATTATCTCAGATAATGGAACATCCTTTAAGAATGATGAGGTTTGTGAATTATGTTGCAAATTCAAAATAAACCATCACACGACCTCTCTTTATTACCCCCAAGCCAATGGATAGGATGAGGTAATAAACAAAACGTTAAAATCCATTCTCCTTAAAAGAGTTAAGGAGAAGAAACAAGATTGGCATTTGAAATTATACCCAGTTTTGTGGGCCCATGGAACCTCAATAAGAAAACCAATAGTGGAAACCCCTTTCTCATTAGTATTCGGGGTGAAGCATTTCTCCCACTTGAGGTTGAAATACCGGTCTCGTATCTCATTACAAGGGATTTTGGGAGAACAAGCCTATAGAGAGGCATGCCTCTCTCAACTAGAAAGCCTTGATGAGGCCAAGCTAAATGTAAAACAATGACACAAAGCCTATGCTTTGACCGGATGTGCGGTAATATAAAAAAATGTCTACAAATGAGAAATATATAAGGGAGATCTAGTTCTAAGACTAGATAGCCGGATTGATAAGAAAACCAACGAAGGAAGGAAATTGGCCCAAGTGGTGGGCCCATACCAAGTCATGAAATACTATGGAAAGCGCATATCTCTTGTGTACACTAGAAGGTGAGGAATTTAATGAAGCTGTCACGATTCCTTGCATCTTAAATGGTTTTATGCATAGGTCATCAAGCATCACCATTTGTATATTATATTACATTGCATTAGTCACTTAGTTGTTTCATTCTATTCACTCATTTTGTAAATTTTGTGGTCAAGAGATTTATTATCAAGCAATTTATTATAAGATTCTAAAAATATTGGCAAAATCATTCAAATCATATCTCTTAAATTTTCATAATATTATCAAATGATTCCAAAATCATCTCATCAATTCGACATAAAAATCTTGACAAAACCATACCAAGGCCCGCATACTTGGTCATACTCATTCTTTTCTACAAGGTTATGTTGTTCTTAGCTACAGTTTTTTCTAGAATCTTCTTGGTGTCACATCTATCCTTCTTACATCTCTTTGAAACAAGGATACTCCAAAATCACAAATCAGAAATGTTAGATTAAATAAAAAATACTAAACAAAATAGAATATTTTATTTTTACACACTTCTTTACCCCACCAATCTTCAGTGATGAGCTCGCATCTCATACTAGTAGTGTGAGGTTTAGAAAGGAAAGAAGTGTCCTTACTTGCCTATGTCCTTCCTTCGGTGATGAGCCCATGCATCTTACGAGTAGCATGAGATAGGGCGTAGGGGTTCCATTCACACAAATCAATGAATCTTATCATTTTAAAAATGAAAAGCAAGTGCATTGAGTGAAATTAAGTATCCAAATTCCAAAGAGATCAAATCCTCAAAACCAGATTTTTTCAACCAAATTGCCATCCATGGATCTAATTCTAGATAAATTGGAAAGTAAGTTACATTCTGAACTGTGTAGTAGTTTTGAGTAAGAGTAAGTACGCAGGTCTAAATTTGATTTCTATCAATACCTTGTCTTTCTCTCATCATTTCAATTAAGTCAAACTCATACAATTTGCACCCTTCCCAACTCTTGGTGTTGATCCCTTGCATCATCTTACTAGCTGCATGGAGTTAGGAACGGGGAAAATTCATATCATTATCACTATATATTCGTCACGTTTTTCCAAAACAAATAGAAGCAACAAACATTTCCCAAAGAAGCCAACATTTTAGTACTACAATATGTTTGCATCATCGCCTATCAAAGCATTATAAAAAAATAGAAGAGAAACATTATGTTCAACACTTTTTATCACTTTTCATCAATTGCATACATTTTAAAAAGAATATAAAAAAATATTGTAAAAACATCTAGTGTACACATGGGAAACAAACCATAGAAACTCTAGATACAAAGAAGATCTAGATCCAAAAAGATATATATATATATATATATATATATATATATATATATATATATATATATATATATGAATCATGTTCTACATACAATGCCATCATGCACTAGGCATGGTCAAAACACTCAATGAGCCCGAAAAATACAAAAACAACCCATATAAACATCTAGCAGAATCACTACAAAAAGACCAAATGGCCTCTCAATCCCTATGGGATCCCTCAGAGGGTGCACGATCACATCTAGGACTCCTACTACAATGACACTCTGAATGAACTAAGTGCTCATGATCATGGCCACTGGTTGTGGTCTCACTACGAGAATGACTTTGCCTCATCAGACACTCAGCAATCCTATATCCAGCTACCTCAGCATAAAGGGAGGTCACTAACTTTTCCGCCTTCCAGAAAGGGGCAAACACATCAGTATGTCTTCCGCTACTAAAGGCTCTCTAACATCCTCAGTAAGCTCGGCCCAAGTACTCTCCGAGGGGAGTAACAGGTGTCCACACACACTCGGTGAATCAAGTCTCACCATCCCTCAATAGTCACTGCAAATAAAAAGAGAAATAACAAGTTAGAAAATCACCAAAAATAAAGTAAAAAACAATGAAACAACAAAAGGAAATATCAACTAAACATTTCTAGCTAAACAAGGTTGAGAAAAGAGTAGTAACTCACTCGGATCTCTAGGCATCTAGGTAGGGTCTCTAGGATCTGCGCCTACTACCGACTGCTACATGACTACGGAACCTCCCCCAAATCTGGAAATAAATGATGTCCTACCACAGACTCATCATCTCCCCTAAGTCCTGAGAAGGCAACTCCTCTAAGATTAGGGTCACCTTCTCTGCACTTACCTCCTCCCTCTCGGCCCTCAAGATATCCTGAGTGTCATGCCACTTAGAATCACTCTCATCCTCCTCATTCATCCCATCGGTCTCACCTCCCATCGTCTCCTCCTCCATCTCCTCCTCTGTCCCCCCTAAAGACTCATTTAATGCTAATATTTTTGAAAATAACCCCCTAAGAAAAATATTTTAACATTTTTTATATTTTAGGTTTAAAAATAATGAATTGAGAAAAAATAACCCGAGACTTTGCAGTCGATGTCTTGCTCTCGGAGGCATGATCACTATCTTGCAATTAACTTTTTGATTGTAATCTCGTTGAAAACGGTTGTCATGGGTCTTAGAGCTCAAAATTTGCAAAATCAACACGCACAAATGGATAGGAAAATGAGCTCGTTTATATATATATATATATATATATATATTATATATATATATATATATATATATAAAATATTCTATCCTTGTTTTAAATGTTCTTTCATAGAGTTGGAGCACCAACGGAGGTAAGTTCTTATCCCCACACAAATGGTAAGTCCTCATTTCATGTTAATATAGTGTTTATTTTTTGATTTCTTTATCTATCTACACTTGAGTCCTCTTTTCATTTTACGAGATAGTGGGAATCTAGATGGTGATGTTGTGACACACGGGTATCTCAGTATAGCTTCTAACTCCCCATTTCGGGATTTTGGCATACTCGGACCCACCGTTTTATGCCTCTTCATGGCTAAAACACTTCTTCAAGGGGACAATATGTATGTACCCAAAAATGTATGTATTGTACTACCGAAAGAGGTTACGTAAACCCAAATGATAATTCATATCTCTTCACAAGGTGTTCAAAATATAGAAAAGCTTTCCGAGTATGCATTTGCATCCCTAAATGCCCTATCTAGCCTCTGCATGCTTTGTTTTGACCCCGTTTGACTCTTTTCTTGCATTTTGGTCTTTTGTTACAGGACCGCCACCCTGTTTGGGTGGTGGTCCCGAATCGCCACCTAGGATAGGGCGGTGGTCTTGTAACCGCCACCCTACGTAGGGCAGCGGTTATGTGCACATTTTCCAGAACTTTTTGACACTTTTATCAACGTAAAAAATCAAGTGGCGCTCACATTCCTCAACCACTCTTGCTTGCATTTATGTTTTAGCTACCTGGTAAATAGTAATTTCTCTTTGTTTATAATAAAAGAGTTCAATTCAAACTTACCCTCTAGTAAATCCAAATGCTATAAATACCAAGCTTGTTTACAAGCAAATGGCCCCTCTCCCTCTATGAATTATTATTTAGTGTGTTTTAAAGTTCTTCCATAAGTTTCAATAGGTTTAGATTTTTCATGAATTCTCAGCCTCTCAGTTCAAGGATTCTTTCTTCCTTTCTGATTTAGAGATCACTTGATCTTCACACTTTCATTTTGCTCCATTGTTATCCTCAACACAATCAACTTAGCATAAGATAGTTTTAGTTCTATATTAAAGTTCATTTGATAATCTTAGAGTTGTAGGTTGTTGTTTTGTCACAAGAAATAGATACTATAATTCTTGGTACATTTTTTCTTTATCCCTACTATAAATCTTGTTAGGAATCACATATTCAAGATTTGTTCACTTGTACTATCCCTCTCTTACATTTAGTTTGCATCCAAGCCGCCTTTGTTCAAGTATCTCCTTCATTGCAGCCTATCACATTCCCACTTTTCGGATTCACGATAACATGAAGGAAAAAGATATCACACTTAGGGGACAAGTCATGACACAATTGGATTTTCCATTATTCTGTAAAAGTCTATGTTTGAATTATCAAAATTTTAGTTAAAATATATCAAATAGAGTAGTGAATCATTTTATTTCGATTAAAGCTCACTTTCCATGTTACAAGGAAGCTATGGGAATGACGGCTTCTAAGAAGCTGTGATTTATTCCTCACTTCTGAGGTAAGATTGAATTTCTTTCAATTAAATTAGTTAGTTATTTAAATATTTAGGATTAATTCATAAGTGCATAGGTAAATAGCTATATCAGGCTAACTTTCTTGTTTTAATTTTGTTATTAGATTAATTGTTCATTATCTGAATATATTAGAATAGCTGCTCTTTAAATTTTGTTCAAATACACATCATTGAAAATACAAAAACAAAAGGGAATATAAGCATAGTGTAGATATATCTTTCATAGTTAGTTTACTTATTTCAGCTAAAGTTTGATTATCTCTTACATGAGAATTACGGGACCCAGAGAGCCCAGGGATTACGTATTAGAACCGGTAGTACCTTAGCAAAATGTCTTCGCAACATTAAGGAATATAGATCAAGGCCTTAGGATTCATGTCTTTTAAACGAAAATAAACCCATAAGAAGTTAGTGAACAATTGAGAGAATTGAACATTGAAGACAACAAAGCATACTCATTCTGGTCAAGACAACCCAATTATAGATTACCTTGATAGGATATCCACGTGACCATACAAGAACCCGAAAGAGAAAAAATATTTGGTTGTGATCCATTACTTCCACAAGAAAACACATGACACCTTCTCATTGACATAGACACATGCTTACATATACAAGTTGTCGGAACACTAGTAAGGTATTCCGAGAAGATCACACAACTTCTAATATTAAACATAGAAGTTGAAAAGGCTTATGACTATTGGATAGTCAAAAGAAGAGATTGATTCTTCACATGACCATAATATGTCCACAACAACCATGAACTCATGGTTGTGATTCCCAAGTCCCACAACCCTACGGGACTACTAGTTAGTTAAGCATTGACACCATTTTACATACACTGGTATTTAGATCCTCACCACTCCCATTGGATATCATAAGACAATTTTCTGCATTAAATATAGAAGCCAATCAAGCTAATATTTTCTAGGCTAGGCCAAAAAGCCACCCATAGTTTCCTATAAATCCACTACATCTCTCACTACCATTTTCCATGACCTTGTCTGAAAATATACACGAAGCACCTGCAAGTCACTTTCCACGTATCCAACAGCCAATAGATAGGATCTCGGTAGAGATCAACATTAATGGAGCCTCGAGCCACTATTATATCCGAATGATCCATTACACCAATTCAGGTTAAGAGAGCTTTCTTTTCCTTATACTCGCAGATCCTATTATTGCGTGTTGAAGCTATAAGATTTCCCAACAACTTTTCCTATACCCACATATACTTCATTTCTACCAGTTGTCTCGAAAGTACAACCTTGGGAGGTCGGGTATGAAGAAGGGCTACTTGTATATTTTCATGCTCATGTGTCACTTTTCTATCGTACGGTGGCCTAGGTGCTAGTTTACCATCTTGGATTAGATAATTCTCAGCTCTAATATCCATAACATAAACATCTTGATAAGGTTATCCCTCCCATAGATTATATCATAACAAATATATCATAATTTAAAGATTTAAGGAAATAGAGAAATGCACCTTCAATGACCAGCCTTACAAGAATTGGGATACGGTCCCATGTCTATTGAAATTGAAAATTAAAATCAACTATTTTTTCATTAGGGGCCCTCTTGATTGTAGTCAACTACTCCAATAGGGACATATTATCTCCTCTTTCTCCAAACTGGTTGCAGAGGGCTATGTATATTTGATCCCAATTTGTAATTGACCCTATTGCTAAGTTCTGAACCACTGTAAGGTATTTCCTTTAAAAGATGAAGTTAACAATTTAACTACAACATCTACTTCATTGATCTCATGAATGGTATAGATATTCGCAATATCCTTAATATGGTCAGTGGGAGTCATGTGGTTTTCCCCGTGAAGTAGGGAATATTTTTTAATGCTGCAACTAGAATAGGGTTTTGGGCATTGAGGGAAAGTGGACTACTTCCCATGAAGTGGACATAGGGATTTGGTGGTCCTTATGCTTGTTGTGGATGATGCATCATGCGGATTTTCCAAACGATCCTGGTTGATTGAAGGAATGGTATACCGAGATGGAAATGTGGACAAGGTCCTATTAGGTTGATATGGAGACATTTGTACTCTTCTTCTCTCCCTTCTCTCGCTAGATGATAACTAAAAGTATTTAAAGAAACCTTCTTCTCTTGCTCTGGACTGAGTTTGGATCCTTCTCATGTACTTGGGTCACTAGTACTGTTGAAACCAATGAGACTTGGCCCTAGGAGTCACAAGATGTGTTGCTACAAAGCCTCTAAAGGCTAAAAATTCACCAAGATACACATCCAATCTTTATAAACATGGAAAATTTGACCTTTTGTCCCACCATGCATGCCAAAACTGTTATCACAAAATTACAGCCCCGATTAGTAGTGATTTGTATGTGTGAGGAAATCAGTGTAACCTGTATAACATGGGATTACCCTATAGTATGGGACATTTTAAGTAGGATAATCCTCCGAAGAAAATCTGCTTCTTCTCCTAACCTAGTGCCAACGTCTCCAAAGTTCAGAGAGTGGAAAACAAAACTTATCCTACCCTAATGCTTTCTAAGGAGACAAACATAAAATCATGTATAAAAATAAATCTACTCTAAAGGAAGGTGATGCACCAAGAAAGGGTGAGACAATCTAAGTGAGTGAAAAATAGGGAGTAAACAAGGTAAGAGAGGGTAGGTGGAGGTGCCACAGTCTAAGACAATATTTAATTCCCTATATTCATAAAGCACAAAAATTTAAAGGTCTTGTAAAGAGATATAAACATGCATAATATACCTGCAAACATAATGGAAGGCAAAAATACAATACAACTCGAATTAGGGCAAGAAAAGACGTAAATACCAATTTTATTGCTCAGAAACATGCACAATCCATTACAATATAGGTACAAGGAAAAATAATTTACAATAAGACTAAGTTCGATGCCTTTAGCTCACAATATCTCTAGAACAATTTTGACAAAGTTCCTTTACATTGAGAAAGTCTCTTCTTTGTAAATGAGGGGTTTATCACATTATATAGAGAAAGAACCTCAATTTTTCTCACCAACCGACAACTTGCATTCAATTCTCTAAAAAGAGGTATGGGAAGCCATAAAAATTCACTTCTCAAGGGTACCTTTCTAGCAGAAGAAGACATGGGTGCCATACTTCATTAAAACTAGTTGTTGAGCTATCTTTTCACCCACCTACCTCACCTGATCCGAGGTCTATCTTTGAGATTCCTGTAGTCATTTGGTAACAACATTTTTATTTTCATCTAGTAATATTATTTTATTATTTTTGATTGGGAATACGTTGTCCTAGAAGTGTTGGTTTCGCGACGTGTTCCATATTGTCAGTGAACTAGTTTTATTACCGGCCAATAACAACATGTTTATTCTATGGCCAACAATGTCTATACACATGGAGGAAATGTCGGTGGAAATTTCAGGTGGCTATGATCCTTGTATTACTAGCTGGTAACACCATTTTTGTTACCGATTGGCAATGTTCATACACATTATCAGTTGGGAACATTTGTATGTTCTTGGATGATAATGGTTTTTCCTTTCATGGTAATATTTCCTCTAATTACCGGTCAGTCACACTATTTTTAATACCATTTGGTAATACTTCCTTCATTCTATATCTAAATGGCTTGGAACTTCACCACGACTCACCACTTGTCGTGATGATTTACAAATAATTTATTCCATCAACTTCCAACACTCATCCCATTTGGTTTTCCACTTTTTAAGGATGTAAAATATTGATAACACCTACTTTTTCAATAATAAATTATGTATAATTACGTACTCGCTAACATAATTTTGATGTAAATTATTTTATGACGCTCTTCGTTACCCCTATTATTGCAAAAACCTCCGTCCTCTGTCATGTAGTATTTTCTCATGCCTTTGTACTAGAATGACATATAAAATTCATGCATGCACTCTAATACATGGCCAAAACTCCAAAATACATGCAAATCTTCAATATTTTTTTCGTAACCGTCTTGCATCATATTTTACCATTGATTTCTACTGAAATCAAGTAAACATATCTACCTTTGGTAAGCTATATAATGTACATAGGTTTAGGATCTTGTGGTGATAGTACATTAATCCATTTAGTCCTACAATGATTTAGATCTTACATATGGATTTAACCATTTTCTTTTTCTACTTCTTCTAGTGGTTCTTAGTTAATTTCTTCTTTTAGATCTACATGCCTTTTATGTCAAGCATTAACTACACATTGTTGCCAAAACTATATTCAGAATCAAAATATCTAACTTCTTAAAAGAAGTAATAATTTTAAAGCCAATTATTCTATTCTTGTATTTCACATTGAGACTTTTGGTTCCCTACGTAGATTTATAGGTGTTGGAGGTTAATTAGAAAGGAGGAAACCAAACTTAATCTTCATCCAATTGTCACTAGGCTTGAGTATTTTTTCAAAATAGATTGTTTGTGATTTTTCCTTAAAATAGTTGGTGGTCTCGATAGAATTCTAGTTGTTTCCCATGATATAACCTCTTCCTCTATTGGTTTCTCTTCCCTATGAATTATTCTAATGATATTACCTTCATCATAATGTCTTCTTCCCCAAGGTTTTTGCATCATGGTAGTGTGTCCTTCAAGATCATCTGCTAATATTTTTATCTCTTAAGAAACCTTTGGATCACTATTTATGTCATATTCATCTACTTCAAGTGTTTTTACAAATATATCTTCTTATTGGTAAATATCTTATCCCTCATCAAAAATCCCACCATGTTGTTGCATTAGTGGAATAGATGGATTTAATTTCTTTATTTTTGCAATATAATTTGGGAGCAATATGTATAGGTTGGTTAATGATGTAGAAAATGAATTTCTTAGAGCGGTGACATGAGAAGCAATGGAGATGAAAAAAATGTAATGTATGGTGTGGGAGTGTGATCTTATAGGAAGGAATTGTTAGGAATTAGTATTTACATCATGGTAAATAATTATATGGTTAGTTTTATATTTATTGTTATAACAAATGTATAACAATATATTAATACGGGTTTTATATTGTTTATACTTCCTACTTTATAGGAAGTTGGTTTTCCTATTTGGATGGCTATTTAATAGCACTCCATACATTGTAATACGGTGTGAAGAATTATTATTATTTGATGTATTCAGCTCTTGTCTCCTTCGTATTTTCTTGCTCCGACCTTAAGCAGCTTTTTTCATGTGGTATCAGAGCGTGGCTATTCCAGAGAGGTGGATAGAGATTTGAGGAAGAAATGGAGAAATTTTCAGACAAAGACATGTAGCAAGTTTGCTACTTGAAGCTTGAAACAGGTTATTAAAACGACGATATCTTTCGTATTTCTTAATGAAATTGGGTGATTCAAAATGTTATGGAAAGCTAACATCATGTAGAACAAAACCAAAAATGGTTTTAGATATTGATTTATAGATTAAAAGTTGTTTGCATCAGAAAATAGATGATTTTTTAGTGACAGAAGTAATATAGTTGAGAATCTATTTTACACATTAGTTTGGATCTGCATGCGGCCAAGTATTCGTGCAGTTAGTCACTAGTGGTGTTAGAATTGGAGAATTGTAGAAATATGATTATAATTTGAGGCAAAAGAAATTCATAGTATTGGAATGTTAAAGCCACAAATAAGGTGCAGATTTGATTTCCCAGCTTTTTGCATACCAATGTGCATTGGATCTAAAGGAGAAAGGTGCAGAGATAAGTGAATATTATACAAGGAAGATCTGAATGATAGATTCACCTGAGTTTTTTGCATATCCAACTGTGATTTTCCAATTATTTTAATTTTTCATAAAGACTATAGTTTTGAAAAATTATTTTTTCCTATAGTTTTTATTTAATAATTGCATTTAGAGGGCAATTATTACTTTTTGGGTGAATTAATTTTTTTGGCACCTGTTCTTGGGGAAATTATTTTTTTTGGAATCTTCATTTCCTCCCAATTCTAATGAGTGGTCACATGATAAGTTTTCTCTCTATTTTGAGGAAAATTTTAATCGTTGTGTCAATTTTAATTAAATTAAGCCATTTTATGGGAAATTGTAACTTCAATAACTTTTGCACGGTAACTCGAAATCGAGCGCCATTTTTTTCAAAAGTGTATTTTTTTATTCCCATCATAGTGGTTCTAATTTTGGGAGAAAATAAAAAAATGAAAATTACCCTCTATTTTGGCCATCTTGTGGACGCATTATCGGTTGTACTGACGTCCCTAAATAAAATATTTCACATTGAGGGGAGAAGCTTAAATAAATACAATGTGGAAACCATGTAGTCTCATGTTCGAGATCCCATTTGAGTTAAGCACCCATATGATGGAGGATGGAGGCACAGGAGGTAGGAGGTCATATAGCGACCTCTCATCGGGCCGCCAACAACGGGTCCGCATTAAGCTTTGGTGACGTGTGTGTGTGTGTGAGTTTTCTTTCATTTCAGAATTGTAGTTTGTTGTACGATTTTAGAGTTCCTATTTTGTGTGGTATTTGATGGATGTTGGAAAGAGAGTTGTGTTGGAGCGCAGATGACTGTAAGTGATCCTCGGATTTGAATTGGTCCTCTCGAATGCCATCCTTCGTTAGAAGATGGTCAGCTAGAAGAATATGTTCACTAGCATTAGTGACCATGTGCAACAAGACCTAACTAGCAAGATCCATTCAAGAGTATGTTCTTCGATGCATTTTGCTTCTCAGTATCTATATGAGTGGAAATTTCACATTGTGGGGGAATATGATCCAATATTCCATTTCCATTATGTTTTATTATGCAGTTTTGTAATATACAAGTTATGTTTCCTACATAATTCCCTGATGTATAAGCATAGTGATGAACAATATCACCAGAGTAAGTCAGTTCATGGATCTTGAAAGGGTTTGTGGGAGGATCCAGAAAACCACACGAGGTGGACAATTGATGGGACCTGTTCACGTCAAGGTTTGTGGTAAACCTGTTTAAAACCATGGAAGGAGAGAGTCTTTCTTTTGGATCAAAGTCATGAGTCACAGAGTTAGACATGCCACAGGGGTGAGCATATTGCAGTTGAGAGTGTGGATGTTTTTCTACTATGTAAAAACTAAGGGGGGGAATGTTAGGAATTAGTATTTACATCATGGTAAATATTTATATGGTTAGTTTTATATATATTGTTATAACAAATGTATAACAATATATTAATATGGGTTTTATATTGTTTATACTTCCTACTTTATAGGAAGTTGGTTTTCCTATTTGGATGGTTATTTAATAGCACTCCATACATTGCAATACTGTGTGAAGAATTATTATTATTTGATGTATTTAGCTCTCCTCTCCTTCTGTATTTTCTTGCTCCAACCTTGAGCGGTCTTTTTAGGAATAATGGGTTAATATAAGTAATTGATGATGTTATTTTCCCTTCTATTTGGTGATAAAGGGAATATAACCATAAGGTGTATTCTCTACAAAAGTACTAATGGATTTGAATTCTTAGTGCATAGATAGTTTTTGCATGGCTCTATCCTGGGTGATAAATTACATAACTTGTTGTCTTGAAAAAACAATAACATTTGTAAGAGTCATGGTAGTTAGATTAAGGACCTTGACATTGATATAAATAATGATATGATCAACAAGATCATAGGGATTAAATTCTAGTAAATGTATTTTAATGGAATTAGAAATGTGATATTTTCATGATATGTAAGTTTATGGTATTAGATAAAAAAGAATTCAAACTCGAAAGATCATAAAGTTTAATTTTTGTAAAACAATTATTGGATTTAATTTATTTATTTCATTGAGGAGGACTAAACTCATTGATTTTCATATGATACAAGTATGAGCATTGGATTAATTTGTGTGAAGAAATGAGCTAGTCACATAACTTCAGACATTAAAATCCACCATGGGAGAACTATTTCCCAAAATAAACTATCTACAAAAGAAATATTGGTAGTAGGGTTAAGATTAGTAGTCGACATAGTGTTTTCATAGTGCTACACCATGAAGCGATTTTGTATAATTGATTAAGATGATAATAAATTTTCAAGTATGAATGATATAAGGGTATAAATAATCTGATCATCATAATGATGAGTGACCTTTCTCCTAAATTTAATTCCTTTTGAGAAGTATCTAGTTTAAAACCAAGGACAAAATTGATTTTGATATGTTCGTGTTAGATCTAGAGCTTTTGATTTTTTCTTTAAACATTGGTTTTTCCTTTTCTACTTGGCCTTACTTTTCCATATTCTCTAGCTATAGTTGAAATTTTTCTAATAGATATAATATTTCATCCATTTGGTGTATTCTATCTTCAACTTGTGTTACTTTTTGTTAGAGTGCATGGAAAACATTGAGTGAAGAATCCATCATTATTTATACATCATTATTATTTTTTCTAATGAATTGCAATACTTTATACATTTGAGTGATATGTTTTAAAAACTTGTTAATAATTTTTTCCTATCTTAGCACATTGAATATTTCACTCGTATAATGGCTGAAAAATTAGATTACCAATCTGTAACTTTTTGGTACATGACTTAACTAGTTCATAGATGTTAGAAGCACAATATAGTGGGGGTGAATCAGTCCTACAATAATTTTTACTTCATTTACCAAACCATACATTCATCATTTAAGTTGTCCATACATCATACATAACCATGCGAGCTTATTAAGATATTCAATATTCAATCACAACAACATAATGCAAGATACACAACACATAAACACCATATGTAAGTGGGAAACCCTTATGGGGAAGAAAAACCAATGAAACTCTTCTTATATTACACAAGAAAAAAAGATTCAATGAAGCACCAACTTGACAACCAACATCAACCCCTGGTTTAGTAGAGCACCAACCCTACAAGAAACACCAACTACTAATTTAGTGAAGCACCCACTCCAAAAGGAGGCTAAAACCCCCTAAGATGATCAAGCACCAACTCGATGAGATGAAGATGAAGATATATAATTTTTTTCTTGTCGAAATGATGGAGATCAATAATTCATCTCATGCATACACCATCAAACCCTCATTCCTTCAACTCACTCAAACTTGGATTTTCATGCCTTGATTTGGATTATATATCTTGCACAAATGGCATCTATCCATCCTAAAAAAATTCAACATCATAAGATATTAATTCATGCATTATATGCTCCTTTAAACTCTCAAGAAGGTCACATTTTTAACTCTAAAAAAACTAGTTCAAATTTGAACTCAAAACTCAATTTTATATTCATTTCATTTCCCAAAAAAAGGAGGTCAGTCCTAAACATTTAGTTCAACCAATGCATATTAAAAAATCCCAATAAAATCATTAAAACATTCATAATGGACCTACATAGGTCGGAAATGCCTAAACACACTCAACAAGCCCAAAAAAGGCTTAAAACCCCATCACCTAGATGAGATAAAACAATGTAAACACCATAAATATGATTATTAAAGCCCCAAAGTTCACCACACATGTCAAATATGACATAAAAAAACATTCATGGTCATTAATTATCTTTCTCTAATAAAATTTATCATAACTAACTCAAGAAGGCTCATATCCTTCAAGATAAACAAAATTTTCTAGGACCCTCTCTTCATCTTTGGACCTCAAGCACACAAAAAAAAAACCTAAAATATGGAATGTAACATAGAATTTGAATCTTATAGACCTTTAGAAATAATCCATACATGTTATATTTCATGAAACATCCATGCGTGCAAACCACACTCAATTTCCTCTTAACCAAATTGAGTTTCCAAAAAAAGTAGTTTTACAAACTCGACTAGTTTGCTCCTTTATGTTACTTCAAAGACTTAAAAATGCATTAAATAGGAAAAAATCTCTCTTAACTCTCAAACTAATAGGAAGGATACAATCATTCATATGATGCATCTTCTACCTCTATCTTCTAGCAAAATCAATCTGTCTTGAGAAATAATAAACCTTATTCTCTACAAATTGAGTTGGATGACCCATTGAATCTCATCACCCTAAAAAAATTATATATCATTGGAAATATCTACGAATCATCTTTCAATATAATCTTATATTTACATCAAAATCCAAGTTGAATGTCGTTAACCATGTCAATATATGAAACTACTTCTTTAGCCTTATAGGACTAACAATTATTTCACTATATGGGACATGTTCCAATGAATTGAGACTCTAGTATTTCAAGTATTGGAAGAAATCTATTTTTATTTTTGTGTATATGCGATTTCATTTTTGGCTATATCAGATTCCATTATTACTATTATTTGAATCCAATCGTAGCAATATTGGATTCTAATATTGTCATTTTGGAATTATTCTTGTTCCAATTTCACTATTATTGGATTAAAATATCACTATTATTGGATTCCAATTTGGGTATTATTGGACTCCAATTTCACTATTTTTAATATTTTCAATGTTGAGAGTATGTAAGGCTATCAATTTCATTCGCTAACTCTTATAAGTCACGAGCATCAATGTAAGGTGAGCGGTTGCTAACTCTTATAAGTCATGAGAATCGATCTAGGTTGAGTGGTCTCTACCTCTTATAAGTCATAAGCATAGATCTAAGGTGAGAAGATGCTAAATCTTATAAGTCATGAGCACATTGTATTAAATGAAAGTGAAAAAGCCTCTATGTAAGGTTAGATTTTGGTAACTAATTTAAGTCATGATCTCGTTGTATTATGTGGGTGCCCCACACTTTGAAAGTGTGAGACTCACATTTTGAAAGTATAGGGCTCACACATATAAATTCTAAGATCCTCACAATTTTGAAGTACGAGCCCCACACTGTTGAAAATTTGAGATCCCCTTAACTTTCAAAGGTCAAGCCCCACAGTATGAAAAGTCTAAACCTTGCACTTTCAAAGTGAGTACTCTAAAGAATCCAAGCCTCACACTCGAAAATGCAAGCCTTGCCATTTGAAAGTGTGAGCCCCACACTTTAAAAGTTTTGATTCACACCTTGAAAGTGTAAAGTCTAGCACTTACGATTTTATTTATTTGCAAACAATTGAAAATAATTACTCTTATACTGATTGGCTATTAGTGGTCGCATTAAGCCCATCAGAGACTGCCAACCCAAACATAGTCCAGGCATTAATTGCTTATGCCTATTGGTCACTAATATACAACTACATTTATGTAATATTGTATAAAAGAAAGTTGTTTCATTTATTTTTTTACATCGAATTTAAATTTATTTTGAATTGATTACTATTTTTAATATAGAATGAACATCATAAGAACCTGAAGAGGGGGAGTGCGAGGGAGTCCAAGACGAAGTCTCAATCGGTAAGTATTAACATACTGAAATGTTGATTATTTGAATTGGTATTGTGGAAAATTGAGAAAAAATTACTTCTGTGCAGTTGGCCAAGAGGATTATTTAATTATTTTAGATTTGGAGGGTTTACTCTATGAGAAAAACCAACCCTACAAAGACTTGAAAATCAAGTTTTGTAAAGAGACTCTCAACTTGTGAGGTGGGATCAAGGAATTTTTAAAGATACTAGAATAAAAAAGTGAAGTGGGATTTTTGTCTAGCTATCTCTCTTGTGCCGAATTTGAAAAGTTGATTAAGGCTTTGAAAAAAAAATAGTGCTTGAATTCAAAACATTTATTATTTTGGGTAAAGAACATTGTTGTGTAGAAGACAAAATTGCAGAAAAATATCTCCAAAAGATTTGGAGTAGAGATGGTAGTGTTTTCGGTGTTAGAAACAAATTGTGTATTACAATGGGCCCAAAGGGAAACCATCCAGAAAATTTTATGGTGGGGAATAAATCCAATCAAGATTTTTTTCAAAGATATGTGTTTGATGACCAATTTTTACATAAACATATCATAGATAGTGTGTCAGGGTTTGAGTGTTGCGGAGGGCATCCAAAAATTACAGAAAATAGAAAATATATAACTATTAATTAATTAAAAATGTTTTTTTCATTGATATTCATTAAATCTGATCATATGGTCACTCTTTATTTTATATGTTGAGATTACAAATTTAAAATGATGCAATATTTATATCTTCACTGTGTTTGAGATGATATTATGGTTTTATAAGTTTTTTTTCAGTTGTGATTAAATACTTTGATGCCTTGTTTTTAATCAATTTTGGAAGCTTACATTGATTCTGATTTGTTTTTATAGATCCTATTGGGAAGCCTATAAAATTACTAGATTTGAGAGTTGAAGGTTTATTGTTTAGAATTTCCGGTATTTGTGACAAAATACCTCGTAATATGGTTCCAAATTTTAGATATGGGAATATTGAATACTTTGAATAAGATTTTAGTGCTAACTTGATAAGTACTACATCAAAATATTTTGACATTTCCTTATGGTCTTCATTTATGGATTCAACAATGGTGAAATACATGTTCATAAAAAAATTAGTTGGCTGTAAGAAACCCACTTCAAGTTCATTTGGGGATGTAAAAATGTCGATTAAAAAAAAAACTAGCGTTCGGATAGTAGACATTTATGGTAATTTTTATGGTGAAAATAATACAATTTTTATCAATGAAATGATATTCTTGTTGCACAAGGTCAAATAAGAAATTACTCTCAAAACCCCAACATACTAGAGATTTGATGGAAACTATAAGATTGATTCAAAAATCTACACTGAATTATGTACATGGTTGAAACATGTAGGAGATCAAAAATCATCTGTAGATCATTGAAAATGTTAAAATGCACAGACCGTTTGGTGTATTCATTTTTATCTACCCTCAATATTAATTTCTACCCCCAGCGTGCGACCTATCACCCTATGGGCATTGGGTGCTCACACGAGTCATGCGTGGGTGTCGAGCCCTTCCTTTATGTGAGAATTATGAGAAGGTTTTCTGATTCGAGGATGATTTTTAGAATGATAAGTACAAATGTTTAGTTAAAAGAAGAGTGGAAGGGGCTGCTTACAGATCCATGTATTAGAAAAACTTAATAGCATTGTAAAATGTAGAATAACCCAGATCTAAACCATGACAATCATATAACATAAGAGTTTGCACCCTTACACATGATATACAAAATGAACCAGTATATATTCATTGGTAGCCACATTACATTCAAAAAAGGACATCATAGACCATACATCTTAAATAAAAGAGACTTAATCCCTATAGATCTTCCCTGATGAGAGATCTTAGATATAACCCCCCATTTCAACCCTTTTTATAGACCCTAATGTCATACAGAGTCCTATTACATCCTTTATAACCCTCAACACTAAGTGCTCTAATCCATAGCATTACTAAAACATTATGTTACTTAGTATTTTACTTTCTATGCATTCTCTTCTCTGCTTTCATGCCCCTTGCTTCTGAGCATCTCTTTTTATAGGATCAACACCCATCACCATGCCTTCCCTTCTAAGTAGATCACATACCAAGTGTAAATATGGTCCTCCAATAGTGAATTATTGTACCTTTACAATCCCTCCAATATTTGCAATGCTGTCCTTTGGGAATATTCCCTACGTGGAATATCATTTCATTGACCTTCAATGTTCTAGGATGACACCTTATCCACTCAACATGCCTAGTTGGGTAACGATTTTCCTCAAGTGCCTCAAAATCCTCGAATATGGATAAGTCCTTTAAACACAAGGCTCTACCTTTGCGCATGCCATTGTTTCTCCTAAACCCTTCTTAAACCTTTATGTTATGCATATTTCTCCTTGTGCGCCCTTATCCTTACTAGTCCTATGTGTGTGCACCATTTGGTACTTAGCCAATATTCTAAGGCCCAACATCACCCCAAACTAAGCTTGTTCTCCATCCTTAGAAACATATTTCTTCTTTAAAGAATAAAGAATATAGGGACCTAAAAAAATTGAATGAAGAATGAAATAATCAAAGAACTTGATACTTCTGAAAGAGGAGAGGGAACTCCTTTCTTACTATCACCTCAATCTTCTCCCAAGAATTCAATTCACCCTGTGCCTACTGAAGTAGGTCACCCACTAGAGAGATCAACTCCTTAAAGCTTAATTCGTCACCCTTAGCATTCAACATATCTATAATTCCTTCTAGTTTCTTTCTAAGGTTGTCATTCATGTCCATTCTACGGGTGATCTAGGGATACATCTCCTTAAGCTGGTTCTTAATCGAACCTGTAAAGCTTTGATTGACTCCTTATTCTTCTCAACCTCAACTAGGATTTTACCTGCTCCGCCCCCTGTTTCCTTTGTTCTTCTCTTAGAATTCTTTCAGACACTGCCTCATGTGTAACAACTAGTATGCTTGTTACCTTGTCTTTGGCAATGCAGTTATCATACACGGCCTCAACCATTTGAGTGGTGATCTTCATAGTGGCAAGGAGCTCAGAATACCAAGTGACTGTTTCCCTGATATTCAATTTCTCTTCCAACCGGCATGCCAATTCCTCCTCTGCTAATTCCAATGCGAGTGGAAGCCTTTCAATTTTGAAGATGTGGGTTGATTCTTCCAAGCATTGTAAGGTTGACTCATATTTTTGTAGGCAGGGGATAGGTCTGAGTGCTTAAAGTGTATGGCATTTGTAATCATCTCTATCTTCTTGTACACCTCATGCACCTTCATGTTCTCCTCCCTCAATTTGCACCTTAATTGTGCATTGATCAGCTCCTCTTTCTTCAAATCCTTGCTTTTCTCAATGATTTTTTTATTCTTCTTCTCTAGTTCTTCCTCCATGACCCTAACTTTGTCATTCCTCTTGAATATTTTCACCTCAACCTCCACCAACACCTTGTTGAGTGCGTTACAAAATTTCTCATTGGATAACTGTTGAGCATTCACCAAAGGATTTATTCCTTGGACTCGGTATTTTTATCAACACCTCGCAATTGACTTCAAATTCTTGCTAATCAATATGTGACTCAAAATCCCAAGATATCATATTTTTGTATGAGGGTAGGAACGCTCTTCTTCAAATGAAGACTATGCAAAGAGTTTGTTAAAAGGCACAATACTTTGGAAATGTTCATGCAAAGTACCTTATTTGGATCATTAATATAACCAATTCCTTACTCCTGCACCACTACCACAACTTTTCCTCCTATGTGCGCTACCTTAGGAAAGCTTACTACCAGGATGGGATCTCCACCCATGCTTCCATATTCCTTCTCTACACTCTCTTCTTCCATATACTTGAGCACTTCATCAACACTACGATCCATTTCCTACTTCACCAAGTTTTTATGATACCCACTACCTCTCTTTCTGCGACATCCTCTATCTACTCCTTGGTGAGGCTAGGGGTCCTTTGATTCTTAGTGTTCAGCTCCTCACTTTCCCCCTTTCTATGAGTGTCTCCTTTGACCTCATTCATCCCTTCATTCCATTCCTTGGATTCATGTACATTGTATATGGGATGGTCCTAGGCCTATTCATGCTCTTCATCATCCTTATCACCCTTATAATCCTCTAGGATCTATGTTTCTTCTTAGTTTGACTTTTTGCTACCTTTCTCTTCTTCCTAACTATTGATTCCAGTATAAGAAATTCTTCCTTCTCTTGTTCAAAGTAGGTGACTTCTCCTTCTTTGGTGACTCTTATTTTTCAGGGGGATTTACTTGCTCTAGAACTTCCTCCTTAGGTGTTTTATCATTTTATTCTACATGAGACTTCTTTCTTAATGCATAGGTGCTTGGCTTAACACATGACTCTGTGTGCCTATAGATTATGTTGTCTACATACTTGGTGCCTTTTTCTCAAGATCCTCCTCTCTCTCCCACTTCCTAGGCATGACCTTATTTCTTATGGTAGGGTCTTCTAGGATTGAGAAATAATTTTCCACGTAAGCTCCCTTCTCATATTTTCGCCTTATGCGTAGTTATACCCTTGCTGCAATTATTCCAACAACAAGCAAGGTTATTGGATTTTTCATATGTACATCATGGGAGACATACTTATCCACATAGACACACTTATTTAAATATATCATATTCATGTGTGCTTGCAGTAGTCTTGGTCCACTTTGCACTAAGATTGAACCACTACCTTTTTTCCTTCTTGAAGTGGTGGACCCTAGCTTGGAAGTATTGTGTAGTGAAGGAGATAGGTAATTTACTCCATGGGATCTTGGTGTTGTCGGCCAAAGTGAACCTGCCAATACATAAATGCTTATATACTGTAAACTTGGCTTCTTCATGCACTAGAGATAGAAATTGCTTGGGTATTCTCCACTCGGCCTTGAATGTGTCATGCATTTGCTTATACCATTTTTCTAGGTGTGACTTGTGGGAAACCATAATTTTTATGCAAGTGTACTTCTTAAATTTTTTGCTGGGGAGGGTTTCTCATCTGGGTACTCCCATAAAAATTTGTGTGTCACATTGGGAACTCAACTTTCTGAAAAGATGATGGTAAGGAGGATGTTCCTAAACATGATCTTCTCTTCATGTATGGAAATAATGATCTCATATGTTATGAATGTTGAGAGGTTGTAGATGGTCCCATTTGAGATCTTCTGGAAAATGTTCAAGCATGCCTTATTGATCTGGTTCCATTTTTCTTGTCCATTTAGTTTTGTGACCAAGTGTGCGGCCATCCTCATCACAGGGTCTAAAATCGTAGAGATATCAAAGTAACATGACCCCTTCTTATAGTCATAGGCCTCCAAATTTTCTTTATGGCCTCCTTGTCATCCAAGTCATCATAAAATGAATCTACCTCATAGGTAAGACCGGTAAATTTTGAAATCAGATGGGGAGTTATCCTCATCCTTCACCCTACAAAGTAGAAACAGTCTTCATGTACACATGACATTAGCCATTGGTACAACCACTCGGGTTTACCAAAATAGGGAAACTCATAGAGTTGCAATAACTTGAACTTCTCCATATTCACTTTTACTTCATTTTTGTAAATGGCCATTCCATCTGGTGTCCTTTTGTCTATAGGTCTAACCATTTCCAATGTCATTTCTTTCTTTGTGGTGCTCGTTCGATGGTTATAGTCACTTATAACCATCTTTCTCACGTGAGACACCAATTTTTTCCCAGCAATACGCCATCTGGGTATTGCTTTTCTGCGTACCATTCCTCATTGAAAATAGTGGAAACAACTTGTTTCCCTTTTCCCTTTCCCTTATTTGGTGAAACAATGGTTACTTTCCTTAGTACCATTTCTCTTGTTGGGTTATTTAAAAATAATTCTTCCCTCAAATCCTAGCTCTACTTAACTCTATGGCTCTACTCTTTTGTAAAAATACCTTCAATCATGTGCCCTAGATTTGTAACCCTAAACTGCAAAAACCCTTCCTTCTATAAGACAACATATTCCCTTACGGGTTTTTAATACTTCAAAAATCCTTTCCCTCATGCTCATGTACTATTTTTCCACCCCGGTTTAGTAATCAAACTCATTATTTACTCAAATCTTCAAAAATTCTTTCGTGAAACTTTTTCTCAAGGATGCCCTAGTTCGCAAGAGCTCTTCCATATCACAAATGCAAGCTAACAATAATGTATCTCAACCTCTTATTTATAGTTTTTTTCTTACGTTACGTAATAAATGCAATACCACCTACCATCGTACCTTTGTAATAAAGGTGAATTTTTTCCCTTAATCTAACCTTCAACACCTTTTACACCAATTCCTAATCCTACATTAAAAATTCTACAACCTTTTGGTGTACAAAATCCTTGATGACCGTAGATCCTTGCACACGTTCTTTCATCGCCAAAGGTACTTCTTCTATCCTTACTCGATTTTTGACATCACCTACCTCATGTTGTTTATGATCTTCTCATCCTTTGCACGTGTTCTTTGTAAAGATATCCTAAAACCAAAATTTTTATGTCCACCTTTTCTACATGCACTCTTCCAAAATTCTGCTTTTGATTCTTCAATCTGGGCCATCAATACATAGCTTCCACTACCAACCTCCATTATTTTTTTCTTTACTCCACCCCACACTAAAATGGATGTGTGGTCCTCTACACATAGAATTTTAAAAAAAAAAAATACGTGGGGCAACCAATGCATAACACGCACACAACAAAAATAAAGGGAACAAACAACGAGAAGGGGAAACAAACATAAGGGAAAATGCATTAAAGGAAACCCTAGGCTAAATGGAAATACTACCTTATTTATGATTACATAGAAGCCTTATTTATAGTAGGGCTTCACCTACTCCCATTGAAATGGTCAGGTTAATCTCATCCCATCTAGTGCTTGTAACTAGCATGTGCCTGAATCAAGGATGTATGAGATGATATATGGCCCTAACCAATGGAATTTCAGTTTCCCAAGATGGCGTAGAAATTTGGAGTCATAAATCAAGGCCATATTCCTAACTTTGAATTATTATTTTTAATATGTCGATCATGTCATACTTTTTGTCATGGATTTTCAATATTTTTACTCCACCTAACAAGTGATTTCCTTTTTCCAATCGCATTAAATTCTCCATGTGCTCTGTATTGCTTGTTCGTCATATAACCCCCATGTGCACATAATGTGTAGGAATGGTAGCATGAATTCTATTGGTAACACAAATTCAATTCCAAACACAAATTAGAGTGGTGTGGCCTTGTTCGGTTTATTGTAAGTAGTCTTATACATCCATAGTATAACTAAAACTTTTTCATCTTAATCTTGTCTTCCCACATCATAATTCTTTTCAGCGTGTGACACAAAATTTCATTAAATGCCTCAATAGTTCAATTAGCTTGTAGGTGATATAGGGTGTTCTTATGGTGGGCTACCATGAATTCTACCAACAAGATCCTAACTACCTCATTGAAGAAATGAGTACCCATATCACTCATTAAGATCAACAGACATCCATATTTGTTGATTATATTTTCCCCAAGAACCTAACTATTTTTGTTTCTATGTAGTCCCCTGTAAGCATTGCCTCTTCCCATCGTGTTAAGTAGTACGTGCAAGTGATGATATAACATGAGCCAGTCCTTCACATGACGGTGAAATTGGTCCTACCAAATTAATTGCCCACTTCTTAAATATTCCCATTTTAAAGCTTTAGAAACAAGAGGAAATTTTTTTTTTTTAATAGTGTTCTCTATTCTAAATTATGATAATTTAGAACACACACAATTTTTTTTAAATAAATGTTCTCTATTCTAAATGATCATGATTTAGAACACACATTCCATGCTAATCAATCTCATAACAAATAACCATATGTAGCTGTAATGACTCGATGAACTCATCTCATTTCATGACTCGGAGTTTCATCGATCTCTCATTTCATGACTCGGTTTCTTACCGATCCTTCATGTTAATTCAATGTATTGTATACTAAGTATACTTGGTTCTTTTACCCTTTTGGGGTATTGAAGTGTTCCATTTAAGAGGCCTATCTGAATATTTGTTACCAATATTCATCTGAAATCCTACTTCTTAAACTAGGTGATATAGGACAATGCAACCAACAACTTGCGATACTTTGGCCAAATATTTTCACATGCTTTGCATGATCATATTCCTAGATGGCATACTCATCAATGGAATACATCCTTCACCCCCACTTCATCTGTTATCTAGAATGGTCTTCACTGACTCTGTCAGTCCTCTTGTCCAAGGTTTAACCATAACTCAGGTTAGCAACATAGATTGGTATAGAGGGCCACTCATGGTGACTAAGGGTACATAGACATACTCAATCGACCTAGGTCGATTGCATGTGTCTAGTTACCTTTAGTCATGGGAGTCCTTCCCTATATCAAATCATGTCCCTAAACTGACCTAGAGTGTAACCAAGTCAAGTCTGAGTTTATGTAAACCTAGATGATCCGATTTGGAAGGGTGTTGCGACATGTCAGCTACAACATTGTGTCCTCATGAAGACCTGGTCTTCATGATGACACATTATTGCAGTTGTGCATGTACCAACATCCCATGGAATCCCCTCATCTAGAGGTACATATCTAGATAAGAGGTTAAATACTCTCTTATCTTCTTAATTTAAGATTCAGTTTCAGCAACCCTATTGATTTTCTAATCTCTTCGATCATTATGGTTGCTAGTCATAAATGACTTATGGTTGTCATGTAGATTAATCTGCAACCAATCCTTCTACTTGAAGGATTGTATGTCATTCCTTGGTTTCTTAATTTAAGTTCAGGATTACATTCCAAATCAGCTTAACATAGTAAGATTTAACTTACTAAGCTTAACCAAGTTTATTCATGACTGAATTTAAATCCAGACTCCTTAATAATGGACTTCATTAAAATGAAGTCTATTTCTTATACATATGTATTCATTTATTTTCAATTACCTTACCTCAGTTAAGGTTTTCTAAGAAGAGGTATAATTTCCTCTTTCCAAATGTCCTTTGGGTATAATACCCGAAAGAGTCACAATGAAATATTTATCCGAAGACTAATTGTCTTTCCTTTAACATATACTAGTTAGGGTCCATTGCCAGTTATTTTCTTATACAAGGATCCATATGTATTTTACTCTTCTATTAATGTCAATTAATAATCCATATTGACCTAGTTGAGTGTTCATCTATGTATGCCAACTTAGAAGTTGCATTTAAGAGGAGAATAGAGTATCAAATCCCTCTTTCCCTATTTCATTAGAGTACAACTGAAATGATTCAAAATATATATGTTTACAAGAGAATAAGAATAAGTCTACAATCCCCTTTTTTTTGTATGCCCAAAATACCATGACACATCAAATATCAATAACACTCAATCCTTTCTCATTGATCAAACAAAATACATATTTTATAGGTCTAAACATTTAGACATTTTTCATGTCATTCTTCATTGATAAAATCAAGTAAAATTTACAACTTTTTCCTTTTTCAATTACATCTCAAAAAGAATAATAAATCCTCATTAAAAATGCAGCCTTTAAGTAAACACAGGAAGCATCATAAAGGAACTTGTCTTCTTTTGTCACTTATGGAATCCATCTGCAAAAATTGCTAGCATGGGTTAGTTCATTGAACTAGAGCATGATAAGCACTAATCATTAAAGTGATGTGCTTTTGACTAACTATCTCATAAAAATAACTCTACTCTTATGAAACATTAAGCAATACAGATATATACCTAGTAAAGAATTAAGTACCACTAAAAGAAGAACAAAGTGAGAAACCTTGTCACATTAAATAAGTATCAAGATTAAACAACAATCTTCGTTCAACAATTTCATAAGAAAAGCTACAATAGACAAGTAATATTACATCCCAATTACTTATCTGTTTCATACTATAGTGTCTTTGAATCATTCCAATTTAAGCCAACTCTAGCCTAACCTTTTTGTTCAACATCAACAGATTTTACAAGGTTTAAATTCCATGTACTTCTCCTGAAGATAGTCACACATCGATTCATTACCTTCTTAACAATCAATTGAGAAGGAAAGAAAAAGGAAAGAAAGTGATTCATCCAACTATCTACTCTGCAATCCCCTTCAGCTAACCTAACCAAAATGGTCAGCTTCAAGCAAGGTGTAATAATAATGAGAAATAAAAGTCAGAGAGAGATAACAATCAACTACCTTTTGAGCACAAGAGTAATAGTAATGAAATCCACAACTCAGAAAGGAGAGAGAGAATGAGATGGAAGTCAATAATCAAGATGAGAGAGAGATTCTCATTATTTCTTCCCAATACTGAACCAAATTATATAAAATATAACATGTAAATCAGTTAACAACAATGTACTTCCCTTAACGTAAAACAAGGATAGTTTTAGTAGCTTACTAGCTACCACTAAAGGAAATATTCAAAGAATTCATTCTACAACTGTACCAGAAGTATCAAGAAACAACTGATCTTCTAAATTCATCCACGTTGATAGCTTTGCACACTACAAACAAAGCTTATGCATCCCAAATAGAAAGTGATTAAGAGATTACAATCAAGTAAAAACATGTTTCCTATTCCATAGGAAGGAAAGAAGTCATTTTCAAATACAATGAAAATAAGTCCAACCAATCAGAAAATACAATTGGGAACAACAAAAGGATTGCAATCCCCCAGTACATGTGTTCATCATCGAGCCTAAAAGGAGAAGGAGAAACTTTACGCTCCAACTGAATTTTGACTAAGATGAAAGCAATCAAAGGAAATGAAACCCCAAATTGGTTCCCAAAATCAAACAAAAGGGAGAAGAGTAAGACCGAACGTTCCAACTCTTTCCCCTCAGATAACCAAAACCAAACTAATCCCAAGATCCACTAAAATAGTTGAATTTCACAACAACATCTTCATAAGTAAATCGAAAGGTTTTCCACAAACCATTTAATACATGCAGGTGAGAGAAACAACAATATCCTCACAAGTCCCTGGAAAGGAGTTAAACAAAAAATTACCAGATTTTGAACAAGGAAGGTCAAAACCAAATGAAATCCCTTCTAACAATCCCACAAAAATTCATGGGTTTAAATGCATTAAACTCAAAGGGAGAAAACGTTTCATCATTGTCCTTTTAACAAGTTTAAATTCACAATACATCAAATCCAAACAATTGTTCCAACTTATCTCAAACGAAACAACTAGATTCAAGGTGATTCATTTTTCAGAGAAGATGAAGCACTTCATACTTCCCACAATTAAAAGAAAAACAAACCCAATTAAAATATTTACCACATAATGCTTTCCCTTAATCCCTAATGAATGCACACAGATTTTTCAAAATGATAAAATCCCACACATGCTTAAGCATCATTCCATTTCAAATCAAAAAAAACATTCAAATTTTTTCAAAAAAACAAACATACATGAAAAAAGTCCAAAGCCATTAATTTGCATCTTTCAAATAAAAAAAAATTGATTTACTCAAAATCAAAAATAAAATCTTTTCAAACAAACAAAATCAAACAAAAGACACAACAAAATACAAAACATTTCCACAAAGCCATTCATTTCAAAGAGTAGAGTTGTTCTAATGAAGACGCTTAATAAAAAGAAAAACTATTTAATAAGAAGAGCCTATCATGCCTGATGAAATTTCTTGTTGATTTGTAGAAGATCTCTAGCCGAGCTTCTCAAGAATCTCTTCTTTTCAAACAACGTCAACAACCAAATCTCCCAACTACCTCCATGTTTCCATAGGTTAGAAATAGTTGGGGATGCTCAAGATCACAATGGATCAAAAAAATAGACTTGCTGGTTTGAAGAACCAAAACCACATGCAGAGAAAAAACCAAGAAAGACCAGAATGACCAACAACTTCCACAAAACACCCTTCTCCTCTTTCCTAGGTGGTCTCTTCACAAAATCAATGCCATTGAATGCATTGAATGCAAATTCCCTCTCTTTTCTTGTGCCACCGCCACTTCAAATTTGGTGAAGTGGATTTCAAAATTTAACATGCATTTTAAATTTAGCAATGATGTCAGCTAGGCATCCTACCTACCTTCCTTGCCTCCACCAAACTTGGAAAATTAAGATGTAAGGACTGAGATTTAATTCTCATTAATACCTTAGAAACCACCACCACCAACCTTCCATTTTCCACGTAACCCATAGGTCCCCTTTAGGCTTAGTAATAGTTTAGGTTACATTAGCATTAGTTAGGTTTCCATCTTAGTTCTTAGGTCTTTAGAATTTATCTTAGGTTAGTTCAAAAATCATAACCATATAATATACCTTCTTAGGTTAGGTCATAATAACCCCCTTAGGTTAGAATCCATATATAAACATTAATAGTTTTTAGGTTTAGGTAAGTATTATTACCTTAGGTCAAAAATCCAATAGGGAAACATAACAATTCCAACCATTCGACCAAAGTTAAGGCATTTGCCTTATAAGACCAATAACAGGTCCTTAATCTCCTCACGTTGTTCAACATTCCAAAACATTAATAAAGGAGGTCAGACTTAGTTTGCAACATGATGCTAGTAAGGATACCTGAAGCTAGGTCCTTAAAATTTATATCAAAACATAGCTCGGTTCCATAATATGTTTCATTCAACATGTCTATTAACAAGATGACAATAAAGAGGAACTAAAGCATACCTTGGATCAATGGAATTGATTCAAGGTGTGTTGTTAACATATGGAAGATGTGAAAACAATGGTACAAATTTACAACTTATATTTCACAAAGTAGAATGGCTTCACTTCCAAGTAAATAGAATTACAACAAGCATGAATTCTGGATAGTAATAACTTATCCATTGCAAACATGATTTTCAATGTCAAAAGAATACACCTTCCTAAGACAAATCACATGTCAACATTTGCAATGTCAAAAGTGGAAGTCATCATAGTAACGATCATGACCAAGATGTTACATACCTTCCTCCTTAAAAGAATCATCATCCCGATGATTAACTTAATCAAACCATTAAGGTTTTAGGACAAAATTTAATTATTGTCCTTCCATTCATATGTCCATAACAGAACTAAAATTGAAAAATTCAAGTTTTCAAAACAATATTTAAAATAGTTGTCAAATTGTTCAGTAACTACCCAAGTTTGGTAGATTTAACATCAAAACATGAATAATTTTTTTCAGATTTTATCAATTTTCAGAATCAATTCTGATCAAACAAGTATGGAAAAGCTAGATCTCATATCTTGAGATTTTCCCAAGTTGCACTTTCTTCATTAAACTGGTCCCACTGGACCTTACATTGACTTATTTCATGATTTCTTAAGTGCAACTAGTGAGTTTCAGCACTCGAATGGGTTTAACCATGATTATTCTGGGTCTTGGACCTGCAAGGAATTCCAATTCAACACATGTGATAAATCTGAAACATATTTCTTAAGAAAAGAAATATGGAAAACATCATGCATTCATGATAAAGCAGGAGGTAGAGCTAAATGATAAGCTACAGGGTTGATTACTTCAACAATTTCAAAGGGTCCCACATAATGAGGTGATAACTTGGTAGCCTTGCCAAAAGTTATAGAACTCTTTTTGGCTTAACGAAGAAAGACCTTCTCACCAAGTTCAAATTTCCTATCCACCCACTTTAAGTCTGCATAACTTTTTTCCTATCTGCAACTTCCTTCAAGCATTCACGAATCATTTTAACTTGTTGTTCCATTTTTGTAAGGATTTTAGGCCCTATCACCTCTCTATCTTCAATGTTGTCCCAGCTAATAGGGGTTCTACATTTCCTTCCGTATAGTGCTTCGAAAGGTGCCATTTTTAGAGAGGCGTGATAAGTATTATTATAAGAAAACTCAACTAATGGAAGGTACTCCTCCCATTTATATTGTTGATCCATACAATACATTCTTAGCATATCCTCTAAAACTTGATTAACTCTTTCAGTCTGTCCATCCATTTTTGGGTGATACGTAGAACTGAAATTAGTTTAGTTCCTCCAGAGCTGCATTAAGCATCTGCCAAAATCTTGATGTCATTCTCGGATCTCTATCGATATGATTAATTTAGGTATTCCATGTAACCTAAAAATCTCATGCACAAATCTTCTTGCTAACACAGGTGAATCATCCTTTAGATTACCAACAATAAAGTGTGCTACTTTTGTTAGTTTATCAACAACAACCAGAATAACATCATGTTTATTCTTTGACATAGGAAACCCTTGAACAAAATCCATAGTTATCACTTGCCATTTGTACTGTGGAATGTTGTGAGGGTACAATAAACCGGTTGGATGCATATGTTCCACTTTAACATGTTGACATTCTAAACAGTGTGTCACAATTTCCATCACATCCTTTTTCATCCCTTTCCAGAAATATTGTTGTTTTATATCAGCCAACATCTTTGTAATGCCAGGGTGTCTAGAAAAAGGTGAGTTGTGAAATTCAACTAATAATTTCTTTCTTAAATCATTTTGCCAAAGGTATGTATACCCGGTTTTCAAACCACAAAATTCCTTCATTGTCGAAATGAAAACCCTTATATCTCACATCATTTGGATTTGTAGCAAGTGTTGTCCTTACTTGCTGAAAATAAGAATAAGATTCCATGACACTTTTCACCTCATCTTTAAACTGAGTTCTTAATGTTATAAGAGCATAAATGTGCTTCCTATGACTTAGAGCATCAACTACTCTATTTTCCTTGCCTTTAATATAGCTTATATCAAAATCATACTGAGATAGAAATTCCAACCATCTTCGTTGTCTTGCATTTAGGTTTGGCTGAGTGAAAATATACTTCAACCCAAGATGGTCAGTTTTTAGTTCAAAAGGCCTACCGAGAAGATAATGCCTCCATATTTGAAGGGCATGAACAATGGCAGCAAGCTCTAGGTCATGTGGAGCATAATTCCATTCATGTAACTTGAGTTTTCTACTTTCATAAGCTATGACATGGTCATCCTACTACAATAGAATACCTCGAGGCCCTCTCCAGATGCATCCGTTACAACAATAAAGTCCCCATTTGGATCAGGTACAGTCAGAATAGGTGTTGTAGTTAACTGATCCTTTAGAATCTTAAAAGCAGATTCACATTTGTCATTCCAAACAAATTTCTTATCTTTCTTTTGTAATGAAGTTATTGGTGCAACAATCTTAGAAAAGTCTTTAACAAACTTTCTATAGTAACCAACAAGACCCATGAAGCTTCTAACTTCATGCACATTCTTGGGTACAGGCCACTCAGTTATAGCTATGATCTTTGAAGGATCTACAACTATTCCATTTTTCTTATTACATGTCCCAAATAGTGTACTTTTGTGTCATAGAAGGAACATTTAGACAACTTACCATACAACTTTCTCTTTCTTAAGATTTCCAAAACTATCTTCAAATGCTCATGATGTTCTTCAATGCTTTTAGAGTATATGAGAATATCGTCCAAGAATACAAGCACAAACTTGTCCAAGTATTCTTGAAAAATATTATTCATCAAATTCATAAAAGTGGCAGGTGCATTTGTCAACCCAAAAGGTAAAACTATGAATTCATAATGCCCATACCTTGTTCTAAAAGTTGTTTTATGTATGTCTTCATCCTTTATTCTCAACTGATGATATCTCGATCGAAGATCTATTTTAGAATACACCGATGCTCCATGCATCTGATCAAATAGATCATCAATTCTAGGAAGTGGATATCGGTTCTTAATAGTTTCCTTGTTCAACATTTTGTAATCAATACACAATCTAAGTGTGCCATCCTTCTTTTTCACAAAGATTACCGGTGCTCCCCAAGGTGAGACACTTGGTCTTATCAATCCTTTTGACAAAAGTTCTATAACTGAGCCTTAAGCTCTACCAATTCAATGGTAGTCATTCTATAAGGTGCCTTGGATATAGGCTCGGTTCCTAGTTTGATCTCTATTGTGAAGTCAAACTCCCATTTGGGTGGAAGACCCGGTAACTCTTCCGGAAATACATCTCTGAAATTTGTAACAAAGGATATTTTTCCATAAAATCTTTACCTTCTTCTGTAGTTTAGAAATCTTTACTGCATACAAGGTACAACCTTTGTTTTTGGCCTTTTTAAGTTGCATTGTTGACAACTTCCTAACTGAAATCTCATGTTTTACACCTGAATGACTACTTGATTTCTGTAGATCATCTAAACAACTAATATGTTTTTCAAAACAATCAACCTTTGCTTTATGCTCAGCTAGCTAGTTAACACCTATGATTACATCATAAGACCCCAAAGGAGCAACATAAAGGTCAACTTTTGTGGAAAAACTAGGCAAGTCAAGGACTGCTCCAAAAAGACACATACTAACCGTATGAGTAACATTATTTCCATAATGCACAGTCCACAATTTATCCATTTTCTCATCTTTTATTTTTAATTTTGAAGCTAACTTAGTAGAAATAAAACATTCAGTAGCTCCAGTATCAAAAAGTATAGTCACAGGTATATCGAATAACTTACCCGAACTTCTATGGGTGTGACTTGCTTTTCGGCTTGCTTGTCAGCTACCACATGTGTATCCTATGTTGTTGATTGTGGTCATCCTTCTTCAAAGGATAGTGACTCACGTAATGATCCTTGCCACAATTAAAAATAGCCTCCAACAGGCCCCTTCCTAGGCTCAAATTTATTTCCAGCCTTGAAGTTATCATTTTGGCTTCCATAGGACTTCTTCCCATTATTATTATTCTTGAAAAAGTTGTTCCGCATACTAGCAACATTTTTTTTATCATTTTTTCTTATTATTATCAGTGGAAAATTTATTTTTCATGCCAAACCTCTTCCAGGGTCCCTTTTTAGGTGCAAGAGATGAAGAAGAGTTTGGAACCTTCTTTCTAATTTCCTCTCTATGAGCAGAGATTGCTCTTAATTTTTGTTCTTGCCTTATGGATTTTTCAACAACCCCTTCCATAGTGGTTGGACTGTGAACATCCACCTCACCTCCTATAATGGGATTTAATCCCATAATAAATTTTATATCCTGAACTTCTCATCAATTTGATACTGAGGCACATACTTAAGGAGTTTAGTAAACCTTTCCCAATACTCTATCATAGTTAACTTTCCTTGAGATAAGTTCTGAAATTCAGTCATTTTCTTATCATAGAAAAGTTGAGGTAGCCACCATTTTTGCCTAAAGTAACTTTTAAATTGATCCCAAGTTATGTCTGCTTTGACCATATTCAACTCAGCCTTATGGTTGTCCCACCATGAAGATGCCTCATGAGAAAGCTGATACGCTCCCCATATTGCTTTTGTTTCCTCAGAGAAGTTTCTTATAGAAAAGTACTTCTCCATTTCATTGAGCAGTTCTCAGCCCCATCCCCAAGTGTAGTTCCATCAAACTTAGGAGGACTTATTCTTTTTATATCATTGGTGAGTTCCGTTGCTAATCTTTCCTTTTTATTTTCAAGGTTGATTAGGTATGTTTACATTACTATTATCAACACCTAGATTTCCCCCATTGGTGTTGTCCACAGGAGGTGGTTGATCATCATTATCAACATCTTCTTCCTCCTCCTCATTTCCCATTACTTGTTGTTCAGTACAACTAGGTGATCTCTCGTGTCCAACAGGGCAGCAAGGATCTCATCAAGTTTTTGGGTAGTAGCTACTTCTCCACCCGGTGGTGGGTTGTTTGCAACATTTCCTCTTGTTCTAACCATTTTTTGTTTTAACAAGAAAATTTAAGTTTTATCAGATTATGGACACAATAGGTCCAAGAGCTGCAACCTTCAGCTCTGATACCAAGATGTAACATTCCCATTTTAAAGCTTTAGAAACAAGGGATTTTTTTTTTGAATAATAGTGTTCTCTATTCTAAATTATCATAATTTAGAACACACATTTCAAGTTTTTAAATAATGTTCTCTATTCTAAATGATCATGATTTAGAACACACATTCCATGCCAATCAATCTCATAATAGATAACCATATGCATACTATAATGACTCGATGAATCGATCTCTCATTTCATGACTCGAAGAGTTTCATCGATCTCTCATTTCATGACTCGGTTTCTTACCGATCCTTCATGTTAATTCAATGTATTGTATACTAAGTATACTTGGTTCTTTTACCCTTTTTGGGGTATTGAAGTGTTCCATTTAAGAGGCCTATCTAAATATTTGTTACCAATATTCATCTGAAATCCTGCTTCTTAAACTAGGTGATATAGGACAATGCAACCAACAACTTGTGATACTTTGGCCAAATATTTTCACATGCTTTACATGATCATATTCCTAGATGACATACTCATCAATGGAATACGTCCTTCACCCCACTTCATCTATTATCTAGAATGGTCTTCATTAACTCTGTCAGTCCTCTTGTCAAGGTTTAACCATAACTCAGAGTTAGCAACATAGATTGGTATAGAGGGCCACTCATGGTGACTAAGGGTACATAGACATACTCAATCAACCTAGGTGATTTGTGTGTCTAGTTACCTTCAGTCATCGGGAGTCCTTCCCTATATCAAATCATGTCCCTAAACTGACCTAGAGTGTAACCAAGTCAAGTACGAGTTTATGTAAACCTAGATGATCCGATTCGGAAGGGTGTTGTGACATGTCAGCTGTAACATTGTGTCCTCATGAAGACTGGTCTTCATGATGACACATTATTAGTAGTTGGCATGTACCAACATCCCATGGAATCCCCTCATCTAGAGGTACATATCTAGATAAGAGGTTAAATACTCTCTTATCTTCTTAATTTAAGATTCAGTTTCAACAACCTTGTTGATTTTCTAATCTCTTTGATCATTATGGTTGCTAGTCATAAATGACTTATGGTTGTCATGTAGATTAATCTGCAACCAATCCTTCTTCTTAAAGGTTTGTATGTCATTCTTTAGTTTCTTAACTTTAAGTTTCAAACTTACATTCCAAATCAGCTTAACAGTAGTAAGATTAACTTACTTAACTTGACCAAATTTATCCATGACTGAATTTAAATCTAGACTCCTTAATAATGGACTTCATTAAAATGAAGTCTATTTCTTATACATATGTATTCATTTATTTTCAATTACCTTACCTTAGTTAAGGTTTTCTAAGAAGAGGTATAATTTCCTCTTTCCAAATGTCCTTTGGGTATAATACCCAGAAAGAGTCACAACAAAATATTTATCCTGAAGACTAATTGTCTTTCCTTTAACATATACTAGTTAGGGTCCATTGCCAGTTATTTTCTTATACAAGGATCCATATGTATTTTACTCTTCTATTAATGTCAATTAATAATCCATATTGACCTAGTTGAGTGTTCATCTATGTATGCCAACTTAGAAGTTGCATTTAAGAGGAGAATAGAGTATCAAATCCCTCTTGCTCTATTTCATTTGAGTACAATTGAAATGATTCAAAACATATATGTTTATGAGAGAATAAGAATAAGTCTACAATCCCCTTTTTTTGTATGCCCAAAAAATAAATGACACATCAAATATCAATAACACTCAATCCTTTCTCATTGATCAAAAAAAATACATATTTTACAGGTCTAAACATTTCAGACATTTTTCATGTCATTCTTCATTGATAAAATCAAGTAAAATTTACAATTTTTCCTTTTTCAATTACATCTCAAAAATAATAATAAATCCTCATTAAAAATGCAGCCTTTAAGTAAACACAGGAAGCATCATAAAGGAACTTGTCTTCTTTTGTCACTTATGAAATCCATCTATAAAAATTGCTAGCACGGGTCAGTTCATTGAACTGAGCATGATAAGCACTAATCATTAAAGTGATGTGCTTTTGACTAACTATCTCATAAAAAGAACTCTACTCTTATGAAACATTAAGCAATACAGACAGATACCTAGTAAAGAATTAAGTACCACTAAAAGAAGAATAGAGTGAGCAACCTTGTCACATTAAATAAGTATCAAGATTAAACAACAATCTTCATTCAGACAATTTCATAAGAAAATATACAATAGACAAGTAATATTACATCCCAATTACTTATTGTTTCATACTATAGTGTCTTTGAATCATTCCAATTTAAGCCAACTCTAGCCTAACCTTTTTGTTCAACATCAACAGATTTTACAAGGTTTAAATTCCATGTACTTCTCTGAAGATAGTCACACATTGATTCATTACCTTCTTAACAATCAATTGAGAAGGAAAGAAAAAGGAAAGAAAGTGATTCATCAACTATCTACTCTGTAATCCCCTTCAACTAACCTAACCAAAATGGTCAGCTTCAAGCAAGGTGTAATAATAACGAGAAATAAATAGTCAGAGAGAGATAACAATCAACTACCTTTTGAGCACAAGAGTAACAGTAACAAAATCCACAACTCAGAAAGAGAGAGAGAACAAGATGGAAGTCAATAATCAAGATGAGAGAGAGATTCTCATTATTTCTTCCCAATACTGAACCAATTATATAAACTGTAACATGCAAATCAATTAACAACAATGTACTTCCCTCAACACAAAACAGGGACAGTTTCAGTAGCTTACTAGCTACCACTAAAGGAAATATTCAAAGAATTCATTCTACATAACTATACCAAAAGTATCAAGCAATAATTGATCTTCTAAATTCATCCACGTTGATAGCTTTGCACACTACAAAAAAGCTTATGCATCCCAAATAGAAAGCGATTAAGAGATTACAGTCAAGTAAAAACATGTTTCCTATTCCACAGGAAGGAAAGAAGTCATTTTTAGATACAATGAAAAGAAGTCAACCCAGATTCAAATACAATTGGGAATAGTGAAAGGATTGTAATCCCCCAATACATGTGTTCATCATCGAGCCTAAAAGGAGAAGGAGAAACTTTACGCTCCAACTGAATTTTGACTAAGATGAAAGCAATCAAAGGAAATGAAACCCCAAATTGGTTCCCAAAATCGAACAAAAGGGAGAAGAGTAAGACCGAACGTTCCAACTCTTTCCCCTCAGATAACCAAAACCAAACTAATCCCAAGATCCACTAAAATAGTCAAATTTCACAACAACATCTACATAAGTAAATTGAAAGGTTTTCCACAAACCATTTAATACATGTAGGTGAGAGAAACAACAATATCCTCACACAGTCCTGGAAAGGAGTTAAACTGAAAATTACTAGATTTCAAACAAGGAAGGTCAAAACCAAATGAAATCCCTTCTAACAATCCCACAAAAATTCATGGGTTTAAATGCATTAAACTCAAAGGGAGAAAATGTTTCATCATTTTCCTTTTAACAAGTTTAAATTCACATACACATGAATCCAAATAGTTGTTCCAACTTATCTCAAACAGAAACAACTAGATTCAAGGTGATTCATTTTTCAGAGAAGACGAAGCACTTCATACTTCCCATAATTAAAAGAAAAACAAACCCAATTAAAATCTTTACCACATAATGATTTCCCTTAATCCCTTGTGCACAAAAAACTAGAAGCCCACATGACTTAAGCATCATTCCAGTTTCAAATATGATAAACATGATTTACTCAAACATGCATTTAGAAAATACCCATATTGCATCCTTTCAAAACAAAAACTCAAACAGAAGATCACAACCAAAATACACCAAAACATTTCCACAAAGCCATTCATTTCAAAGAGTAGAGTTGTTCTAATGAAGATGCTTAATAAAAATAAAAATTGTTTAATAAGAAGAGCCTATCATGCCTGATGAAATTTCTTGTTGATTTGTAGAAGATCTCTAGCTGAGATTCTCAAGAATCTCTTCTTTTCAAACAACGTCAACAACCAAATCTCCCAACTACCTCCATGTTTCCAGGTTTAGAAATAGTTTGGGGATGCTCAAGATCATAATGGATTGAAAAATAGACTTGTTGGTTTGAAGAACCAAAACCACATGTAGAAAAAAAGAAAGACCAGAATGACCAACAACTTCCACAAAACACCCTTCTCCTCTTTCTAGGCAGTCTCTTCACTGAAATCAATGCCATTGAATGCATTGAATGTAAAATTCCCTCTCTTTTCTTACGCCACCGCCACTTCAAATTTGGTGAAGTGATTTCAAAATTTAACATGCATTTTAAATTTAGCAATGATGTTAGCTAGGCATCCTACCTACCTTTCTTTCCTCCACCAAACTTGGAAAATTAAGATGTAAGGACTGAGATTTAATTCTCATTAATACCTTAGAAACCACCACCACTAACCTTCATTTTCCATGTAACCCATAGGTCCTCTTTAGGCTTAGTGATAGTTTAGGTTACATTAGCATCAGTTAGGTTTCCATCTTAGTTCTTAGGTCTTTAGAATTTATCTTAGGTTAGTTCAAAAATCATAACCATATAATATACCTTCTTAGGTTAGGTCATAACCCCCTTAAGGTTAGAATCCATATAGAGATTCACATAGTTTTAGTACGAATAAACCATTCGACCAAAGTTAGAGCATTTGCCTTATAATACCAATAATATGTCCTTAATCTCCTCACGTTGCATTTGCCTTTTTAGTGTTCCAAAACATTAATAAAGGAGGTCCAAACTTACAATTTGCAACATGATGCTAGTAAGGATACGAACCAGGTCCTTAAAATTTATATCAAAACATAGCTCGGTTCCATAATATGTTTCATTCTAAGCATGTCTATTAACAAGATGACAATAAAGAGAACTGAAGCATACCTTGGATCAATGGAATTGATTCAAGGTGTGTTGTTAACATATGGAAGATGTGAAAACAATGGTATATATTTACAACTTATATTTCATAGAGTAAAATGGCTTTGCTTCTAAGTAAACAAAATTATAGACGCATGAATTCTAGTCAAGTAATAACTTATCCATTGTAAACATTATTTTCAACGTCAAAATAATACACCTTCCTAAGAAAAATCACATGTCAACATTCATGACCAAGAAATTACATAAACGGTTGTGTATCTGACATAGTATCCTCAATGCTTTGCATGTCATCCCTTGATTCAATCCTTGATAAATGATCGTGCCCTGAGTTACTCTTTCCTAGTTTCTAAGCAATTATAAACTAAAACTCTTGAAACAACAAGACCGCCGACATATGCATCCTTGCAAAATGGCCTTGTTCACCAAGTAGTTTAATGTCATCTAGTATGTCTAGAATATGAAGGGTGTTTCAATAGATATTTCCTAAATTTTTGTATCACGTAGATCATTGATAGTGCTTCATGCTCAGTAGTAGTGTAGTTCTGTTCTATTGGTGTTAACTTCTTGCTAGCAAAAAACAAGGGGTGGTAAACAATCCCTTCTCTAGGATGTGCTAAGACTACCCCAATCGTCATCCCTGAAGCATCAACATGTACATGGAATGGATTGTCCCAAGAGGGAAAACGTAATATGGGTGAAATGATAAGCCTATTCTTCAATGTATCAAATGCTTTCTATTGCACCTCTCCCTAGTGAAATGTACTTTTTTAGTAACTTCTCTAATGACGCAATGATCTTGATATACCCCTTAATAAATTTCCACTAGTACCCCATATGCCCAAGGAATCTATGCACTATGTTCTAGCTGGGAGGCTCCCTTAATCCCACAATAATGAAAAATTTAGCGGGATCCACTAGAAATCATTCCTTACATATGACATGCCCCAATAGGGTTATAAATGGAGTAACAAAGAGACATTTCCTAATGTTGAGGGATATGCACAAGCGCTTTGACATCTTTCAATCATCAACCGCAAATTATCACAATGGTCTTTCACTAATTCATACACCATCCAGTCATCAAGGTAGACCTGAAGGAACTTATGGATAAATTCTTGAAATTCCTAGAACACTATGTGCAAAAACATAGCAGGCATGTTATTCAGTCCAAAAGGCATAAGTGTAGGAAAAACTTCCCCATTTAGTGGTGAAAGTTTTCTTTTCTTGGTCTTCCTTAGCAATTCTAACTTGATGGTATCTTGAGAATCCATCTGTGAAGGAATATATTTTGCACCCAACCACTCCTTCCAGGATTTCCTCATAAAAGGGGTTGGAAAAGGATCAATTACACATACCGAATTTAAGTCCTTGTAGTCAACACAGATCCTTATCCTTCCATCCTTCTTAATGTTGATGACCATGGGGCTTACCCATTATGATTCCTCCATAGCTTCAATGATGCCTGATGCGATCATTTTTTCTATCTCCTCCTTGAATCGAGACACACAAATTTGGATTCAATTGGTAAGGTCTCTTCTTAATCAGGCACACACCAACCTTTAACTTGATTTCCCCTAAGGAGTGGTGGATTCCTTTAAGCCCATGGTATCTGTGTAAAAGTAAGTCCTAAAACTCACACAATAGATCAATTATCTTTGAAACTTCCTTCTCTGACCAATAATCTCCAATAGTGGCCTCCTTAGGTTTTGTTTCTGAATCAATGTCTACCTTCTTTGTTTTGAGGGGCTCATGGTAGGTGCACACTTTCTCATTAGCACTATCAATAACTTCATGTGTACCTTGAATATGGTTACCATCAAAATTCTCCATCTCTTCACCATATATCACATAGACCATCTTTCCCTTATCTTTCTCCATGCATGTGCACTCAAGTTGCATCTCTTCTAATTCTTTCGCATTAAAGTGCACTTATAAACTCAATTCACCCAATAACTCCAGTATTCTATCTTATTCCATGGAACTATCTCCCATCATTAGGCATTTAAAAACATGCAGCTCCTTATCCACTGATGGATTTGTGCTCAAATATTCAAAATATTGAAGGAGGTCAACTGTCAACTCCTACCAATTTCCTGTCTGATGACATATTTCTAAGTGAATATACCATGCATGTGCATAGCATTGTAAAGTGGAGTATAACTTATGCACCCATAGAGAAGGTGGCAATGCTTCCACACCTTCCATCCAGGCCTTCTCACATGCTTGGATGTGAAATGAGGTGAGCTCCTTCCCATGATAGTCTTGTATGATAGTGGGTGTATTGCTTTGGGAAAACCTAACAGAGAATGTGATTCTCAATTTTCATCATTATAGAATGTTATCACAATGGGTTTCCTACCAACACGTTACAATCCGAGAAAATTATAGTTGAGCATCCTTATTCTTTCAATATCACTCTTCCATTGGGTCTCCATCTCTCATAAGAAAACATTAGGGTTGGACCCTTCCAGAGTAACTTGGAAACTTCTTTCTCTCATGTGCTTCTTCGAACAAACCTTCATTACTCTTGTAATAGATCCTCTTAATTTCCACCCAATTAACTCATAATTCCCATGCACCTAATTGTCACATTCCACACTAGTAGTATCACTCATAGATTAAGCGTCTTCAAATGGGATAACTCCTTTCATAAGATTAACCACCACAGGGTCCCCGATAGAATGCACATAGATCCTATCAAGAACTTCTTTGCCCAAGGGCTCAGTATAGGGTGCTAACTTCCCATCGATAAGGGGGATGATTACCCATTCTTCATTTTTCTCAAAATTATGTACCCTTTATTGAACCATATGTTAGCATTTTTTTGTAACACTAGAGGCACCCAAGTAATGCTAGAAAGTTGTCTTCCTTAGCTAACGCCAAAAATTTGAAATCTCTAGTAAACTTTTCCCTTGGATAGTAATAATAGAATCCTTCAAGACACCAATAAGAATTACCTTTGTCTTCTTAGCAATATATAACACATTCAAGGATGGCTATAGTGGGGCCTTCCCATTTGATGTCGGATGTCTAGAGTGATAACATTAAACTTTGTGCCCATGTCAATCGAATATTGCTCGGAATCCATCCATCCACAACAACATTTAAGGTAATCTCCTTATCATAGTCAAGGCTATGGGGAGGAAAGTTAACATGCATAACCTACCTACCTCTCACACTCTACTCCGGTGCATGCTACTTTCTCCTGTAGCCATTCCCCTAGAAAAGGAATGATATTATCTTACCTTAACATCGTGCATACTTCCCTGACCTAATCTAAATCCTTCTATATAACTTCAAAGTGCCCTTCCTTTTTCTAAGCGCCTTTACTACTCCTATCGACGGTAGATCTCTCCTTGTAGGCTTCAAATTATATCCATGGTCTTCTAATACACCTCTTTCGATGAGTAAGGTCTAGATACTTCTCATGCATCACCTCTTCTCTTATAACTAGTGGCTTCTACCTTGGCGACTCCTAGGTGAGCATAACTTCAGCTCACATCATCACTAGTACATGATCTAGTTTTGACTCTTGTGCCACCCTTGGCATACATTATAAGTCACTTTATTTATGCTTACAATTCGACACATTTTTCCTTCGGTGTTCTTGGCTCATATGTTCAAATAGATTTGGGCACTCATACTTGTGCTTTTTTCCCCACCAAGAGCATTACAACAGATCGAAACATTTGTCCTTATAGTGCTTTGTAGATCCACAATTGTAAAAAGTTCAACACATGAACTCACTTCTTCCTTATCTATAGTTTCCACGACCAATAAATCCTCCTTTGAAACCTCTTCCATGCACCCCTCCATCTGCGTTCCCTTGATAGTGACAACCATCATCCTTGGAATTTTTTGCAAAAACCATTGACCATCCTGGGAAGGGTGAATATCATAATAAAACTTTGACAAGAGAGTCTTAAAATGTGCATAATATTCTTGCACACTCACTACCATACCTTTTTGGATCTCCTTTAGCATGATAATTCTCTTTTGTTCAAACTCAAGGAAATGAAATTCAAATAGGAAGACATTTTATAATGTGGTGTAATCTACCACTATCTTATGTGGGTCATAATTACGATACAAACTATGTGTGCATCCTTGCAACGTCATTACAAACTCACTTGATTTCTATTCGAGGTAGTGATCCCTTTGCACACCATAATAACTCACACTTGTGTACATGCTCTGCACTATCCTCAACACATTTTTAGTTTGGTAGATCTAAAGACATTTCGAAGAATACTTAATGAGGTGGTTGAGGCCCGTGTCCACCTAATCTAGAACCTTGATTCCCTCCAATGTTTCCTCCACCACCGGATCCACTAAATCCACCAAAGACACCTACTCCTTCTAATCCACCAGATCCTCTAGATCTTCTAGGTCCACTATCTCCTATTCTACCAGATCTACCTCCCGTAGCTTGTACAATCCACGACGTGATTGTTCCTAGTGTTCTTGTTGACGATCATCCTTGGCATATTGAACCATTACAGTCATAGTAAACTATAGGTTATTATAATGTGCACCCTAAGGTGACCTCAAAATTTTAAATAATTTAGTTCTTCTTTGTAGCATTAGATGAGGTTTAGACAATTGAAACAAAACATAAAATTTAATTAGGGGTGATACACCGAACAAGCCTCTTAAGAAATCAATCGAGAACACAACTTTTTGAAGAAGGGAAATGGTGAACGATTGAAAAGGGTGGGTGAAATTACACCACAGGATAGAGAAGATCACACAGAACACTACCTCAAACTACTTAAGCATAGCTTCAAAGAAAGTAACAAAATTATAGAGATGTACAATTTCTATGTGAAAATAAGGGCAATTAGAGACAACGAGAGATATGTGAAGGATGGAAAAAATGTACCACATGGAATATTATATTAATCTAAAAATTGTTCATTGTATTACAATATAAAATAAGCAAGATTGCTATTACAAAACCTAGGAAGAAGGCTAGAGCTCCAAGCCACTTCCTTTTACAGAAGATGGACTGAGATAGAGAAGAAAACCAATTGACTCTCTCTCGATTATTTCTATGTATATCTCTCTTTTATTTTAATTACAATATATATAGGAGGAGGAGGTAAGAAGCCATCCTTTACTCCTTTCCAACTACCTTTTAATTATGATAAATGGAGTGAAGTGACAAGAACATATTTTTTTGAGATCTTTCTCATGCTTTCCCATTATCTTCCCTTTCTAAAGAGTGAGAGCCATGCCTATTTAATGCATCTTTAACTATCCTACAACTGACATTTTGAGATGGACTCACCTTTTGAGGAACATCCCTTTGGCTCTTTATTACATAACTAGATCTTTCGATCTCTTGTGCATTGGTTCCCGAGCTCATGATTCAAGTGGTGCATGTTTTTTCATTCTATTGGAATGACCCTTTGAATGCAAGTGAATAACTTGAGTATTCATAGGTTCACACTCTTCACATGGGACTATGCATTAAATTTGTTAATGAAGTGACAAGTCAAATGAACCTTTACTTCCGATCTTTTGAAAAATATATCATGAGCATTTAAAACATGCAGACAAGTCTCATGATCACTCATATATGATACATGGATTATCACCTTTTGTGACCTGCTTTGAACTTAGATTCCATTTGTCAAAAGATCCACGTGGAAGGCCCGCACATAATTACTATTTCTAATTTTATTCATGGTTTTGGGAATGCGTTGTGCCAACACTTGGCATCATCCACAAACACACCATTTTTTTTCCTTTGGGCAAGTACTGGGACCTTGTTGCATATAATGTCAAACCCCTTTTCAGTGGGGAAATTTTAGTTGGCTCTATATGGGAACCCTATGGGATTCCAATACTTTATTCCCTCCTTTAAATTTTAAATTTATGTTGTTTGGACACTGACATCATCCATGAGCCTTCTACTTTCTTTCTAATTTGGCTAAGTCTTTTCCATTGGTGAAGACTCGACTCTGAATGGGCTTCGAAAATGCGGGAATCCTCTTGGCTTTGGAATTTAGATAACAGTTCCTAATGTCACACCGAACTATCTGCCAATATTTTGTGATATTGCATCGCTACTAGATGGGTGTCTGCGCCACTTCCATGTGTGATACACAAGATTTGTGTACCTGTAATTTTCCCAAATGTCATTCCAAAAAATATACCTCCAAACATAGGAAATGATCTAGAAGCCATAGATGTGCCAAATGAAAATTTATAGCTCCTTGGTGTTGATCGGTCACTTCCACCAATGCCAATTGGGTTAGCAATACTTATCTCTTGATTTGGAAAATTAATCACCACGGGTTGGTCACCGGGCGTATTCATATACACGTCAATGACTCTCCTTTCTCCAAGTGATGAAATCTCATCAAAATTTGAAGGGGTATCTCTCTCGCTTGCCATGATGGGGTAACACAAACGCTCATGCTTTACATCCTCTTTGTGAACATCAATTCCTTCCCGCAACATCTTCCTCCATAGATCCATCACTCCTAAAAACTCATGTTTTTAGCTAACTCCCTTCCCCATGCTTCACTATACTTGAGTCATCTCTTTTCCTTCGCTTTTCAGGTGCAAGGTCCGTCATCTTCCTCTACCCTAGCTTCCTCGCCCAACACTCAAAAGAATCTTAGCGGTGATAGGAAATTATTTCAAACTTAGTGTAATGATCGGGATCTTTATGGCTAAGGGAATAACACGCAAAAGTGATCCTCTGTGCTCCTTCGAACTCAAACTTAACAAACTTTGGACAAGAATACATAGAAATAACGTATTCTAGGGTATAACTAGCCAACATTCTTCTCCACCAATGATCAACAACATGTGTCCAAGTCGATCAAGATCTTGTAGCCTCGATATTAATCTTGGGTCCACATGTGAGATCTATAATACCATCTTGATCTAGATGTATATGCCTAGAGCCATCCGTGCAACTCTAATGGAAAGAAACAAAACAAGGTCTCATATAACTCATGATACAAGTGCCTTTATACCCATTTACATGAATCAAACTTAGGTCCAATACTAAATATTGGAGAAAATTCATCCTTTGTGCTCTTAAACCATGCTTCGACACTATCCAAGATCAGGATCTTTGTCATCACACATCATTGCCATAACAACTTAAAAAAGAGGTCCTTACAAAGGAACCAAGATGTAGTCATTTTTATCTACCTTCAATATTACTTTCTACCCCCAAGCGCATCATCCTCTCACCCGGTGGGCACCGGGAACGCCTTTTCCGAGGAATGTGCAAATGCCAAGCCCCTCCTTTATTAGAGAATTATGAGAAGGTTATTCCATTAAAGGAGGGTGATTTGGAGAATGATAAGTACAAAAAGGTAGTTAAAATAAGAGTTGAAGGGGCAACTTACAGATCCATGCATTATAGAAACTTAATAACAATGAAAAAGCATAGTAAACCAAATATGAAACATGACAATTATATAACACAAGGGTCTCTACCCTTAGACATGATATACAGAATGAAACCTTATATATATTCATTGGTAGCCACATTACATTCAAAGGAGGTCATCACAAACCATACCTCTTAAATAACAAAGACTTAATCCCTACAGATCTTCCTTGATGAGAGATCCTAGCTATACCCTCCCATTTCAACCCTTGTTACAAAACCTAATGCCATACAGAGGCCTATTACATCCTTGAGATCCCTCAAAGACTTAGTGCTCTAATACCTAACATTACTTTGTAACATTCTATTACTCGATATTTTACTCTCTACACGTTCTCTTCTTTGATTTCATGCCACTTCCTTGCTTTTGAGAATCTCTTTTTATAGGATCAACACCCATTGCCATGTCGTCCTTGTTAAGAAGATCACACGCCAAGTGTCAATATGGTCCTCCAATGCTTAATTATTGTCCCTTTGCAAGCCCTCCACTCTCTATAATGATGTCTTCCATTAATATTCCCTGCATGAAATATCCTTTCCTTGAACTTTAAGGTCACAAGCTAGTACCTTATTCACTCAAAGACACCTAGTCGGGTCACATTTTTCCTTAAGTGCCTCCAGAATGCTGAATATGGCTAAGTCCTTTGAACCTAAGGATCTTCCTTCCACGTGCACCCGGTATCTCCTAAACCCTTCTTATACCTTTCTGTCCTTCATGCTTTTCCCTGCATGCCCTTCTCTTTTGGTCCTCTGCACATGCACCCTTTAGTTCTTAGCGGTTTGTAAGGCCCAAAAAGTGGCATTTGAATTATATACTTTTCTTCCAAATCCAACAATGTGCATTTTTATGGAATAAAGTAACTACCTTATTGTTTTTAAATATTTGCAATGTGTTATCATTTGTTTGATTCTTTTTGAGCAATAAAAACATTTTTCTCTAACTTGGGTGAAGAGACAATCATGGATCATAGACCATTAAAAGAATGAGTTTTCCTAGATCCACATAGTATAAATTTTGTTTTCGCATATCAATGTTGGCTTCTTTGAAATAATTTTTTTCCCTAGTTATGCATGGTTTAATCTTAAAGACATTTTAAAATTGATAAGAACCTTATTCACAAGCAATAAATAATCCTAGCATCTGCTAGACCATATAAAACAGAAACATGTTATGCTTATTGATTTGTAGATCCATGGAGGCTTCCTGAAATCATAAAATGATTTTTACCAAATCTTCATATGTTAATCTTAATGACAGTTTGAAAATGATAAAACCTTGTTCTAAAGAAAAAATAAAGCCTAGTAGCCACTAGCACGTATAGAACTGAAACATTTTTTATTTATTGTTTTACAGAGGATTTTTGAAAATATTTTATGTTTATTGTTATGTGGAATATTTTATATTTATTGGGGTGTCGTGGACCACTCTGGTGACACCATGCACCACACAAATGATGAAAAATTTGTTCGAGTTACCAATCTGTTCGAGGACACGATGGATGTTGATCTGCACAATCTTTTCAAGCCATTTGGACATATCACGTGTGTCTACATGGCCATGGATCAAAATATGGGGGTTAGCAAGGGGTTTGGTTTTGTTAATTTTGTCAACAAGGTGGATGCACAAAGAGCTATCAATACAATCAATGGTTATAGTTATGATAATATTATTCTTAGATTCGAATGGGCCACTGCTGTGGTATTTTTCTAGATGATCTATATTCTAGTTTTTTTATCCCCTTAGACAATGCAAGATGTTGAAGTTATGTACTGCTTGATGTCTTCCACCGAATTTAATGTAAATGATGATATAAAGGATTTGAGTTGGTTTCTTTTTTCTTCTAAGAAACATGTTCTCCTAAGATTAAGTAAAATTGAGTAAAATTTTACATCCACAAGATTGAAACAATAAATTTAAATGACTTTCTAAAATTAAATTGAAATAAATAATTATAAAAAAATGAGTGCTACCTTATTACATTCACATTCCATTTTGGTGCAAATTCAATCTTCAAATTTCACATTTACTGGAATAATTGTAGTTTCCAATATTTATTTGTAAAAAATCAAACAAATAACAATAAAAAATCAAAATCAATAGAAAAAGCTAAAAAAAAAATCAAATAAAACTAAAACAAAAATCAAACAAAATTGAAAATCAAAACTAATAGATGTTTCTATTTCATAATCATTAATAAGATAGTAAGATTTGATTATGTTTATTTTCTTTTTATATTTGACGATAGACAAATTGTAGCTTAGATGCAAATCAACATAGAGTTTGGGGTCAAAACTAGAGGGGCCTAATGCTTCCAATGCAAACTACTACACTTGTAAAAATGATAACAAACTAGAAGATTTTGCGATTGTGCCACTTCTGGCCTGAGACTTGCACTCTTCTACTAGTGTATTTAGAATTAGAGCAGATAAAACTTTAAGGGAAAAGTGGGCTACAATTGCTGACATTTGAAATAAATTTGGTCCAAAAAGTTGCAGGTGGCATTTTGGGACATATATAAACTTCATTGTGTTGTGATTTATTTGTTATTAAGTATTGGTTAGAGGAAACGTTTTGGAAAATGGCTGAGATGGTGGCGCCAACTTTGCAAGAGTTAAATGTATATTTCCATAAAAACAAGACAATGACTCAAAAATTTGTACTTGCATCATTTGTAATGTAGTGTGGGAGAACTTCTAAGACATATATCTTAGTATTGGTTAAACAAGTATTTAAATTTCAAAACTTTATATATATTATTGCATATTGTGGGATTCTTGACATCAATAAAAATTGAAATATAAATAAAATATAGTTTATTTTGATGCCCAAATTTGAAAATAAGCAAACAAATTGAGTTCCATAATTTAGCAACAAAAAAATACATAAAATTTTAATTATTTATAGAAAAATTTGCATTCTCATTTTCAATCAAATTCACTTAAGGAAAGTATTTTTTTATGGACATATTATATTTTTTCATCCACATATAAAACCTAATTGTGGATGATTGATACTATCAAATACTAGACTTGAAAGTATGACACTTTTGGTAGTTTTGTAATTCTACCTGCCTATGTCACAATCTATTTCTCAACATTTTTCATCTTCCATGTATTTACAATATATTCATTTCAACATATCTTTTTATATGCCTATCGTCCTTTCACATGCACCTATGGATGCATTTTCTAGTAAAACAGTTATAAATGTTATTCCAAGGAAACAAATAGAGCCTAACGTATGCTAACAAGTATAAAATAGAAACATTGATGGCCTCTGATAGAGTGTGATGGGGGAATCTTAAAGAGGAGGATAATGAACACACATTATCATGAATAATCACATTAAGGATGATCTCCTTAGATGTGAACCCTGCTAATCCGGGGTCTATCTTATTGATGAACTATTTTCGCTAAGGTGACATTACGTCATTTGTAATGTGGTATATCATAAAATCCTTGGTGTAAATTTAAGCCTCGAAAGTGATTTGTGATGTTGTTGCTTATCTCTATTAAATTGTTAACCTTATAGTTTTTTTAACTAAGTTATGTTAAGGCTTTGACAATTTTGATAGTTTGTTTAACGACCAAAATTGGAATTTGAATAAGACCTTATTTTGACTAATAATTGGCCTTGAGCTGACCCTCCGATAGTCTACCCCACATGGTGGCTAATACTAGCATGGTCATATTTTCTTGGATGAAGGATTACAGTCATTAGTCAAGGAATTAATTATTTAAATTGAAGACTTCAATCCCCTCGAAGCATACTCAAGCAACTCAACTATCAATCAACGCCAACATTATAATGGCTTTGTGTGTGTATATATATATATATTATGAAAAGGGATTTTGTAAGTTTAAAAGTAGTTAAACAACTATTATTGGAGATGTATTAACTTGTGTAATCAAGGAAGGAACAATCTAATCTTGAGGTATGGTTCTTAACCTAACATGAGAACTTATTGTTTGAAAAGTTAGAGTTGATATAACTTTGGCTATTCGAAAAGATATATAAACATATTAAATTTTGTTAAGTCCTAAGTCATGAAAAGTAGAACACCGAACTATTATTGCATGGGATATTATTTGACCCCTTAATTTGTATAATCTAAAGTTTTTAAATTAACTCAGGTGGTGAGTTGGCACCCCACCACTAGTACATCTGCATAGAATTATTTATTGTTTTATTTAATTTTCCCCGCCAATTGAGTTTTGGGAAAGGATTTTTGGTTAACTAAAACTATAGGTGCTTTGCATGGCATGCATATGGAATCTTACCAAATTTTGAAGCTAAAGATAGTTGGCTTGAAAAACTTGGTGGAAAGCTCAACCGCTGCATTAATGTCATTTATTAAGCAATAAACTTCCACCTTCCTCGGGGAATGCATGGATGGATTGGGGAAGATAAGGAGGTTTTGGTATTGAATCATTCTCTTACAAGAAATTCGTAGAAGCTCTGCATGCAAAGAAAGTTAGAACTATGTGTTTTGTGAGTTGCATGGTGAAAACATCAGTTGAGTTGATTGTATAATGAGTTCCAAAACTCATTAAACATCGAGGAAGCATTGTGATCTGTTAATAAAAGGGATTCACTTCAAGGGTTTAGGGATTTTTCTAAGGAATCATGAAATCTTTGCAAGGAAAGAAAATACAGGCGTAATAGGCATGATACGCTCTGAACTCATCATAATCTTGTGCTCTATTTAGCAATTTCACAAAAAGAACTTGTTTTGATTGAAATTTTGTGTTCGTAATTTCAGTAGTGAAGAATCAATTTATTCTTACTTCTGTAGAGTATGTTTTACCTTTGATTTGTGATGAATTATATTTGGAAATAAATTAATGGTTGTAGACTTCAATGTGATTTATTGTTGCTCTGAAATAACGTATTCCATGGGTTGAATGAGTGTTGTAGCTATATTCATCATTGAGTTTTGGCTTGACAGGCCTGTATTGTTTTGAATTCTTATTTAAGTTGAGAATTTAATAAGTAACTAAACCATAGAAAACCTTGCTTAAATTTTTACCCATCCTTTATGGGGTTATATAGATTTTGCAAGACATTGTGGAATACTAAAAACCGGTGTGTTTGGGGTTTTGGCTGTAGATGACTTTCCTTGTCCTAGTAATCATTAGATTTACAAAACTGGGTTTGTTTCTTTTTAAATAAAACAATTCTTGTGGGTTAGTATTGTAGGAGGTATCGTTAATTCTTAGTCGACCTGGTTTTATTTTGAGTAAGTAATTGTACTGAGGATAAACAACTATATTTAATAATAATATCTAGCTACGAGATAATGAGGGCAGCTACAGTAAAATACTAAGTCTGATCTTTAACCCTTGAATGGGTATTCTTGAATGACATTAATGATTTATCCTCGAGCTACGTATGATGGCTTGACAGAATGCCGAGTCTCCTAACAACTAACTGAAGTAATTTGTTGGCAATCTAGTTTCAGCTGGTTGCTCATCAGGTTGAGGTGCTCGGGTTTAATCCACTCTGTTTATTTGTATTGATCTTCATTTTTATTCTTCTAAACTCTAGTAGTATTTGACTCTTTTCGAGTTCAATACAGGATGTGGACTTATTATGTTCTAAGTTGGTTCCTCTTAGAGATAAATTCTACCTCACTTAGCACTCAGATGCTTCTATAATCCTTTCTGTAACTAGAAATTTGTTGTGCTCCTGTGAAAATATTGTAGCTATCCCGAGGTCTAAGTCATTTATTTTATCTCTTTGACTTCCTTAAAATCTTGGTTGTTCTACCCACAATGCTATGTTTAGTTTGAAAGAAAAGTTGATTACGACTAAGAACCTTCTCCTTCTTGAAATATATATAGCCTACTACTATTTTAAGGAAATAATCCTAAATAGTTGAACTATCCTCTTAGAGGATTTTGCATTATATCTTGTGGTCGAAAAGAGTTGAACAATTCTTTTTATTGGGTTCTAATATCTAAACAAATAGGCAAGAATTTTTAGTTGTGTTTGATTTTGGAGATCTGCACACTCTCGACTATGATTGCTGATTTTGTTGATACCCTTCTTCTTGGATTTAAAAATTTGTACTGAAGATTTGATGATTACTATGTCTAGTACTGATCTACCATTTACATAGTTGTTAGAAGGTTTGGGAAAATGATTTGGAATAGTTCCATGAGTCTAGTTGATTTCTTGATGAGTTGTTCAGTTTTATCTTAAGCTGGTTTTATGTCTCTTATGGTTGAACTTGATTCATCATGCATGATATGATATTAAAGTTGATCAAGATAGAAAGCCTCTTGGCTTCTGGAGTGTTAAAAAAATTGGGTGTTATTACTCCTTTCGTTGTAATCGATGTAGAGAAAAGCTCGATTGACTTGATGACCTTACTTTGATATTTAGTTGAAAAACAAGGATGTGTTGAGTTTTAGTTGAAACCCACTTAAGGTCATAATATTTTAAGTAACATTCTCCTCATAAGGATATATCCGGTTTATTATCTAACTAAGATCTTATGAAGTGTTAGATCCTTGATGGGTATAAGTTCATGTATATGATTGTGTGTTATTCTGTTCACCTGAAAATTTAACTCCTTAACTCTTATCATGTGTTTATTTGTTCTCCTTAGGGATTACAGAGTTCTCATGACATCTAAAAATTCCCTTATTGATTTCTTTTGGGTTGTGTCATGAATAATTTGTATGCTCCAACCTTGTTTAGTGGAATGGGTTGGTAGAACTTTTCATTGTTCTAATAGAGTCTTTAACTCAAAGTGAGGAGTAATGAAACCTTTCATTTGAATTTTGTCATGAGAAAATTCATGCGATAATGAATGCCCAATTGGGCTAATTGGTTTAATTACAAAGTCATGTTATCATGACTCCCTTTCATTAAAACAACTTGAAATGATTTAGTAATTATTCAGTATTAATATGTTGATAACCAGGTTGAAGAAAGGAATTATGTTCTCTTTCCTAGTCTTGGAATGTTTAATAAATGCTTAAGTTGAGGAAAGTATTGGTTATGTAATCTGTCACTCAAATTTTACCTGTTTGCTATATGGAAAGATGCCATGAATGCTCTCTCTCATCCTTGAGGTTAATCACTCTAATATCGTATTTTTAACTAAATACTCTTGATGTCTTGGTATTATTTCTTGGACCTTAGTAGACCTTATGGGTGTATGAAATCCTTGTTGGATCTGTTGAGAAGAGTTGAGAGAGATGGAGATTGTGATTCTTTATATATATTTTGGTTACTTAATTGTTGAGTAAAACGATTTTAGGCATGCAAGTATGGGATTGCATGAGTGAAATCTAGATACTCTTATATGGTAGTCTTTTGAATACTTATGATTCTCATGTGTCTTAAATTTAGATGATTGTTTTGAGGGACTGAAATAGTTGTATTGAAATGTAAGTCTGAAATTGATTTCTTTCATGGCTCATTAAATTGCTTGCTCTTGGCATGTTATAGAAAGAATTGTTTATCTTCTTAAGTTCAAGTAATATTGATCCATAAAAATAATATGAGTTATTTTTATGAAATAACTAAGTAAAGCATGTCATTATGGTGAGTTGGTGCTTATCATGCTCAGTTCTTGTGAACTGACTCATGCTAACAATTTGCAGATAAACGCCAGAGAAGGAAGGGTGAAGTATTTAGTTTTGTATATTATTTTGATCGAGGAAAGTTTGAAGATATGATTGACTTGAATGTTCTTAAATGAAATACTTCTCCTTGGAAATGGGAAAGGCCTTACTACTGAATATAATTGTTTTATTCATTAAAATGAAAGATATTGGTCATGCTTATAGACATGAGTTGTACTTATCTCTTAGAAGGAATTAAAGGAAGATTACCAGTTGTAATATATTGTATTATAAGAGAGTAATTGGAAAATGATGTGTTATGAGTTGGAAATCTATCAAGATAGGTATTTAGTGTATTCAATACTATTGTAATAAACATTAGTATAAATCAAGTAGTAAGAGATACACACAACATACATGTGAATGCTAGGGAACATATAAGGAACTATGAGTGGAATGTTTCCTAAGAATATCATGTTCTAATGAACCATACGTTAAGCATACTTGGAAATAGTTGAGGTTGCTAATGGATAACTGCCTCATTATAAAATGCAATATATCAACCTACTTGTAAAGTTGTGTTAAGTTCTCCAAAGGTTTTGTATAGAGTGTACTCAACCAGTAAAAGATATCTAGAAGTAAGATTGTCTAATCTTAATGGTTGCTGCTAAGAAAGTAGTTGGATTATCATGAAACCATGGAAAGGTTATGATAATCAGGTACTTTTGTGCTATGGCTGTTTTATAAACTCAGGTTATACTAACTCTTAACAAAGATATAATAATTTAATATTGATTTCTAAGTGAAATCAACTCTAAGTCCTATACAAGGATGATACACATAAGAAACAAGAGAAAGGGATTATGGTAATCTAACATGAAAATATATTGAGTATGGTTTCACTATTCGGGAATTGCATAATTGTGATAAATTGTGTTATGAAATATTTTTCTCAAGGAGATGAAATGTTTTCAATTAGGGGATATCCCATGATGCATCATTATGAACACATAAGCATGTCGGATATAATGGAAGTAAGATGGGAACATGCTTACTAAGTTAAAAAGAACATAGCATTTGAATCTCATCCCTAGTCAATACTGTAATTATCTCTAAAGAGAATTAGAGAGTGATATTTTAAAAGGATATGATAGGGAAAGATAAATGGGAAAGTGGTTCATCAAATCTACCATATCGGATACCCTATATATATCTTACTTGTTGGAGATAGTAAAATAAATGAATGCTCTTTATTGAGCTAATTAATTAAAGTGATGTGCTTAAACTGAAAGGATGGACATTGATAGCCTATGGCACTTAATTCAAGGAATGAATCATACCTAAATACTTAGCTTTATATAAGTACATATCCCTAGAATATGAAATAAGGAACATGAGCCTAAATGTTAAAGATGGGATAGTTTTTGAAAACTGTAATAATGATCATAGACCTTGATAGTATCATTTCTATTAATGGTTAACTTGGGTATGAGATATTGAAAGGTAATTAAGTGTTATAGAGATTGGGGTCTGGGATCAACTTAATCTAGACCTTAGGTATGACCCATTCATGGAGAAGGTGTCATAAGTCCTAGGTTGTTCTTTAATGATTACCTTGAAAACATTAAACACCATGCACCAATATAGGATTCTAGGCGGGTGAACTCACTGCATATACTACACAGTCGTATCCCTATGGTGATGATTGTCACCATTAGGATACTTCCATTTAGCATTTGTAATGAGTTGTCTCATCAAGACTGGATTGTAGTATGGTGTTGTCCTAAGTACAAACCTTGATAGAGTTACAAGATAGATTGGACCTCCTGGGTACGCACCCTTATATCAACCTATGATGGCTACGAGAAGAGATGTGGGTGAGTAACAAGGTGAATTGTTACGAGAACACTTTCTTTCCCATAGGCATCACAAGATGACATAGAGGTATGTCTTCATGTAGGTTAAACTGGTTTGTACCTTATTCAAGGCTTGTAGTTGTTTATAGTATTAAGTTGTGAATCCATATAACTGAATAAGTGATTAAGGTGAAATGAAAATTTCCTTATGATGAGTGTGTCATCGTGGAATTGAGCATGGCATACATGACTCAGAAACTTTGTGTAAAGTGGTGTAAGCTATTGATTACACTGTTGAGATTTCCCTTTAATCTAAGCTATCGGATGCCTATGGATTTCATAGGTGGAACCTAGGTAGACACTTAGGAGCATTCACTTATATATCATACCTTGACAAAGGAGAACCAAAGGATACATTTCATGTAAGGATTCAAATAGAGTATTGAGGGAGAATGAGTAGGTTCAGTATTCTCTCATACAACTACACATGGTTCATGATAGTTATTGGAAATGGATTGCATTAAGGTTTATGTAGATTTAAATATATGGGTATTTAAATCATCTTGGACTTATTGGGTCCTTACGCTAATTGAAACTTTTATTTTGTTTACAGAATAAATTGAAAATGGGAAGGATGCAACAAGAAGAAAGAATTGGGTCTGATTTTGCTGCAATTTCAATCGATGCAAAAAAGTTAGACAAAATTTTGGTAGTCCTTCAATATACCCAAAATCAGATAGATGCCTTGGAGTAGCTGGTGATGGAAAAAATGATAAGTTGGATAAAGGACAACTTAAGTCTGTTACTAATAAACAACATGAGATTTGTTTAAATGATGAACTGATCAATGGTGGCAAGTTTTGGACTTACCAATCCAAAGATGAATTGAACCCAAAATTGGGAAAATATTGGATAAACTTGGATCTTTTTCGACAAGATGAAATTTGGAAAATCTAGTGGGCTAAAACAAAATCTGCTAGACATTCCCACTCATAAAAATGAAAAGAGTCATAAAAATGATAATTATTCTTCATCTCAGAATGCTAAGAAAATTTGGTGGAAAAAGCATAGCAAGAAAATGTATTCTCACAAAAATAAATTTTCCCAAAAACTTGTAGTGATAACTGTAGGAAAAAGCATAGTACTGTTGCAAATGGAAAAGTTAAAGGTAGTCAATCGGGACCTACTGGTGAATGTTTCACGTGTGGCAATGGACATTATTCCAACAAATTTCCTTTAAAGAATATGAACAAGCCTCGAATGATGAAGCATGTTCCAATGACAGTTAGAAAAGGAAAGGAACATGTATGCCTAACAGGATGCAGAGAAATTTTTGAAGAGATCCATGAGATTAGTAATCTTCAATACTAAAATAAAGAAAATATGGATTTGTTGTACTTGATGAAAAATTGGTCAACAATTGTGAAGCGTAAATCTTTCTGGTAATATGGAATAAAAATTCTCAATTTTCAGCTTCTATCTGGTTAAGTAGCATGGATCTGAGTGATTATTTTGTATTCTGTCAAATATTTGATGTACATAATTAATATTTCAATTCCAAGAAATTGAAAATATTATATTTTGTCTGTTGACTCTCAACAGTGGTTGTTATATATATATATATATTGGTATATGTTACTTCTAGGTTGTATTACTCAAGTACATAAATTTTTTTGGGGGTATCATCATGTTGTAAGGAGGATCTCAAGTTTGAACCTGGGAGCTCAATAAGCCATCGCTTAAAATACTCAAAGGGTTTGATGATCGCTCATTCTCGGGGTCATATCATCTAAAAGCATAGAAAGTATGAGGATATATTTAGCTTATTGTAATATCTTATACCTCTGGAGACAATATTTTTTTTATGTTACCTATCACGACATGATCCCCTTATGTTCACCTATTGTGACGTGTTGTGGCTATGTGTAAATTATAGTTTATGAATTACTGTGAACTTTCATGGGTTTTTGTGGTCGATTCCAGTATTTTTAGTTGAACCCAGATAAGGGAATTCATACTTCACTAATATGAACCTTGTTATAGAAATGTGCAAGTTCACGATGAAGGGATGTATTGTGAAATCCTTTTCTTATGACAGCTATGTAACTCTCGCATGGCATCTTCAAGCCCTCAAAGTTTCGTGGATTAACTTGTATGCTTTATATTATGTCGGGAAAAATATATGAAAACTTGTAAGTTAGAGGACTATTTAGATCTTCCAATATAATTATGTAATTTGTTAAATAACATAAGTAAGTCAATTTCGTAATTCTAAATATTAAAGTAAAATATTCTAAAACAATGCACTACTTATTTCAAACCCTCGTGTAAACCAAGTGGAATTTTTGCATGACCTTAGTAATATTAGGATCAATATGGATTATGTGAATCCACCGAGGAGGTTTAATAGTCAAATAAACATGTTGTGGATGTTAAAGTCTATATCTACTAAGGTAACTTTGTTACTTAATACTTTGAGAGATTTCGGCAAATCAGTTTTCTCAAACGTCTATAAACTTGTGGCTAATACTAGCATGGTCATATTTTCTTAGATGAAGGATTAGAGTCATTAGTCAAGGAATTAATTATTTAAATTGAATACTTCAATCCCCTCAAAGCATACTTAATCAAATCAATCGATCAAAGCCAACATTATAATGGTTTTGTGTATATATATAAATATATATACCTATACATACATTACATGGGATATTATTTGACCCCTTAATTTGAATAGTCTAAAGTTTTTAAATTAATCGAGGTGGTGAGTCGACACCCCACCACTAGTACATCTACATAGAAGTATTTATTGTTTTATTTAATTCTCCACGCCAATCGAGTTTTTGGGAAAGGATTTTTTTGTTAACTAAAACTATAGGTGCTTTGCATGGGATTCATATGGAACCTTACCAAATTTTGAAGCTAAAGAAAGTTGGCTTGAAAACTTGATGGGAAGCTTCAACATTTGCATTAATGTCATTTATTAAGAAATAAATTTCCACCTTCCTCCGGGAATGCATGGATGGATTGGGGAAGATAAGGATGTTTTTGGTATTGAATCATTCTCTTATAAAAAAATTGTAGAAGCTTTGCATGCAAAGAAAGTTGGAACTATGTGTTTTGTGATTTCAATGGTGAAAACATCAGTTGAGTTGATTATATAGTGAATTCCCGGACTCATTAAACATCGAGGAAGCATTGTGATACGTTAATAAAAGGGATTCACTTCAAGGGTTTAGGGATTTTTCTAACGAATCATGAAATCTTTGCTAGGAAATAAAATACAAGTGTAATAGGCATGATATGCTCAGAACTTGTCATAATCTTGTACTCTATTTAGCAATTTCACAAAAAGAATTTTTTTATTGAAATTTTGTGTTCGTAATTTGTAGTGAAGAATGAATTTATTCTTATCAGTAGAGTATGTTTTACCTTTGATTTTTGATGAATTATGTTTGGAAATAAATTAATGGTTGTAGACTTCAATTTGATTTATTGTTGCTATGAAATAACATATTCCATGGGTTGAATGAGTGTCATAGACTATATTTGTCATTGAGTTTTTGGCTGAAAAGCAGGCTAGTATTGTTTTGAATTCTTATTTAAGTTGAGAATTTAATAAGTAACTAAACCATAGAAAACCTTGCTTAAAATTTTACCCATCCTTTATGGGGTTATGTAGATTTTGTAAGACATTGGAATACTAAAAACCGGTGTGTTTGGGTTTTGGATGTACATGACTTTCCTTGTCCGGTAATTTTTATATTTACAAAACTAGGTTTGTTTCTTTTTAAATAAAAAAATTCTTGTCGCCTAAGTATTGTAGGAGGTATGATTAATTCTTAGTTGATCGGTTTTGTTTTGAGTAACTAATTGTCGAGGATAAACAATTGTATTTTATAATAATATCTAGCTATGGATAATGATGGTAGCTGCAGTAAAATAAAAGTATGATCTTTAACCCTTGAATGTGTATACTTGAATGACATTAATGATTTATCCTCGAGCTACGTATGAAGGCTTGACATAATTCCTAGAATCCTAACAACTAATCGTAGTAGTTTGTTAGAAATCTAGTTTGTTGGTTTCTCATCGGGTTGAGGTGATCGGGTTTAATCTGCCCTGTTTATTTGTATTGATCTTTGTTTTTATTCTTCTAAACTCTAGAATAATTCAACTCTTTCGAGTTCAATACGGGATGTGGAATTATTATGTTCTTAGTTGGTTCCTATTAGAGATAAATTCTACCTCACTTAGCACTCGGATGCTTCTATAATCCTTTTCAGAATCGGAAATTTGTTGTGCTCTTGTGAAAATATTGTAGCTATCCCGAGGTCTAATTCATTTATTTTATCTCTTTGAATTCCTTAAAATCTTGGCTTTCTACCTGCAATGCTATGTTCAATTTGAAAGAAAAGTCGATTTTGACTAAGAACCTTCTCCTTCTTGAAATATATATAGCCTACTACTATTTTAAGAAAATAATCATAAATAGTTAGACTGTCCTCTTAGATGATTTTGCATTATATCTTGTGGTCGAAAAGATTTGAACAGTTCTTTTTATTGGGTTCTAATATCTAAACAAATAGGCAATAACTTTTAGTTGTGTTTGATTTCAGAGATTTGCACGCTCTCGACTATGATTGCTGATTTTTTTGATACCCTTCTTGGATTTAAAAATTTGTATTAAATATTTGATGATTACTATGTCTAGTACCGATCTACCATTTACATAATTGTTAGAAGGTTTGGGAAAATGATTTGGAACAATTCCATGAGTCTAGTTGATTTCTTGATGAGTCATTAGCTTTTATCTTAATTTGGTTATATGTCTCTTATGGTTGAACTTGAGTCATCATGCATGATAGGATATTAAAGTTGATCAAGATAGAAATCCTCTTGACTTCTAGAGTGTTAAAAATTGGGTGTTATTACTCCATTGTAACCGATGTAGAGAAAATCTCAATTAACTTGATGAACGACTTTGATATATAATTGAAAAACATGATGTGTTGATTTTTAGTTGAAACCCACTTAAGGTCATAATATTTTAAGTAACATACTCCTCATAAGGATATGTCAGGTTTATTATCTAACTAAGATATTATGAAGTGCTAGATCCTTGATGGGTGTAAGTTCATGTATATGATTGAGTGTTATTCTGTTCACCATAAAAATTTGACTCCTTAAATCTTATCTGGTTGTATTTCGTTCTCCCTCGGGATTATAAAGTTCTCATGACATCAAAAATCCCTTTTGATTTATTTTGGGTTGTGTCATGAATAATTTGGTATGCTCCAACCTTGTTCAAAGTGGAATGGGTTGGTAGAACTTTTCATTGTTCTAATAGAGTATTTAAATCAGTGAGGAGTAATGAAACCTTTCATTTGATTTTTTCTTCATGACAAAATTCATGTGATAATGAATGCCTAATTGGGCTAATTGGTTTAATTACAGTCATGTAATCATGACTCCCTTTCGTTAACACAACTTGAAATGATTTTGTAATTATTCAAGTATTAATATGATGATAACCAGGATAAAGAAAGGAATTATGTTCTCTTTCGTAGTCTTGGAATGTTCAATAAATGCTTAAGTCAAGGAAAGTATTGGCTATGTAACCTGTCACTCAAATTTTACCTATTTGCTATATGGCAAGATGCCATGAATGCTCTCTCTCATATTTGAGGTTAATCACTCTAATATTGTATTTTTATCTAAATAATATTAATGTCTTGGTATTATTTCTTGGACCTTAGTAGACCTTATGGGCGTATGAAATCCTTGTTGGATATGATGAGAAGAGTTGAGAGATGGCAGATTTTGATTCCTTATATATATCTTTAGTTATTTAATTGTTCAAGTAAAATGATTCTAGGCATGCAAGTATGTGATTGTATGAGTGAAGTCTAGATGTTTGTTATACGGTAGTCATTTGAATACTTATGATTCTCATGTGTCTTAAATTTAGATGACTATTTCGAGGGACTTTGAAATAGTTGTATTGAAATGTAAGTGTGAAATTGATTTCTTTCATGGCTCATTAAATTTCTTGCTCTTGGCATGTTATAGAAATAATTGTTTATTTTCTTAAGTTCTGTAATATTGATCCATAAAAATAATATGAGTTCTTTTTATGAAATAACTAAGTAAAGCATGTCATTATGGTGACTTGGATTTTATCATGTTCAATTCTTGTGAACTCGACTCATGCTAAAACTTTTACGGATAAATGCGAGAGAAGGAAGGGTGAAGTATTTAGTTTTGTAAATGATTTTGATTGAGGAAAGTTTGAAGATATGACTGACTTGAATGTTCTTAAATGAAATACTTCTCCTTAGAAATGGGAAAGGCCTTACTACCTGAATATAATTGTTTAATTGATTGAAATGAAAGATATTGGTCTTTCTTATAGACATGAGTTGTACTTATCTCTTAGAAGGAACTAAAGGATGATTACTAGTTGTAACATATTATATTATAAGAGAGTAATTAGCAAATGATGTGTTATGAGATGGAAATTATCAAGATAGGTATTTAGTGTATTGAATACTATTGTAATAAACATTAGTATAAATCAAGTAGTAAGAAATACACACAACATACGTGTGAATGTTAGGGAACATTTAAGGAACTATGAGTGGAATGTTTCCTAAGAGTATCATGTTCTAACGAACCATACATTAGACATACTTGGAAATAGTTGAGGTTGCTAATAAATAACTACATCATTATAAAATACAATATATCAACCTACTTGTAAAGTTGTGTTAAGTTCTCTAAAGGTGATATCTAGAAGTAATATTGTCTATTTCTAATGGCTGCTGCTAAGAAAGTAGTTGGACTATCATGAAACCATGGAAAGGTTATGATAATCTTGTACTTTTATGTTATGGCTGTATTATAAACTCAAAGTTATACTAACTCTTAAAAATATATAATAATTTAATATTGATTTCTAATTGAAATCAACTATAATTCCTATACAAGGACAATAAACATAAGAAACAAGAGAAAGGGATTATGGTAATCTAACATGAAAATATATTGAGTATGGTTTCACTATTCAGGAATTGCATAATTATGATAAATTTTGTTATGAAATATTTTTCTCAAGGAGATCAAATGTTTTCAATTAGGGGGCTATCCCATGATGCATCATTATGAACACATAAGCATGTCAGATACAATGGAAGTAAGATGGGAACATGCTTACTAAGTTAAAAAGAACATAGAATTTGAATCTCATCCCTAGTCAATACTGTAATTATCTCTAAAGAGAATTAGAGAGTGATATTTTAAAAAGGATATGATAGGGAAAGATAAATGGGAAAGTGCTTCATCAAATCTACCATATCGAATACCCCAGATATATCTTACTTGTTGGGGATAGTAATATAAATGAACACTCTTTACTGAGTTGCAATTAATTAAAGTGATGTTCTTAAACTTAAAGGATGGTTGGCATTGATAGCCTATGGCACTTAATTCAAGGAATGAATCATACCTAAATAATTAGCTTTTTATAAGTACATATCCCGGAATATGAAATAAGGAACATGACCCTATATGTTAAAGTTGTGACAGTTTTTGAAACTGTAATAATGATCATAGACCTTGATAGTATTGTTCTATCAATGGTTAACATCGGTATGATATATTGAAATGTAATTAAGTGTTATAGAGATTGGAGGTCCTAGGATCAACATAATCCAGACTTCTCGTGCACGACCCATTTGTGGAGAAGGTGTCGTAAGTCCCAAAGTTGTTCTTTAATGATTACCTTGAAAACATTAAAAACCATGCACTGATACAAGATTCTAAGTGGGTGAAATCACCGCATATGCTACACATTTGTATCCCTATGCTAACGATTTTCACCATTAGGATCTGTCATTTAGAATCTATAATGAGTTGTCTACTCAAGAGAATGGAATGTAGTATGGTGTTGTCCTAAGTACAAACCTTGATAGAGTTACATGACATATTGGACCTCCAGGTATGCACCCTTATATCAACCTATGATGGGTACGAGAAGAGATGTGGGTTAGTAACAAGGTGAATTGTTATGAGAACACTTTATTTCCCTTAGGCATCACAAGATGATATAGAGGTACATATTTGTGTAGGTTAAACGGTTTTGTACCTTATTCAAGGCTTGTAGCTATTTACAGTATTTAAGTTGTGAATCCATATAACTGAATAAGTGATTAAGGTTAAATGAAAATTTCCTTATGATGAGTGTGTTGTCATGGAATTGAGCATGGCATGCATGACTTAGAAAATTTTTGCAAAGTGGTGTAAGATGCTGATTACACTGTCAAGATTTTCAATTAATCTAATTTGTCAGATGGCTATGGATTTCATAGGTGGAACCTAGGTAGACACATAGAAGCATGCACTTATATATCATACCTTGACAAAGGATAACCAAAGGATACCTTTCATGTAAGGATTCGAATAGAGTATTGAGGGAGAACAAGTAGGTTTAGTATTCTCTCATACAGCTACACATGGTTCATGACGGTAATCAAAAATGGATTGCATTAAGGTTTAGGTAGATTTAAATAAATGGGTATTTAAATCAGCTGCATAAAGTTTTTTTAAAAATAAAAATTTCTAGAGACGAAGTGACAAAAGTGGTTGTTACAATCATGGGTAGCCTTTGTTCAAAATATAACCTTTGTTTTTGGTGTTCCTCAGACTCCCTTATAGTTATTACTTTGTTGTTTTTCAGGATTTTCCTAGTGTGCATGTGGATTTAGGGATTACTCTCATACTGCTCACTTATTTTGTTTAGGTGATATTGTATCATGTTTCATTTAATATAATATAAGATAATTTTCATTACATAATCTATCCAATGCATGTGAAAATGTTGATGACACCATCCATTTTTTATTGTGTCAACCTTCCTCACATAAGTTGTGGGACTATTTAATTGTTGGGTTGTGCTTTCTCTTGTCCTCACTCATTTTCTCGTGTTTCTATCTGTTGTTTTCCCCTTCCCTCTCATGACATCTACCTATGTTCCATTCATCCTCTTGCACATCAACAAGTGAGAAACAAATTTCATCACTACTGTGTCTTACAGTTATCTTCGCAATGTCTTCCACATAGAATTCATAGATGTTATGACTATAATTATGAATGTCCTAGGTGAGGATTATCTCTAGAGCACTGGGAGAGTTTGTGTAAACTCCAAGATTGCAAATGTCATCGTGTTCAATTTCTTGGTGTTGTGTGTAGATAAAGTAGTGGTCATGACGGTTGCATCCCATTTCATTTACCCAGATCATCATGTGGGTTTGGTCAAAGCTCTGGTAGAAGTATGCCTTCCTTATCTCTTTGCAAAGTTGAATCCTTGTCTGTTACTTTATTGGGTTGACAATAGGATTTTTGATGCCCTGGAATTGAAAATTTGGGTCCTACTTCAATTTGTTGACACTATTCAAAGCATCTGTCAATCGATGGGTCATATATCTCTAGTGTGCCATCCTTGGACTTGGTCGCACTTACAAAACCAACCCCGACCCTTCATGATCACGTGGTGTAGTTGAAGTTTATTTCTAGAACATCATTTGAATTTCTAAAGATTATTACAATGTTTGCCTAGGTGGAACCTTAGGGTTTCTCTATCATTTGTGCTCTTTTTTCTTGTATTCATGGCTCTATGTTTTTTGCAGGCCTAATTATTCATGTTACATGTTGGCCTCGTTATCTTTTGTACTCATTTTTTATTTTATTTAGGTAGCATTTCATTGATCAAAATGTAGGATACTTGTACGGTGGGGACCCATAAACCCTCCGGTTCATAGCTCTAGTCAAAAGCATTTTATTATCTGAAAAATAAAATTATGTAATCTTTCCCTAATTTTATTTGACAACAAGTTTCAATATAATGTGCCTGACTATCTTAATAATGTTTATATGTATAATATGTGTGATTATCTCTAGGAAATTTATAATCTAATAAAGGATTTAAACGATAATAGATATCTTAATATATAAAAAATGTGTACATAAGATTTTTATTTTTGTTGAATTCTTATTTGATTAATGTTAATTTAGCTCGATAATCTACACTGGCATTACCTAGCAATCATTAAGTATTAACTCTCTTACTTTGATTTTTTAAGGTCATATTATCCTCTCGACTCCAAACTCTCTGTTGATAATTTTTTCCACATTAGTTTAAGGTATATAAAGAATTTAAAAATTATCAGGCACTTCAACAATCAGTGTGTTTAAAGATATCATGAGAACATTTCTAAGTTGCAATGAATTATTCTGTGGATTTGGGATTCTAGTGTGACTAATAATATTACAATGAAATTAAAATTCTTCATAAAAATGATTTACCATAATTATACTATTAGAAAAAGAGTTTTAATTTATTTCATATCTATATTTAATTACAAAAATATATCCTCCTGACAAGGGGAATAGGAGAATTTTAATTGTCATTTAAAGTGTCAATTGTGTGAGAAAAATGTCCACAGTTATTTCATGTCTCTTATTTCGATATATGAAAGGATGGTGGAAGGTGACACGGGGGGTTAATGATGAATGATGTTGCACATTTATTACTATTAAGGGGATGTTAATGTTCTCGTAATCCGGGTTTATTCCTCTATTGGAATATGGGTTTAGGGGATGTTAATGTTCTTGTAATGCGAGTACCATTGTGGTTTATAACTATTAAGGGGAGGTTAATGTTCATGTAATGCTAGCACCACTAGGGTTTATAACTATTAAGGGGATGTTAATGCGCATTTACTCCTCTCTAGGAATATGGGATTTATGTTGCTACTTGGTGTATTTGGTATTGTAGTTGTGTGGTCGGTGTGTGTAGCATTGAACAATGATTTTTTCTTCATGATATCCTAGCTATTAATAGGAATATGGGGAAGATTTGGTTTTCAACTGAGCCTTGGGATCTCAATGATGTTAAATCTAAGGCTATGGAGGTGTTCGACCGAATGGGATTCTCCCCTTTCTTAAAGATTTTGAGGGGTGCAATAAGCAACTCAATAAGGATTTCAGATCAATATGGGATACGACCAAGAAATGGATGGGGAAATGTGTTCTTGTGGGGAGTAAAGATTGAATTATCAATCAACATGGTGGCTTATGTTATGGGCATGCCCATAGAAGGATGTGAAGTCTACAAACCCAAAAAGGATTTAGTTGATGAAATGAAGCTTATTCGTGAGGTAAGGAAAAACTCACCCCTCATTTTATGGGATTTCTTAGGAATTCCTTACCTCCCCATTCAATGAAGTGGCCCTTAACCTAATCCAATTTTTCACTCTTGAGGGACGCCACAAATTTATCTATGCTTACCATCTTCCCATGCTCAATTTCCTCAAACATATTTCCTTCTTTCTATGGAGTCTTTTACTTATTTCCGCTTAACATAAAGATTTTATCTCACATTTAGTTCAATATTACTTCAATATAGACCAAACTCTCTTTGGCTCTAACATGTTTCTTATCAAATCATGTGAAAGCAACAAGTATTGTAAAGTCAATTATTATTTTATTTTCTCTCTATGGTGAGCAGTGCAAGTTTTAGATATATGATTCTTGGAGGACTGTGATGTGAAAGGATATTTACCTATTCTATGAGTTATATTATGGTTCCCCTAATAATAATGATGCCATAATAAAATAACTGGCTTTTAAAATTAATTGTACATCAAATATGCAACAAATATAATTAATATGTACCAAAATATGTAGCAGATACATACATTTAATTATATTCTCATAGTCTGGATCAATTCCTCTGCTATTTTCTTTAGAATATCTTCAATCATTCTCTAGTTATAGTGAGGTTTAATAACATCATAGTAAATTAACCTGGAAGTGTCTCACATCTCTTGAAATTCATTAGCCTAGTGGCCACTAGCCTGTGTAAAATGATAAAATACGTCTAAACGGGCATCAAATTTAACACTACATTGTGGCCTTCATTGCAACCATTGAAGGAAAAGAGAATATGTTCTTTATCCTATATAAATCGAAACATGTTATGTACATAACATGTCATAAATAATGCCTAGCATCAGCTAGACCATATAACATAGCATAAATAATGGTTGGCGAATGCTAGCCCTTATAACATAGCATAAATAATGGCCGATGCTAGCCCTTATAACATAACATAAATAATGCCCAATGAATGCTATCCATTATAACATAACATAAATAATGCCTAGCAGACGCTATCCCTTATAACATAGCATAAATAATTCCCAGTGGACGCTAGCCCTTATAACATAGCATAAATAATGCCCAAAGCAGATACTAGCCCTTATAACATAGCATAAATAATGCCTAGCGGATGCTAGCCCATATAATGGATTCCAATATTTGATTTTTTGGGTTTCTATATATGGGACTTTGGTGTACATATAATTCTAATATAGGTGATTTTGGATTCTGGTATATGTTATTATAGACTCCAATATATGTGATATTGGAATCCAATATGTGTGATTTTGGAGTGTAGATAATTCCAATATTTAACATTTTGGAATCCAAAAATAGCAATATTGGATTCGGATATTGGCTATATTTTTTAGTTGATGAGACTGGAATAAGTTCCAATTTATTTAAATAAGCATTGACTCAAGAACTAAGATTGAGTTCAACTTGCTCCATCACTTCAAAAATCACTTCCACACTTAAAAAATGAATGGAAAATGCTTAGGCATGATGCATAAGAATTGAGAAACCTTCATCACCATGAATAAGTTAGAACAAACACCTTACCTCATGAAGCTACTTCACACCATGCCAAACCAAGCATCCTCCATATTCAAAATTTAGATATTAGGATATAAATTCTTCATACCATAAAAAATAAATTTTGATATATTAATAGAAACATCTCGAACCAAGATCACAACATAACTTGAATGGAGTCTTAACTCCACATCTAGCTCTTGGAATTCCAATTTTACCAAAAGATGCTCCAAACTACCCCAAAAATAGTATGCATAAATAGGGCACACTTTTCCATTTATAAGATCAAACATTATATGAAACTATAATATAAATATATAACTATAGGACTAATTTTTTTATTAATTTATTTTTAACCTTCTTTGGACAACTTTTACTTAAATCTGAACTTCTTCAAAAACAAGCATTTTTAGGTGGGGCCCACATTTTGTCACATAATATAATATACCTTTCTAGAAATATGGAGGATTCATCTTCAACCTCCAATCATCACTTTAGAAAAATAAATCAAAACAGGCTCAATATACCTCTCTTTATCCAAGTCACTCGAGCTAGGGTTTCAAAGAAACTTATCTTTTTAATGATTATTCGTAAATATGTGATGATAAAACAACCTCATTATTTTTAAAAATATTCATAACTGACCTAAAAATATATTCCAAAGAGATCAGGTAACTATGTAAAGTAAAAATCTCACAACGTGCATTAGAAGATCAACTTTTGTTTCAAAAACACAATGTAGATTACCTAGTTTTTCCAAAATTGACATATCTTGCAAAATACTCTTTGAATGACCTAAAACTTATCTTGAAGCATCATGAAAAAATCCTATAGCTATACATACTCACCATGTATCCAAAATGGGTCTAAAACACTCTATCCATTAAGACTTACCTAAGCCAACTTGCCTTGTTCTTACCTACTGCTTCCTAAAGACCTCATACATTTACCATGTACCTTCGAGTACTAACTCGAAAATCACCATACATGCCCCGTATACAATCACCATGCTTGGAAAATACTGATTAGCTCCGAATATCATGCCTTCATAGCATACTACATGTTCTAGGGCTAGGAATAGGACTGGAATGACCCGACTCAACCATGACACCTCATGAACTGACCATGTTGACATCTTAGAGACTCATATACACCTCATGGACCATAAATGACCATATGAAATCCTTCAACCAACTATAGAGAGATCATGCCATGACTATACAAGCTAGAAAAATGTCAAGACAACATGACAACTCACCAAACTTAGTCACTACTAATCAACATTCATGTTTGACCTTGATTTACACCTCATAGAGATATACATGACATAATGAAACCATTTTCAATTGATGGAATTGAAATCAATGGCAACACAAAAACACAATGTTCAAGAATACTATATTTGATTATTTAGAAATATCTATAAAGGTCATCAAAAGAATATTGGTAATGTTTGTTATAACTTGTAATATAATTGTGATGTTTGAATACAACATCATGATAATGGAACAAAAACCCATGAAAATAAATATATTTGTATGTACACCATATTTTTATGCTTTCTAGTCATTTAGTTTGTGTAGGTCTCGTTGATGTTTTCTTCTCCTAAGTGGGTTCCTTAAGTGTTCTTTCAGATTGGGGTGTTATTAGACTTGGTCATATGACATAGACCACATCATTTTAGATATGTAACTATTTATCCTTAGTCACCTTATCCTTTCATTTATCTCTTTATTTTTTTCACCCATTATGTACACTTATCCCATTATATCCACTTGTTTTCACTTATTACAGAATATTATCCTCACGTTCAATCACTTTGGACCCTATTCATTCACCTCAATTTATCTTCTAGCTTTCATTCCTCATATTTTACATCTCTTGAAATTAGGGTTTCCTTAATGGCTGATGCCATTTCCCATGGATGATGGTGTCTATTTTGGTTATTCCATAGCTAACACCATTTCCACAGGGTAATGACATCAAGTATATATGTTTTACGTTTCTCTTTGTAAAACACCCACTCATCAACATTTGAAAAATAATGTTTTTCTTGCTTGTGCTATTTCACACTATTTCACACTTTACTTGTTGACTTGGAGTCTTAGAGATTACCTCTTTTGCATTTGGGTCACCATAGTGAGTTAGGACAATAGATATTCTTGTTGAAATTTCCCCTTATGCACCCATAGTGATTTTATCCCAATTTTTTACGTATGGGGAGGAATTTGCATGAAGGGTCACACACATGCTACTGAGTAAGTATTTCTAACCCTATTCGGTCTTTAATCTAATTATTTCTATCCCTAGTTAGTCATTCATTTCTATATACTATATTAGATGTATGTTTTCTTTTATCTATTACATTGTCTTATTATACTACGCCCCATTTGTTTATCCACCCTTAGATACCCTTATTTATGAGTCATATTTGGATACTTATATTTATCTTATTTGTATGCCTTGGAAACCTATAGCTATTCCAGTTTACGGTCACCATCCTCTTGAATTTCAACACTAGTGCTTCCTGAGAATCTTTTTATCTACATTGTGTGTGTAGAATTATATGGATCCCTATATTTGAGAACGCAAATGGGAACCTATAGTTTTCCCATCATACACTTTAGTGAACCTATTTTACTCTCAATTACGCGATTCACTTTTTCTTGATTTTCATTCTTTTTATATGTCACCAACCTTTGTGAAAAACCCTACAACATGACCAATCCTATATAAAATAAATCATTCTTTCTAAAAACCATCAAATCATATGCAAATTTCAAACCTTTTAAAATCCCCCATTTTCATAGTGAATCCCTCCTTGATGGCATCAATCCCGTGTAAATTTTAGCATGACTGATCAAGTTAAAAAATATTTCAAATAAGCCTCTTTTAATAAACTTTGTGTCTTTATTAAATATTTACTCAATAAATATACTACATCCTCATATAAGCCACTTATGTGTGACCTTAATAATTATTAAAAGGATGATATTTCTAATTTTCTACCTCATTATATTGATTGTATTTCCATATGATCCAATGCTATGAATTCAAAACCTCTACCTCAAAATATAAAGACTAGATCTAACATCCAAAACCATATATTCAAAACCGAAGAATAGGGGAACATGAAGATGTTACTAAATCTGATTATACCCATGCTATGCAAAAAATTATGCAAAAATTCTTGAATATGTAGGAGATTCACTTAGAACTCTATGCAAGTGTATTGAGGATTTCCATTCTTATAAGTTAGACACATATATTAACCATCTTGATCCTTGTCTAAATAGAGAATTTTTTTATCCAATAAATAATAAAATTCCCCTTCTAATATTGATTCTACCCAAATTATCACGTAACACATTGATCACCCAAGCCAAAAATAGTCTATGAATGCAAATAATTTTTTATAACTTCAAACCAATCTAGCTCATCCTTCTAGTTGACCTTAAATGGTCTCTTCGGGCATGATAAATAAAGGTCAGACCCTCCTCTTCTGGTTGAACACAATGGATTTCTCATTACACAACCTCCTATCAATTAAAGATACTTCAAGCCATTCAAAGAGATCCCCTCACTCCTTCCATTTATTTGATAGAAACTTGAGGCATCACTCCTTCCATCAATGATCTGAAAATCTAGGTCAAGATTTTTAATATATTTTTATTTTTACCTTCGACCTTCGGACCCATATAGGCTTATTAAAATTACTGATAAAATTTTACTCAATTTTAAGTAAAAAACTTAGAAACAATGAAATTATATAAATAACACTTCACGCTAATTGATTACAAAGTTTGGAAATAGCCTACATCTCTGAGTTCTTATCGAAATGTGTTCCACTAGTCAAAATTTGTAAGTACAATGTTATATCTTACAATAAAACCTAATGGAACTTTACTTGCCTATAAAGTGCTCCAGCCTTTCAAAGAACATTGATGATCAATCGGTCCATCCTCCACCTTCCTAGTGAAAAATATCCTTTAAAACTTGATTGGCCTTCCAGATGTTCTCAAGATGCCCTATGGCTCTCCGATCAACAATTCCAGGCTTCAAATAAAAGTGTGGCGCTATGGGCCAATTGGTGAGTTTCAATAACTCCAATTTTTTTCTAATTTTCCTATTAAAATAATAGGACTTAGCTTCCCAATATTTTCCTATTAAATATTAAATAGGACTTACTTTACAAAAATATTGCCTTTAAAAATTATAAGGCCTATTTAAATAACTTGGAAGCTTTTAAAATCTCCTCGCTACCTTTGAATTGGCTTAGAAGCTTAATGCCTTCGAATTTTTGAATGAATGTGTATGAGGGGCCTTTATAGCCTTTGAGCACCTGAAATATAAGGATAAATAATTTATCCTTTTGTTTTATAATCCCGTATAGGGATAAACAAATTTTAGCCTTAATAAGGCTTTGAGCGGGTTAATAGGGATTAATTCTCTTTTTTAAGCTTTTAAATAAGCTTAAGCCATATTTGAAAAAATCAACCCCATAATAATATCCACTCTTCATGTGGATGGAGTAGATTTATGTGGGGAAAATCCCACATTATATGCAAGCCTTTTTAATAGGCTTTATCCACCAAAATTTGTTTTCACGTGGACTTTCTAATATATATATATATGATATATATATATATATATATTTATAAGATTCTAAAATATTTTTAAGTGGGTAAAACATTAACCCACTTTTCATTCCATGTGCCCAATTCAAATATTCCAAGTGTCTAGAAACAAAATATCCATGTTTCCATAAACAACAATGCTACATGTCACTCCACATTAATGTCACATCATCTCTTTTGTCGAGTTTGACCAAAACTTTGACTACTCATATCTTTCGCATATGGACTCGGATTTGGTCTGTTCAAAATGTGTCAGAAAGGTCTTAGAGATATCTATACAATGATTCTGACTCCAAATGATTTCAATACAATCAATTTTACCATTGACCAACATTGACCAAATGTTGACCATACTTTGACCCAAACTTTGACCAGTCATATCTTTCACATACGGACTTGGATTTGGTCCATTCAAAATGCATCGAAAGGTATTGGAAATATCTATTCAATGGTGCTAAATTTAGATGATTTCAAAATCATTCATTTTTCCATTGACCAATGTTGACCAACTATTGACCAACTTTGACCTAGTCACCATTTGTGCATATGAACTCTATTTTTGACATTCAAATAGTCGACGGAAAGATCTCAAAGTCATCTTCAACATTGTGCTGATATTGGGAGATTTAGAGAACATATGTCCTCCATATTGAAATTTGGATCAAACATCCCCAATGGGAAAGGATTTTTGTCCCAAAAAGATTGTAAACTCCAAATCACATTGCTGAGAAGAGATCTACACAGTATTCTGCCAACTCCACAATCAAAAAATGATGGTTTATACTCTAGGACCTTTAGAACTTGGGATCATTTCCTCCTATTTTTCCACTCGATATCCAAAGAATAACTCCACATGACTCTCTTGTATGGTGCTAAGTTTCCCAATGAAACCTCAATGCTCCCATTGTGTAGTGCTAAGATTCTAGATATCTAACAACAATGATCCCCTTTTACTCTATAACATAGATCCTTACTCTAAGTTGATTCCACATAATCCAAACTGGTTTGAAGGAACTCCATGCTACATAGAGCTAAGAGTGATCTCGATATCGGTGATGGAAAATGACTTTTCATGTACCATCCTACTATAGGGCTATAAGAGACTCTACACAGAATGAAGATGCAACTTGATGTCACGTCCCTTTCCAGACCTCAATGCTCCCTTGCATGGTGCTAAGTCCTCTTTCAAGACCTCAATGCTTCCAATATGTGGTGCTAAGTCTTTATGATCAACTACTATTCTGCTGCATGGTCACAATGCCTTTACATGAAACAACGATATGAGATTATTTCTCATGAGCTCAAAATGGTGACTCCAACCCCCCTTGCTATGCGCCTACACGCCTCTACATGGTACAAAGCCTCCTATTGATTATGACTATTAGGTACCACTCTAATGCACTGGTCCACAATGCCTCTATATAGAATGAACTTCTTACCTGTTTTCGGATGCCAAAATGTTCAACTACCATTTTTTACACAGTCAAAATGCGTATACAGAATGAAGTTCGAAGATGACACAAAGTGAGCTCAATTTTCTACACATGTGGCTGAAAAATCTCCAAGCTTAATATTATTTAAATCTTGTGTCCAGGATATAACAGGGACTCACAATTTGATTAGGAGATATGTTTGGAGTATTAATCAAATTTTTAAGTAAGAAAATCCACTGAGTATGGTAAACCTTTCTCTCAACATTTTCTCACAAAATATGATCTTCAAACAAATATTGCATACTATTCATCAATCTAAATTATGTAATATATAATTGAAAAATTGTTGAATTACCCATTTTAAAGGACTTTCACTTTCAGGTATTACCTAGTCCTAGGTTGAATTTTCAACTGGTGGTGGATTAGGAACCTCTTTTGCCTTTGTAATAGGCCTTCATTTCATCTTTGGCTTGCCATTACTCTAATGGCGACATGGATGCCTTTTCTAGAAATTGTCCACTTGGTTCCCATTCCCTAACAATGAACACAAAAATTCCTCTTAATCTCCTTCTTTTGGGATGAGGAACTCTTTCTTCCATTTCTCAACTTTGAATGAAGATATTGGTCTTTCTAGTTTGTCGTGTTCCTGACAAACGACATCAACTTCTTCATTAGTTTCCTTCTCTTCTATTATCTGGCCACAAAATGATTATGCAATCCACAAAAAGTACATGGAAAGGCATTCCATATTTTCTAAAAATCATAACCATACTTTTGAAGCTAAAAAGTGGATCAGAAGTTTCACTTTGCTTATGATTATGGTAAGAAAGTAGAAGTGGAATCTCATTACCTATTCACATATTTTTCTTACCACATCCTTCCTACGATGAAAAAGCATGATTTTCCTACTCATATTTTTTTATAGGACTAGTGGGGTATTCACTTTGCTTTTAGAATCTTATCTCATGTCAGTGTTATTGGAGAAATCTCCAATATCCATTCCCACACTAGGAAAACCCAAACATGCAAAATGAGGATGATCCTCGACCTGTATTGGGTTTGAAATGCCTTGGCCATTTTTACCAAGGCCTCTTCCATCAAATCCCATTTTAAATAACAATTTGGATCCAAAGGTATCATTACGTGAATCTGCAACCGAATGGGAGGTAGTAGATTCACATGGTGAACAACTTCCATTGCACTCATCTGCCATGGTCTCTACATATGAAGTTGAAGGAATTTCCTTATTATGATCACCACATTGTAGCCTTGCCAAGAGATTATCCTTGGTTTTAATTTTTATTTCAACTAAGCATTATCCTCTTCCAAGGAGTAATACATCGATCATAGGAGAGAATTCTTTTCCTATATCTCATGATTATATGTCTCAATTTCTTTGAGCTTCACATGCTTGGACATCTTACCCATCGTGCACCTGTACTTGTTCAATCACACCGAATTACTGCACAACTAAAGTAATCACATGGTCAAATCAACCGATTATGATACCAAAATTTCTCATAGATTAGCAATTTTGCAATCTAATAACCTTCTCTGATACCAACTTGATACAAAAATCCAAGTCAAAATTTTTAATATATTTTAATTTTTACCTTTGAATTTTGGACCGCTATAGGCTTATTAAAATTACGGATAAAATTTTACTTCATTTTAAGTAAAATAATAAAAAACAATGCAAGAATATAGATAACACTACACATGGATTGATTACAGATTTTTGCAATGGCCTATATCTCCTAGGGTTATTATTGAACCATTCCATTAGTCTAAAATTTTAAGTACAAGGTTATATCTTACAATAAATCCTAATGGAACTTTACTTTCCTATATAGTGATCCATCCTTTGAAATAACACCAATGATCATTCGGTCTATCCTCCATCTTCTTGGGGCAAAATCCCTTTGGAACTAGATCAACTTTCCAGATGTTTGTAAGATGCCCTATGGCTCTCCGGTCAACAATTCCACACTTTGCAAATAAAAGTGTGGTGCTATGGGCCAATTGGTGAGTTTCCAATAAATCATAATTTTTATAATTTTCCTATTAAAATAATAGGACTTAGCTTCCCAATATTTTCCTATTAAATAGGACTTACTTTACAAAAATATTTCCTTTAAAAATTATAAGGCCTATTTAAATAACTTGGAAGCTTTTAAAATCTCCTCGCTGCCTTTGAATTGGCTTAGAAGCTTAATGCCTTTGAATTTTGGAATGAATGTGTATGAGGGGACTTTTATAGCCTTTGAGCACCTAAAATATAAGGATAAATCATTTATCCTTTTGTTTTATAATCTGTATAGGGATAAACAAATTTTAGCCTTAATAAGGCTTTGAGCGGGTTAATAGGGATTAATTCTCTTTTTTAAGATTTTAAATAAGCTTAAGCCATATTTGAAAAAATCAACCCCATAATAATATCCACTCTTCATGTGGATGGAATAACTTTATGTTGGGAAAATCCCACATTATATGCAAGTCTTTTAAATAGGCTTTATTTACCAAAAAAATTCACGTGGACTTTCTAATATTTATATGATATATACTTTTTATAAGATTCTAAAATATTTTTAAGTGGGTAAAACATTAACCCACTTTTCATTCCATGTGCCCAATTCAAATCTGCCAAGTGTCTAGAAACAACAGATCCATGTGTCCATAAACAATAGCGCCACATGTCACTCCACATTAATGCCATGTCATCTCTTTTGTCAGGTTTGACTAGAACTTTGACTGCTCATATCTTTCACATATGGACACATATTTGGTTTGTTCCAAATGCATCAAAAATTCTCGGTGATATCTATGCAATGGTGCTAACTCCAAATTATTTTAATACCATCAATTCTATCTTTGACCAATGTTGACCAAATGTTGGCCATACTTTGACCTAAAATTTGATCAATCATATCTTTCGCATACGGACTCGGATTTGGTCCACTAAAAATGCATCGTAAAGGTATTTATGAGCTCTATGTAATGGTTTTGACTTATGATGATTTCAAAATCATTCATTTTTCCATTGACCAAGCCTAACTAGTTGTTGACCAACTTTGACCTAGTCACCATTTATGCATACAAACTCTATTTTTGACATTTAAATAGTCAACAGAAAGATCTCAGAGTCATCTTCTGCACTATGAAAAATATGGGAGATTTAGGGAACATATATCCTCCATATTAACCTCCAGATAATTCATTTTTATGGTTCAATCTGACCCCACTCTCCATATCAAGAATTTGATAAATCTCTACAAATAATGTGTCAAAACCAATTCCTACACCGCCACCAAAATATTAGCTAAGACACGTTTAGGAGATTCCTTTGATTGTTACCATAACCTCTTAACAAAATCCATTTTCAAATTAGAAATCTTGATGACTACTCTAGTCAATGAATTTAAGTACCACGATCTTATTAAAAGTAACATTAATGATTTTATCAATTGAAATTAAATGGATAAGGAATCTACCTAAGCTTTCATAAAACATTAGAAAATATTAGCTGTTAATCATGAACATCACATGCCCAATGGAAGTTTGTTTCATCTTTTTGTTAGAGCACTTGAACCTCACCTTCAATACAAGGTTAGGTCCTTCTCTCCTACTGTTGGTTGGAAGCATTTAAACATGCCAAACACCAAAATTAACTCATGAGAGAGTTCAAAAATCCTTCTCTAAAATAAAAAACCACTAAGAACATTCAAGTCCTCATGCATCCTAGAAACAATAATGCCACTAATGATGAAGTCACATATACTCTTCCACAAGGAACGTATTTTAATAGGACTATTCATAGCATTGACCAATCTATCACCAATTCATAAGGGAACTCTATACACCCTCCCATATAGACTATCACCAACCTCTATCTAAGGAGGAGTTGTGATGATGCCTACCTTGACCATTCATTATGGTCATAATTCCTTCTTGACATATTCCTCAATGATATGTAAAAATAAAATTTTTTTAGTGACACATCAATTGGGGCCATTCGAATGATAATTTCCACCCCCTCGATCTTTTTCCTATACCTTCCTCCTTGGTAACAAATTTTATCAAGAGGCCATCAATCAAGAAAGGCTTAATGAATATATCAAGGAATGTGATGAAACCAATAACATGATCAATATGAAGTAGTTAATTAAGATAATGAATGTTATAAAATATACAATGACCCAGATTTTTATCACTCCAAATCTAAAAGTCCCAATCTTGTTCCTACTCTAGCTAACAATATGGTTTCTAGCATTATTGATATCTCATATCCCTTTATTAATGAATTTGAAAAAGTGTGGTTCATATGGATGGTACAAAATGTATTATTTCCTATATCAATCCTTCTTACGCTTCCTCATCTCAAGATAAATCCTACAAGGTAATCTATCCTTTTTCTTCATAGAAAAAACCTCACGAACAAGCCTCTATCCCTAATTATTTAGTCCAAGAGAATGATATCAAACCCTATGCAAACACCTCTATATGGCTGATCTATCATGATTTTGGTTATGATAATAATTATGCCATCAAAACACATGGAAATACTACTACCATGGATGATCCCATAAAAATTCAGTTATAAATCAAAATCTAGAATTTCCTACTAGCCTAATTTCTTTATATACTATTTATACCAACCCTACCTAGTTTCATACTGCTACACATCCCTTCCCTAAAGTTTATGACCCTATCAAAGAACTTTCTCACCTTCGAGTTATATTTCATTCTTAAAACTCATTTGCACTTCACATTATGAGCATATTATATCAATAATATTTGCTATACACATTCCTTTTCCACCCAATCTATGGTAACATCTTATCCTATATGGTTTGGAAGAGATCATCATGCATCAATACAAAGAGTTTTCTATTTTCACTGACCATTCCTTGTGCATTCACTTCCCTCTTGATTCTAGGATCCTTTATGAGATTTTATTTCATGCAGATGACATATCCCTCTTTATCATAGTCTAAATTGGTCACACCATGGTCAATAGAGACCACATATACAAAGGTTCTAACAGTTGTGTTTATTCCTGAATTCATCACGACACTTGGTTACTCATTCAATAATATAAAATCCACTAGGAACACATGTTAGGGCTATGATTGTGGAAAACACTCCCTATGGGTTGTATTTGGTTCCTTATCACTGTGACCCCTCACATCAAAATCATGGTCTTCAATTTATTCTTTTCTTATGATATCCTCCTAGGGTGACCATGGACTCATCACATATGTTAGTCATGTCATCTACTTTAAGATGTGTTACGTTCACACACCTAAGATTCATTTATAATGTATAAGGTTACACCAACGCTTCAAATGTTGACCTATTACAACAAAGTGGGAATTTCAAAATTCTCACCATCAAAGAACTTACTACCATCCCATTTTAGGAATTCCAACACTTTACCTACCATGTAGATTCCCTTTTGGATATAGTGGTCATCTTGAGGTCATTGGTCATACTTTTCCCAACCTTCTTGATTTAGATAATGATTAACCTAAAAAAATCAACCTTAAGATAAATACCTCTAATCTTCATGATGTCATTATATACCAATTAGCTCCCACTTTTTGACCTATCTTGACAAGGATGTTGACCATGTACCTATCACTATTACTCACATTGAGAATCTTGTATAACATCTTGTTCAACCTAAGACTATTATCAAATCATGTGTTATCAATGTCACAATGCTTGATTATGATGATGTTTATTCTATGTATGACCCCTTCTTAGCAGGTTATTCCCAAGCCAAGAATGTGGAAATCCTTTCTATCATGACACTCTACGCTTTATCTTTAGTCATAACATCAACACTATCATCATATTTTCACAAGATGATCACACTACCTTCAATCCAAAGGAAAAATGATGGTATGGATGATGATTATACCTATTTTGATTTTGACTCTTAAGGATGAGATCCTAAACTATACTCTTATAATTATTGATCTAATACCAAAGCCACAACCTTTAACCTCGGATAGCCCTTTGAAAATGAATATTATGTCATCTTCCACTCATTATCCCTACTTCTCCACATGTTTCTATGAATATAGTTTCTACAACCTCACCACTTACCCTCTTTTCCATTATGACTCCTAGCCCCTTATAAATAAACCATACTGCACATAGTATGTGGCTCCTAGAGATGATGTTTCATATTGTCAATCATATCAATGACATATGAAGAAGCTCGATGTGGAATTTAGAAAGAAAAGAAAATCCACACACCCTTCTTCAACAGCACCCCTATTTTGTTCTCATCATTGTATATTTTCACATATAAATGATACTCATCAAGTTATCCCTTACAAGCATTGATCCGAGATCCTACTCCTAGTGTAGTTAAGAATCAAGCCTTAGACCCTCCATTACATCCTTCTATGTCATCATTTAGTTCTCATTAGAATCATCATCTCCCCTTGTACCTCCCTTGATGCTATCCATTTCTATGTCCTCACATAAATATCTGATAGTATAGATGATTCCCTCTTTTCTAAAAGATCATAAGTCCATTGTGGTATCACCATATTTCAATAAAACCTTGAAGATATCATGATTCACACTTCACAAAAAAATATTACATGATGTAGCTAACATCATAGACTATGTATACCAATTAGTCACACATAGTCATTAATACCCTTTATTCTACTTGAGTTGTCACCATGTATCTCCTTTTTCAGTTTATCTCCTCATGCTTGGGTTTTTATGGCCATTTCTTCCTATCTTGGATAATTTAGTAATCAATACTATATCCCGCTTGGGTTTACCTCATTTTTCTTGTGTTTCTTTGTCCATTACTTCCTATATTATATACTTTGGTAATTCCTACTATCTCCCACTTGGGTTTATCTCTCCCATTTAGGTTTCTATGACCATGAATTCCTACTTTGGTTAATGTGGTAATCAATTTCCTCTTATCTACAAATTGGGTTTCCCTCTCATTGCTCATGATGGCCCTAAATTAGTCACCATCCCATTTATTTTTCTACATTCTATGTACACTTTCAATTTTGAGTCTTGTATGATTTCATTCCTCTTAATCATAAATTCTCATACATTCATGCATACATAAGAAAATGTGGTCATAAAAGTAAAATACATCACACATCATACATAAACACATAATCATACAAAAGAAATGATATATCTCTCTCTCTCTCTCTCTCTCACTCACTCACTCACCGACACACACAATCACACACACACACACACACACACACACACACACACACACACACACACACACACACACACACACACACACACACACACACACACATCAAAATAAAATTTAATACGTAATTACATATCATCTATCTTAGAAAATGATACAATAACCATTTGTCAAGTAACCCCTCCACTAGATAGATGTCAATCGATACTTTGAGGTAATGGTTCCTAAATATTTACATATAGATATTTTACTAAATATTTTGCTCTAGATTGAGCCCATAAAACCTCTCCCTCTACCCTAACCGCAAAACCTATCACTTTAAAATTTGGGTCACATCCCTCTTTGAACGCATAGCCATACCTTGTTCATATGATAATATTTTAATTTGATCTTGTGTCAACACTTACTATACCTAGAGAAGGCCTTGCACTAAGGATTTCATATATCTCACACCGAGTTCCACTATTATGACTTTGTAGCTCATGACCAACCTCTCCCACGAGCCTAAATGCACTCCCGAGTTTATGGATATTGCTTACATTGGATCCACCATCATGGCCATATCTCGTTAGGTCTAGGATGTTATCTAGGAACTCACGGTGTGATACCTCAATCAAGACGTGTCACTCATATATGGTCTCTGTATAAATCATATAAATCATAAGATATTATTAATAAGTTGTTCAATATATACCGAAAATATCAAAATATACGCTATCAAACAATTTAACTTTGAGGCTTACCTAGATCACCATATTAGTCCACTACCTTAGATTCATCTTCTTGGCTTCCGAAAACTAACTTTGTCTTCTCATATCTCATATCTCATATGAAAATATCCTATAAATCTTGGCCACCTATCTTGGGGCATCAATATTATTGATGATCTCATTCAAGACTTTTCTCTTCTCCTTAGACATCTCATCATCTACACTACTATCTGGACACCGTATTTGAAAATAACCATATTATTGGCCTTTTTAATTACCACTTGTAGTGATGTTTTCATGAAAAATAGATAACATGGAAATTAAAAATGTTGAAGCATGATAACTAAGCCCCTAATTGAAAACTAGGCTTCCCAATCATTGTGCATCCTTCCTTTGGCCATCTAACCCTCGTTTCACAATCACCCTATCTTAGAGGAAATTACTAATGAGGTTTTCAAGTTTTTTTAGTGTGTAAGGATAATTACCCAAGATTATTGATAAATTTATTATGACTCGGTGAAAGACTACTTCCTGCAAAGGATTAAAAAGGTAATTTTTGCCATTTTAGTTAGTAAACATCCTTTGGGAATTTTTAAGGAAACTATAAAGAATCCAAGAGTGATGTGAGATAATATTAAATATTTTTAATTAGTTTCAGAAAAATAGGAAAGAAAATATCATTTAATAATAATTTATTCAAAATGATTTTTCAAGGTGTAAGGAATGAAACATTTTGGTGAAACTGACTTCTCCAGATGATCCCGGGAGTTACTTGAATGAGTTAAGAAGTAAAAATAGGAATAGGAAATATATTTTAATCCTATACCAAACATTATATTTGAATTCTGAAATCCTACTACCAACATTAATCCTCTCTCTCCTAATTTTGTCAACTCCCTTTACCCCCGCATTAAACAATTCCTCACTAGATACCGTACAAACACTTTACCATGAATTTAATGGAGTATCATTCTATGATCCCCGGCCTAATGTCCACCCCATAAATTTATTTAGTTTACATTCAAAAATGGGATCCTCCCCATACACAATAAGGATGGGATTATCCCCATGAATGTTAGTGAAAACCAAACATTTGCACAACTAATTATTTCACAAAAAGTTTTTGGTGAATCTACTAGGGAAGATATTCATTTCGGTACCAAAGTAAAAGATCTCTAAAAATCCCCCAAAATACATAATACATAAAATTAAAATAAATATAATATATGAAAACCAAATTTTGAAGGTGAATCTATCAAGTAATGAATCCATCTCACATTCTTTTCCCACATCATGATGATGGATTTTTGAGATTGGTGTTTAGTACCAAAGTTAAAACAATGATGAAGAATAATATGACCAACTAGATATCAAGATTTTTATCAACCATCATTTTGGACTAGATATTGTAAAAGTATGGATTTTGGCACAATGAAGAGGTGTGATTTAACAAAAATTATGAAACCGAGAGAAAAGAAAGAAGGTTAGTAATATTCATGTAAAAGTTATGGAAATAATATCCGAGTGGATAAAAAGATCGCATCTAAATATCCTACAATCAAATCCTTGTGGCTTCAATTTAAAAACTTACAATCTAAATATCACACAATCTTATGGATCAAATAAAGATCATATGGTCTCTCTATTTATCATCTATTGTTTTGGATATGTTTTCCATGAAGCTCATTGTTACACGCCTACCCAAACTTGATCTTATTCCTCCATCATGGGCCTTTGTATTATGTCAAAATCTTCCCGTAGCTTGATTGAGCTCCAAACTATAATTTTTAGGCACACAAAGTTAGGAATTCTTTTTATCATGAAATCGAGATGGCTTAGTTCTTCTCATACATAGCTTTTCTCATGTGTGAGTTCTTTTTTTACCGTAAAATAGATCCTTCTTACCTATGTTGTGCTTTTCATGCATCTCCTAGTGAGCTTATTTTTCCGAGCTTGTTCATTTCAAGGTAACTCATTCTTTGAATTTATCCAAGATCCAAGTTGGTTGGAAGTAACCCGTACTCCTTATTAAACATGATCAACATAGTTTGACCCTTCATTGTTTCTTGGAAATGTAAACCTTTTATTGTCCTTAGCTCACATGTTTTCTCACAAGTAGCTCGTTTTGATGTATTTTGCAACTTGGACCCTCACAATATAGCATGTAACATCCAATAATAGTTTGATCTTGTATCATCCCTAATTGATTTAGTTTACTTGGTGTAGTTCCAAAGGATCTTGATGCCCAATATTTTTACCAACTTTCCCCACATAAAAACATCTTTGTGATGAGCTTGATCAACTCAATGAGTCTTGATTTCTTGGTGGAACCCGAATAGCTCTGTCTAACATAAAAGCACTCGGCCTAACAAAAATAGCTCGGCCTTCAAATAATCAAACCGTTTAGTCTTTCAATTAAAATTGCTTGGTGTTTACTAATTACAACTCGATGGTCTTCTAGAAGCTCGATTACCAATAAAATAGCCCGGTCCTTGAAAAAATATTGACCTCCAATCGAAAATTTAATGCATGAACTAAGGGCCACACCTCTTTCTAACCTCTTCCACCCTGTTATGTAGTTCATGTAATCTCTTGGATTTTCAAAGAGCTATGTAGAGATGAGGGATGATTACCCAGGAAGACAACTAGATTTGTAACTGAATCCTTGTCATTGTGGTAATATAAGATTCCCCATTGTCCCATTTCATAAGGGGATTGAAATGGGATAACAATTTAGTGACACGTGGGGCCCTTTTCCTGCTAAATGGTCTAACCAACTACCTTGTAACTATCCATTGGGAATGGAGTTTGTGTGAATGAAACAAACCAATCTAAACTTTGGAATCCTTGACCTCGGAACACTTGGAATGTCACTGCTTGCTTCTAGATTTGTCTTCCACTTTCGCATTTTAAACTTACATAAGAAAATATTGAAATCAAAATTTGTGAGGGTAGAAAATTGTTTTAAACTTGAATTCCACTCATTTTTATAGCTACAATCTATGGATGTTGAAGGATGATCATATTTCAGTTTTTACATCATGGAAATCTATTATGTTCCATTTTGTTTCTTCTTCGAATGTTCTATTTCTTCTAACTAGAAATTATGACTGGAGCCGATCCTAGATTATTGCTATAGGCTGAAAAGGTTATCATCAATATTTTGGAGATATTTATAGCGGCTCAAACTTATTACTTAAACACCGATTAAAGTATGACTAAACACTAAGGACCTGTCATCTACCGCAATACCACATTTGTACCTAATACGATTCCCGATTTGAGAAACGTAGTTACTTGATTTGAGGAATAAAAATAATTGAAGAATTAAAATTTTCCTCTACACCTGATTTTAGTTACTATGTATTTTGTTTGAATTTGAAATTTACAATCGTTACAAGAAACTATGAGCTTCTCTACCGTAGCATTTCTCATTCTTCAAGCATGGTGAATTGTATACAAAACATATACTCAAAGCAATAGGACATGTGCACAAGGAACTTAGGGAAATTAAAACCTACTTTAACAATGATGACAATTTGCACAAGCACTTGGAGGAATTGAAAATACAAAGACTAATAAGTACAAGGGTGATAAATCTTCCTTCTAGTAAAATTGTTTGAGATTGATTTTGTTGACTAGAATCTACAATTATTCACCATCAAACTTGGGCTACCAAAAGGAATGCTACTCTTGCATTTAGTGATCATATATGGACCACTCTATATGGCATCAAACTTGGAATGATTTCCTAGTTTTGTAGGGTCAACATCCCACTTCAACACCGGATATCCTTCTTGGAATATCTCGGCCTTAGGCTTCTTGTTAAATCTCCTCTTGATCAATGCTTGATATTTTTTCATGGTTTGCATTTCATGCTCTCTTGTCTCTTCTAGTTCTATCACTTCCAGACCTAATTTCCATGGGTTCAAATTCATCTAGTTTCAGTTGCTTCATGAGTTCTAATATTGACAACTCAGTGATATAGAAGTAATGTTTCCTTTCTATATACAAGCTTATGTTGGGAGCCACTTGTTGACCTTTTGGGTATTATTTTATCAGCCCATAAGGATGATTTGAGCTTTGTTTTCTAGGTTCTTTAATTTTTGTCAATATTTCTTCATATGATTTTTAGCAGGTTCTTGTTTATGGACTCTTCTTGGCCATTACCTTGAGGGTTATAGTTTGAAAAAGTGTTGAGGTATATTCCATTCTTAAAAGCCTATTCAGTGATTTTTTGCCAAGAAATGCCAATACATTATCTGAAATGATGGTTGAAGGAAATTCAAACCTTGTGACTATCTCCTCATAGAATCCAAGATACAAGATTCATTTTCCTCCTTGAGTGCCAATTCTTTAGTCCACCTGGTGAAATAGTATGTTGTCATAAGTATCCACTTGTGGCCTTGACTTGAATTTGGATTGATAAATCCAATGAATTCCAATCCCCATTACATGAATGGATGATCCACTAGAAGTGGGTGGAGGGAAAACACTGGTAACCTTTCCTTCCCTATGAAGAATGCATATTTTTTGCATTTATTTATCCATGAGTAGCAATCACTAAACATCGTAGGCCAATAGTAACCAACCTTCATGATTTTGAGAGTTGTTACTTATGGAACAAAGTGGCCTCCCACTTCTCCATCATGGAACTCATGTAATACCTTCTTAGTAATATTTGTTGGGAAACATCTCAATAATAATCCATCCACATACTTTTCAAATAGTATTTCATCAATGAACACATACGTAATGGATTGCAATCTCAAATATATTCTCTTGGATATGTTCCATTCTATAGGTCACAAACCTATTTGGAGAGAATGCACCATGTCCTAAATCTAACATGAAATGGGTACATCATCAGGTGGTTGTTCTTGATCATTTTGCAACATCAAAATAGCTCCTTCTTCACTATCTAATTCAGCATGTTGCTTGGAAGTGGTTTCTCACAAAGGCCTTTTCCACGAACCACCTTGGTCACTTTGATTTAAATATCATATTCCATTACCTTAGTGATGTAACCTACCATCTTCTTGTTCAAATCCTTGTTTAGGATAAAATACTTGACCCCAACATGAGACACCAAAAATGGATCTTTTTGTTTGAGACCAAGTGTCTAAACTTTTTAAGCTCCTAATAACAAAAAGAACTTGATTTTCAATGAAAGAATAATTTACTTCATAATATTCCAGGCTTTGAGGTAAGAACGTTATGGGCTGTTCCAAACCTTCCTTATTCAGTTGTACGAAGATAGAAGAGATTGTATCCGATCCTCCAAAAGCATATAGCATGAAGTCCTTGGAGAAATCTGGGCTGATATTAGTTGGAGTTTGTGATATTGCATGTTTGATACCCTCAAAACTCTTTTTCCTTCTATTTTCCACTTAAATGCATTGCTTTTCTTCAACATCATTGTTAATGGCTTCACAAGAGTGGTTAAACAAGGAAAAAATCTATGGAAAAATTTTATCCTTCCTAAGAAGCTTTGGAGAACTTTCTTGTGACTTTGTAATGGAATAGTTCTGATGGATTCCACCCTTTTCGTGATCTATTTTCAATCCTTATTTTGAAATAACATGGCTTGAAATCTTTCTTTTGTGTGCCAAGAATATGCACTTATTAATATTCAAAGACACTATGAATCTTCTACACCTTTGAAACACTTTTCTAAGGTCAAAGAGGTGGTTTATTGCATTATTTGAAAACACGATGATATCATCTAGATATACAAGATGTATCTTATTGATTAGTCCCTTGAATTCCATATCCATTGCTTATGAAGTGTTGCTATGACATCTAACAGTCCAAATGCAATCTTATGGTAAGCATATGTGCCCTATTTTGTAGTGAAGTTTTTCTTGAATTGATCTTCTTCCTTCACCATTATTTGATTATATCCTGAGTAGTTGTCTAGCAATGAAAATCTTTCAGAACTAGCTACAACTTGTAAGATTTTCTCCATTGAAGGAAGTTGATAATGATCTTTGAGTGAAGCTCTATTTAGATCATGGAAGTCTACACACAATATGATCTCTCCATTTCTCTTCCTTACTGGCACCAAATTTACAACCCAACTTGAATGTTTGATAGGAAAGATGATGTTATCTTCAATTAGATTGTTCAACTCTTTTCTCATGAGAGGTTCAATTCGAGGATTAAGCGGCCTTTACTTCTATCCGATAGGCTTGGATTCTAGATATAAGTTAGTAGTAGTGTGTGTTAAATTTGGATTGAAACCTCTTAAATCCTTATAATTCCATACAAAGACATCTGGGAATTCTTGAAAAAGTTGAACAAATTCATATTTCTCTTGTTGAGTACTTACTTTTCCAATTTGCAATGTTTTTCCTTCATCTACTAAAATAGGATCTAAATCTTCACCCTTTACCTGAATATTTTCCTTCTTTTCTGGAATAGATCTTTTGGGTTGAAGGTTGATTCCAAAGTCACAATTCCTTTCGATAATTTATTAGTTCTTAGCTACACCACTTAGTCATCATATCGTGCTTCTCTAACTTGTCTTAGTTTCTACAGAAGAGAATTTAGATTCTTCTTGTAGAAAATTGACAATTTGTTGATCATTCTCAAAGACTTCCCAACTTGAATTATTATCTGTGACAACCAATCTTACCAAAATCCTAATATGCGGCTGAGTTTTCTCACTTTTGATACTTTCTAAAACGTCAAATGCTTCCCTAATTACTCTGCTAGTCTCTCTTTTGCTTCATTTTTATTTCTCAAGATGGAATTGATGTTAAAAGCTTCAAAATATTCAATGAGATCCCATACCTAATTTTTTTAGTTCTTTAATAGTTCATTCTTGTAGTAATTTATCCTTTTGCTTGGTTTATAATTAGCCTATTATCTCCAAATACTGCAAGTTCTTGATACCCCTCTTTCTTGCTCAATGTAACCCTTGACTTAAAGCTTCATACTCAAATCATTGTTTGAGCAAGAAAATTAAAAGTGGAAAGCTAAGTAATATTTTGTACCTTGTGGTAAAATAAGCATGGCTCCTCCTCTGAAACCTTGTCTACTTATTGATCCATCAAATAATAACTGCTATACCTCATTATAATCTTTTTTTTATTTTTTTTGGTGATGTTAGGGATAGGTGAATTCTCTTCATGCAAGCAATAAATGCCTAATTTAGCTTCCTCCATTTCCTTGTAGGGATCAAATGCATGCCTCTTATTTTCCCATTCATAAAGAGTCAAGTCTGGAATGCTTCTAACCTTAGAATCTTCTTCATAAGTTCTTGGGCAATCTTCTTGATCAAAGGCCGAATAATTTTCATTGACTAGATTTGGTGTATGAGGCTCATTGTGGAAAATTTCAATTAGCTCGGACCTGATTATAACCTTGGATCCATATATCATTCCAAATAACATATGTGACCAATCGACAATAAATGGCCTCCAATTTTAGTGGTGAATTCTTTTGACAAGAATAATGCAAAGAGTGGTGGCAAGTTAATAACTAAGAAATCTTGTAATACCATTAAATTGGGACATGTATGCAATGTGAGGCTCAAATATTTTATTACTCAATTATTTTTATTGTTTTCTTATCGAATTGTACCATGCCTCTAGAAATTACTTCATATTGAAGACCCAATTAATCAACTACTTTCTTGGGCATGACAGAGTTGCTTGCTCTTGAATCAATCATGTAATTATGGACAAGATTGTTTCCAATAATAAGTGATATTTAGAATGGGGGAGGTTTTATGTTTTTATCTTGTTGAACTCCTTGATTACCTCCCTTTTAAGTTACATTGGTAAGAACCTTTTGTTGTTCTTTGGATGACTGATTTTTGGTAGACCAATTTTCCATGACATCTTGCAATAGATCTCTTTGGCCTGGGATGGCTGATGACTCCCATATTGAGATGTTTACATTCTTTTTCTTCATTTGCTCAATGATATTAAATGGAGAAGAACTATCTCTCTACTGGAATTTTCTTTGCATAGTATTTTTTGCATGTGGGTTGTTATGAATTTTATTTGAAGTGGCCTAGAAGGAGATAGCTTGGAATGGCCTTACATATTTTAAGATGCATTTTTATTTCCAATACTTTGTTGGGTGATAGAGGGATGTAAATAATTTCAGATGGATGACTTTCCTTCCCAATATTTCTCTTCTTGGACCATGTATTGGCTACTACACTTTGATAAGGGGTTTGATATATTCCGTTGAAATCTTTAATTTACCAATTGATAATTGTTGTCTCATTTAGAGATGCTTCTTGAGAAGTTTCCTACAACTGACTATCTTCTTGGTTTGTCTCTTTTTCTACACCCTTTTTTGTCACCATTAGAGATTGATTCAAGGAAGCACTGAAACACACTGACTTGTTATGAGGTTGGTCATATGAGAAGCACCAATCATATTCTTTAGCCATGTTATTTAGCACTAGAACCAAATCTCTAGATGCCTTTGATGAATTATTAGGATTGTAAGGTTGAAATGGCCTATTAGCAAGAGGTTTTACTTGGATCTAATTTATATCTTCAGCATGTGACTTATTAGGCTAATACGAAGGCCTATTGGGTTGGGCTTGAGGTTGGTATGGTCTAAACCTTTGAGCTTGTTTCCTCTTAATCTGTCATGAACTCATTACCCAAGTTTTCAGAACTACTTCATGACTCCTTCGACCTCTTTTGAGGTACTAAGAGATGAGGTAGAAGCTTTGGTATAACTCTAGTTTTTTAGAGTATGGATAGGAGCTAACAAAGGTGTTTGGCTAGTACTTAGATTTTATAAATATGGATAAAGAGGCATAGGAGGCCTAGGTGTAAGTTTACCACTTGATTAAGCAATTCTCATCTCTAATAATGATATTATAAGATATGGGTAAAGTTATACCTCCCATGGATTGTATCATCATGGTAATATGAGAATTTAGAGCTTTTATAAAGTAAATGAAAACAACTTCAGGTGTTACCCTCACAACAAGTTGAATTCTATATGATGTCCTTTGAAACACGAAGTTGAAATCAACCATCTACTCATTCCGTGCTCTCTAGATTATGGTTAGTGGTTACAATAGAGATAGATTAACCACATTCTCTCTAAATTCATTGGTAAGGGTTGTGCAGATGATCCCAATTCTAGATAGACCCTCGCTTATTAAAATCCTAAACCATGCAAAGCTTTATCCTAAAACGATGATACCAACAACTTGACAAAAATGTCCATTTTGGTAATTTCATGGATTATACAGACATTTGTATTTCAATGCCATATAATCAGTGTAAAATAAAAATGGTGTTGCTAGCAAATACTTTCTCGAATTTATGTAGTGCATAGATCATTGACAAGGCTTTGCGCTCAGTAGTTATATAATTCTACTCTATAGGAGTCAAATTTCTACTAGAAAAATAGATAGGATGATCTATAATACCTTCTCCAGAATGAGCTAACACCACACCAATGGTTTTCCCAGAGGCATCCACATATACATGAAACAGATTGGTTCCATGAGGAAAAACATAGAATAGGCACTATAGTAAGTATCTCCTTTAATGCCTCAAATGTGCATTTTTGTGGTTCTCCCCTATAGAATGTCCCTTTTCCCTTTAGTAATTCTTCCAAGGTTGTAGAAATATTAGCATATCCTTTGATAAATTTTTTATAATACTCTGTATGAACCTAGAATCCATGCACCTCACTCTAACTAGTAGGTTCGCCAAGCCTACAATAACTACAACCTTAGCTAGATCGAATAACAAACCTTCCTTGCAGATGATGTGCCCTAAAAAAGTGTAAAAGGTTTAGAAAACACACACTTCTTGGTGTTTAAAGAGATTCTTATTTCTCTACATCTTTAAAAAATTAAGTGCAAATTGTAACAGTTGATCCTTAACAAATTCAAACATTGTCCAATCATCCAAGTAAACCGTAAGAAAATGTAAATAAAATCTTGGAATTCTTGAACAACTATGTGTGAAAATACAACATGTGTGTGTTTTTAAGACCAAAGGGAATCATAGTATATGAAAAAATTCCCCATTCGGTGGTGAAAGTTGTTTTCTCTTAATCATCCTGCTCAATCCTAATCTGATGATACATAGAGAATACATCAGTAAAATAATAGATATCACACCCTACAATGCCTTCTAATATCTCCACTATGAAAGGTGTAGGAAAGGGATCAATCACACATGCAGAATTCAGTTCTGTGTAATCCACACAAATCCTAATCCAACCATGTTTATTTATATTGATAACCATGGGGCTAACCTAATCTGATTCTTCTAGGGTCTTGATGATGCAATATTTGAACCACCCACCAAATAAGACTGTCGTCCGCATAAGGCATATGCTAAAAGTTTCTTCTTCTTTCAAATTAGTTTGACCACTATTCCTCCATGGTGTGCATGAATACCATAGGGTTTCCTTCTCAGTGTACCAAGGTATAGATTTATTAACTATCCTCCTAATGCAATGAGGTTTTCTTCTCCATGAAAATGTACTCCTTACTTTGTGACCAACCATATCATAAGTCCATGAGACCAATTGTCACAAGAAATACTTGTGGTATCGTAATAGACTATACATCTTCCCACCGGAGGATTCTTTCCTTAGATGCCTCGAGTACTTCTGGGTCCTGACTGGCATGTATATTAATCATATTAAGATCTTCTTCACTCAAGGATCAACATAGAGTGAATATTTTACATCTGTTAAAGGGATAATAACTCTTTCCTCCTTGTTCTCAAAACATATATGTCCTTCATTGAATCGTAGATCGAATTATTTACATAGCACCAAGGGCATGCAAGAAGAGATGGGAAACTATCTTCTTATGCAAGTGCTAAATCCTTAAAATCCCCAAAGTGAATTTTTCCCCTTATATAGTAATGGATGCATCTTTTAAAACTACAATGGGAGTGGCCTTAGTCCGATCATCCATAAACATTACATTTGAAGATGGATACAATGGAGGTCTCCCCATCTCGTACCCATGCATCTAAAGTAAGCACATTTACCTACACATCTATGTCAATCAACACATTATTCAAGAGCCATCCATCCATAACAACACTCATAGTTATCTCCATGTCGTAATCTAAGCTATGAGGGGAAATATTTGCATCCAGGATATGACGTCCAACTACCCACTAATGGAATGATATTTTCCTGGCGTAACATTTTACATACCTCCTTCAAGTCATCAATATCGACTATATTGTATCTATTACCTTATTCTATTCCATCTTCTATGATTTCTCAATCAAACACTATATTTCCCCTTAAAGGTTTTTTAGTACCTCCATAGTCTCCTGATAATCCTACTTCTGGTGCGCAGGATCCAGATACCTTGTATGCAACATGTCCTGCTTAGTGATGGTAGGCTTCTGATGTAACACTTCTCTGGCACACACAGCTTTAGCTTATGTAGTAGTATTCATAGGTAATACTTTAGTTTTCAGTTCCAACTTTGGCATTCGCTAATTTTCCACATCACATTGTATCCTAACCATCCTTGTGCCATTGTTTTCCTATTTATGCTTCATGCTAAGATGCTCATATAGATCTCGACATTCCTCATGTTGGTACCCAAATTTTTTCTCCTTTTCAGTCTGAGCAACATCAAAGATATGACATGAAGCTTGAAGACAGATAGATCATGATGTATGTCATTTTGTAGCCGGGGATGTGATCTAACTAGCACTCAGATTTGTGGAGAGATGGATAGCACTCAAATAGGACTTGATCTTGTCTTAATTGTTTTAGGTTGTGCCTTTCAACCAAGGGAAGATGACCTATTTTGGAACCCTCAAATGGTGAAGGAGATGAATATATCCCTCAATTTGTGCAAATAGCATGAAAAGGGCCTTGGGAAAATACGATCAACACTCCAAATATGACTTTCACAAGTTGTCATTTCCAGATTATGGAAATACTTTCAATGCAAGGCAAGGGTTACTCAAGACATTTAAAAACTTGATCTGTTTTGCATACTTTAGAAAATGTATTTTTATCTTATGTGGGTATACCGATCAAAATAGGGGTAGTATGGGGTAAGATTAGTTGTTTAGAATGATTTTTGGTGGGATATTGACAAGACAGACTTGACTATGTCGATCTTTGACAACCTCTACAACATTTGAACAACTATCGGGTAAAATGCTTTAAAATAGTCAAGATGTTCTTTCATCCGAAGAGATACAAAAATGGAGGCCTGTGTTTCCACTCTTCACACAATCTTTGAAACCACAACACAAAATCTTGAGTTAAAGGACTCAATTAACATCAAAATCTCTCGATCAAATCATGCCTAAGGTACCCCCAAAGGCTTACAAGAAATATCTGTCAACAAATGAAGGTGAAGTGATTTTAAACTACTTATTTTCAATGCTAGATGAAAGATCTTCTAACAAATGAAATTGCAAATGCCACTAAACTATCAATAAGGATGAGATCTGTGTGATTCCTAAAGATTTCAATGCAAGATTGCAACAAGAACAAGGAAAATTGTTTCTTTGACTTTGAAACATGATAACAAACATCATATTGCCCAAAATAACATAGATTAATTCAAAATATTGTTAGATTCATTAGCAAGGGAGAGTTTCAAGAACAATCTCATAGTTGTGTGATGGCTATACACTTGTAACCAACTCAACATGAATGAAGATCTAACACAAAAGACATTAACCAGGTTTTTTGGAGGGTTTCTCAGAAGATGAGCTTCTCTCAAAATTTTCTCATGATTTTCAATTTCCCAACCTTTTACATGTCTCAAAACATGCATTATATATCTCTCTATTACACTTGATCCTTCTTTCCCAAGAAAATAATATCCTATGGCATCTTAGTTTGTTACAAATTCATCATGATTCGCAGACATGGATGTTTAACATATTTGCAACAAAAGTTGCCAGGTGTTTTGAAAAAAGGTAAATCATTGCAAAATTTGCATCATTATCCATTGTGGAGGCACGTTTTTCATCTTTAAAGCATGCAGACCCCCTTCCTTTCATTATTTCATCAATATCCCTCAAAAAATTGACCCTATAACTTTTGGATTTTATATTTCATGTTTTTGGATGGGTTAGGGAAAAAAATTATTCCAAAACATCTCTCGATTTTCAAATTGATCCTCAAAACAAATTTCATTGGTCCTTGCAAGCAAAAACGACATGAATTTTCCAAAATTCGATCAAAATCGATGCAAAAAATGCATTTCTACACTTCTGGAGCAAAAATGGTGGCCAAATTAAAAATGCATAGTTACCATTGATTTTCCTTTCTCCCTTCAATCTGAGCCCTCCACGTGTCACAATGTGATTAGAAATGGGCTTGGGATCATTTTTTGATATTTTAACACTTTTGGAAAAAAGTAAAATTTTGACATTTTTCTCCACCCCTCCGCCTTTTAGATTTGGCACTGACACATGGCACAAAGTGGGCCACAGTGGAATTGTGGCTCCATTATTCAAATTTCCATATTTTTGGAAAAAAGGAATTTTTTTGTGGACCCGCACCTCGCTTTCGTCCCCGACACGTGGCGATCCCTACTTTTGTGAAGGGCCATAAATCCATTTTTTGCTTCATACTTCCTTCACAAAATTTTGAAGTTTTTCAAAACTCATCGGCGGCCCACACTCCCCTCTACCATTTTCTTTTGACACGTGTCTCCCTTTGATTCATTGTGGAGCCATGCTTCAAATTACCACTTTAACTCATTTTTCCAAAAAGGCAACATTTCCCTTTTTCCTCCACTCGCCGACTGCCCGTGCAAGCCTTTAATTTTCTTCTTTGTCGGGGTCGCGCCTTATTTTAAGACTTTAACCCTTTTTAGGAAAAAGGTTAAAAATATCAAACTCTCCCAGATGTCCGCCACTCTGCTCTGCCCAGATCCTACCACATGTCCTCTCCTGATTGGCCTGACAGACCCGTAGCCTTTTTCACAACTTTTTCTCCCTTTTGCCAAAAAGCAAAATTTTCTAAGTCCTCCGCCAGCCTTCCATCCCACTTTTGATGAAAACATGACACATGTCCACCTCTGATTCACCGAGGGCCTGCGCTCCAATTTTTTACCTTAACTCCTTTTCACCAAAGGAAAATTTTCCACCGTGCCTCCACAGCTCCACCCCTCCACTGTTTTGAATTTTTTAACTGCCACGTATGAGAAGATGTTCAAGCTAAAATTTGACAAGAAAAGGACGCCCGTATGACTGTCAAAAAATGAAAAAATTGCCAGCGATGCCCAAAATCAATTTTTTCTTTGTGGGTGAAGAATTTTTTGAATAAAAGACAAATGGAAAGTTTTTTTAGGCAATTTATGACCATGGCAAGGGATATTTGAGGGAAAATAAGTAAAAATCAAATGATTTTGAGATCAAGGCCAGGAAAACATGGGAAAAATGGCAGATACATTCGAACGGGAAAAATTAGGGCAAGGTAATGAGTTTGCAAACAATCCAATGCACAAGAATGGAATTACAACTTCACATCATCAATTTCATGAGGAAAAAAAGTTTCAAAGCACAAAGAGCAAAGGGGAAACATCGCAAAATGATAGAGGATCGAATGGGCACCAAAACCTCATAGCTATGAATCTTCCCATAAAAAGAACAAGTAATATTGTAAGAAAATTCACACCTATAGTAGTTAAGATATCTGCACATAAATCATGTTCTCAAAGGAAACATGCCTCGTCCACCACCACGCCTCGACCCACGAATATGCCACAAGATATCCTCGAATTTTACCACATACTCCTTCATAGTGCCCCTTGTTTCTATCATAGTGCACTTGATTGTTGTCCCGATCTTGGTGTTCACCTTTACCCTTAGAGTTATCTCGATACTACTTTCTTTCATACACCAATATTTATACAATCATGCATCGACCAATCAACTTGCAGTCTTTTGTATCCTGAGTCATGGAACGGAAAATTTTACAATAGCAAGATACATTATTCCTTATCACGCATTGTAGTAATGGGCGTGAGTCGACGTCATGGTTTAGATGACATATCTTAGAATCTATCAATAATGAATGCATTGACTTCATGGGAAAACTATCCTTGGTGTGCCCTTCCACTTCATAATACCGTACACCAAATCCCAAAGTGTGCATCTCATGTGATGAATTTACCGATAGTTTCTCCAACTTCTTTGTTAGAGCTGCAATCTATGCTTTAAGCAATGGGTTGATTCCAATATCTATACTTCCAACTTCACAAGACACAAAGTTGCTTAAATGCTTTACCTGATCATTATATGTCATATGTAATAGCTCCCTTCTAAAAGGTGTGATCATTCCTCCAATGAACCATTGTGTATGTTGTCTTGCATGAATATCATAATAAATCTTAGAATAAAGTGTTTTTAAATGGGCATCATATGCTAGGACACTCTCAATAGTTCCCTTCTTAATATCCTTGAGCATGCTTTTACTATTTTTCTCAAATTTAGGGATTTAGAACTCTTTAAGGAAGGGATCTTTCAATGTTGCATAATCTACACAAGTTTTATCTGGGTCAAACTTCCTATATGAACTATGTGTGTATCCTTGTAATGTAGTTTCAAATTGAATTGCCTTGCACTCAAAAGCTATGATCCCTTTAGCATGCCACAATATCTCACACATGTGCATGTGTTCAACAAAATATTCTATGCCCCTATACTTGGGAAGATGGAGAGACATATCCATGTAAATATTCCAGTGTTGGTGTGGACTATGCCCACCTGATTCAAAACCTCCTGTATTACCTCTACCTCTAGAACCACTAGATCCACTAAAACTAGAGAAACATATACCCTGTGATCCTCCACCTTTAGTTGAAAATGGACTAGAATATGTACTTACTTGTTTCGCAAAAGTAGTATTGAACTAAACTTCTACGATCTACATGGTGGTATAACTCCCGTAAGTGAGTCTAACATTTTGTGTGCTCGAATTGTGTGCTAATGATGCACTGAAAAGTTACCTCTAAATAAAAATGAAGATTTTTTCCCTGTCATGGGTGTACTTGTTATCTGACTTACTCTTATTTCCCTACTTCCCAAATTAGCTTTCTAACTATTAGATGTACTAGATATAGGAAAACAAAGAGCAAGGTATAGGTTTCAAGGTAGATTTAGATGTACACCAACGGCCTAGGTCATCTTTGCTAGCACACTCGTGTGAAGCCGAGGAGAGTTCCCTATAATGCTTTCCCAAATGGGGGAGTTCTAGATGCTCTGGATCCATACCTTCTACATGAGATTTAAATCCCTCATGAGCCATCTCTCTCTCAACACCATCCACTCTTCAATATCCCACTACTTTTCCATCTCCCTTTCATGTACCTCATTTTACTTAATCCATCATTCTTCTCTCTTCCTTTATGTCACTAGGTCCACCATTTTTCACCAAGCCTACTCATGCCCCCACACGTGGTGGGGTTTAGTTAGCCATCAATTTTCTTCCAAGTTCAAAGCTAACCAAAAAGATCTTGATCACCATTAGAATTCATCAGTAGCTAAGTTCCCCCGGGATAACATAAGAATTGGAACTCGATTACCTCTGTAAGAATATGTGGAAATTCAAGACTCTAGAATATAGCTATTCAAAACACCATTGAACCAAGTATCTACAAAGTGCGTGTGTAAATCGATCAACATCATACAGGGCCTAAAATTATTCCTATGTCTAAATAAGTGTGTGATACTGCCTACTCTATTTAGATGCATAAGAAACTAGACACTCGTATAGTTCTACTAGGAAAATAGCTAACAATATCTCATATAAGCAGTCATATAGATTATTTTCCAACCACATGCATGTGTTAAATTCATACCTAGTGTTGAACCTTTGTGTGTACTCTTTTTCTATATCTTTTATCCACTCCTCCACACTTTCTAGGGTCAATCAATACGTCTTCATCATGAACCATCTTGAAAAAAACTGAAAAAGAGGTCTCGGCAATGGAACCAATGATATAGCCTAGAGTCTACTACGAATAACCTAGGTGTGTGGGCACATCACTCAGCTTGAGATGAGCACTCACCCAAAGTGTGTAAAGATACCAGGCTCCTCTTTAGAGTTACTTATGTAGGATGTTAATGTGTTGAAGATAAAACATACATCAAAAACCCTAACTAACCATAAACATTCCATAAAGCATATTCCAAATCTAGATCTTAAAGAATCATGAATTAAACAATAATCATAATGAAATTAAGCTTATAAGAAACAATTATAGCCATGTTTTCACACCTTTATCCATGCAATACACCCCACTATATTAAACAATGTAAACACATAATCCTCCTATAATAAATAGTATCATAGGTTTATGTGCACATCAGATCTGAAAACATAACTCTACAATAGCTCATACACAATAGCTTTTTCTAACTACACAAACTAATACATACTTATAGGGGTGGCGAATTTCCTATCACTACTTACATACCTTCCAAAATAGGTCACATGCCAAAAATAGTGATGCATCTTTACAATAATATGCACACATTTAAGTGCAATAATAATAGATCTCGTATAGTTAATTGGCAGTAGTAATCCTATTATTTTCCTGAACTCATGCATGGTGATTAGTAGATGCTCATCCTCAAAATAGAATTTTTGTGTCACACAAGTCTCCATCCCATTGTGTGCTCTGCACGATATCTCCAAAAATAGCCCGTAACTATGAAAAATGGATAAGTCCCAAATCAACTTGTCCTCGGCACTCGTTTCTTTTTTATCCTCCCACGCCTTCAAATGTGACTAATTCTTGTGCACAAATATTTTTTGTGACCTCTCCTTAGTGTCATACTTTGTCTTCTCAATAACTTCTCAGATCCACATCCTCTGCGGGAACCTCAATTCCTTCCTGCAATGTCTTCCTCCATAATTCCATTACTCCTACAACTTCACATTTTTTATCTAATTCCCTCTAACAAACTTCATTATACTTGAGCCATATCTCTTCCCTCTCCTTTTTCAGCTACAAGGTTTTCCATCTACCTCTACCCTAGCTTCCTCTTCCAATTCTAAGAATAATCTTAATCGGCCATAGGAAATGCTTCCAAACTCATTGTAATTATCAGGATCTTTATAGATAAAGGGATAACATGCAAGAATGATCCTCTTGGCTCCTTTGAAAACTCAAACTCAATAATCTGTGGATAGGAATAAGTATAAATCCCATACTCGAAGGTGTAATCGGTCAACACTCTACTCCACTAATGATCAACAACACATGTCCAAGTCAGATCAACATCATAGAGCCTCTAATACTCATCTTGAGTCCATACACGAGGTTTATAGTACCATCTTGATCTAGACACATACGAAGAAATCCAATCATTAAACTCCAATAGAAAAAAAGGTCTCATATAACTCATGATATAAATGTTCTTCTACCCATTTATGTTCATCAAAATTAGGTCCAATACTAAATCTCTGATAAAACTCATCCTCCATGATTTTAAGCCATGTTTCGACACTATCCAAGGTCAAGTGCCATGTCATCATGCACCATTCTCACAACAAATTTGAAAAGAGGTCCCAGAAACAAAACCAAGATGTAGTCATTTATTTACCCTTAGTACCTTTACTAACCCCAATCGCATTGGCGTATTACCCAACGTGCGCCGGGAGCTCATCCAAAGGCATGCACGGGCATCGATCCCTCTTTATGTGACCTTTGTGATAAGGTTCCACCAAGAATGGAGGATGATTTGTAGAAGTAGAAGTACATTCATGTATTTAAGGAGGTAGAATATACAACTAACATATCTAATATTAATACATCATAAAAGCTAAGTAACATTGTAAGAACCATAATAAACTGGATACGAGGCATGATAAATCATATAGCATAAGGGTTTACACCCTTTAAAAAAAAAAAATAGAAGGGATCCATATATAAATTGATTTAAAATAGTGTTGGTAACTGGTTATAGTCAAAAGGGTCATCTCAAACCATACATATTAAATGACAGAGACTCAACTCCTATCAACATCTTTATATGAGACCCTAACTACAATTTTCCCATTTTAACCCTTGTTACATATCCTAGTGCCATACAGAGTCTTATGGCATCCCTTACAACATTTAGCACTAAGTGCTCTAAACCCTAGCATTACTATAGCACTTCATACTCTCCTTCTCTTTCTCTGCATTCTCTATGCATTCTCTCTATCTCCCATCATCTCTTGTATTCTATGTTCTTCTATATCTTGGATTCATGTCTTTAACCCGAGAACATCTCTTTATCAAATCAACACCCACCACCATGCCTTATCTCTAGAATAGATTACATGTCAAGTGTTAATGTTGTCCTCCATTGGTGAATGTTTATCCCTTTGCAAACCCTCCACTCTCTGCAATGATGTCTTCTAGGAATATTCCCTATGGGGAATATCCTTTTCTTGATCTCCAAGGTTCTAGGTTGACACCTTATACACTCATCACGCATAGTCGGGTCCTCAAATTTTCCCTCAAATGCCTCTATAATGCCATATATGGATAATTCATTTAAACACATGTTGTGCCTCTGCGTGCACCCCGGTTTCACTTAAACCCTTCTTAAACCCCTTTATTCTAGGTGCTTTCCCTTGAGCTCCCTTCTTCTCACTGGTCATGCACGTGTGTGTCGCTGATACTTAGACGTATTTTAGGAGCCAATAGTGTGCAATGTTTATATCAACTCACCCTCGACATGAAGACCGACCTATTCCCCTAACTATTTCTTTGATCATTGAATCACCTTATTGGCTTGGCGACACCTTTTCCACGCCGCACCACCAACACGCTAATCTAGATTGGCATGCTCAAATTCACCACTTCTAGTGCCATGTTACATTTCATTTAGTCTTGGTGATGCATCCTTCCATTGAAGAGCCCAATGTATTTCTTGCCTTAATGTCATGTAGGGAATTCAGCTCCTTGTGTCCTATGTCACATGTGTACCAAACTACCAACATACCCACAAATAACATGCCTCTAGCATCCTCTACATCCACATTGGTTCCAACGGAGCCAATCATCTCTACACCGGGTTTTGTGAATCAATGTCGACCACATGGCAGACCATTGACTCATCATCTATATGTAACCTACTCGTCTTTAGTCATTTCAGCTCTAGCTTGCACAAATTTCCCATAGGACACATGGGCCTCCTCATTCTCCGCCTTACCTCGTATAAGCTCGTGGCTCGAACTTAACTTGCATGGTCTTTACATTTGTCATCTGTCACTTTGGATAAGTTTTTGTGAAATACACCGTTACATGCCTCACCGAAGCTTGACCTTATTCCTCTATCATGGGCATTGTATTTTTAAAAAATTTCCAATAGCTTGGTTGAGCTCCAAACTATACATTGCTTGGTAGGAAGTTTAGGACTTCTTTTCATGTATGAGCTAGAAATCGAGACGAATAAGTTATTCTCATGCATAGCTTGGCTCATGTGTAATTTTTTGGTTATTGTAAAATAGATCCTTCTTACGAACCTTGTGGTTTACTCACATCTCCTGGCTAGCTTAGATGCCGAGCTTGTTCATTTCATGGTAAATTCTTCTTTGAATTTTGCCAAGATCTATATTTTTGTAAGAAACCCCCGCTCATTATTAAATGGGCTCAAAATGGTTGGACCCTTCATGGTTTCTCGGAAATGTAGTGCTTTTATCCTCATTAGCTCACATGTTTTCTCACGAGAAGATCATTTTGATGTATTTTGTAACTCATTCCCTCACAATATGGCATAGAGAACCCTATAATAGTTTTATCAAACAAAAATAGCTCGATCTTTGAATAATCAAACCTTTTGGTCTTTCAATTAAAATGGCTTGTTGTTCACTAATTATAGTTCTATGGTCTTCTAGGAAGCTCGATTACTAATGAAACAAATCATTCCTTGAAAAAAATATCGACCTCTAATTAAATAGTTCAATGTACAAACTAAACACCCCACCTATTTTTAACATCCTCCACCCTTTTGTGTAGTTCATGCAATCTCTTGGATCTTCAAAGAGCTATGTGGAGTTGATGGATGATTACCTAGGTTGACTATGTTAGTCCCCTAAAATATTGGCTAAGTACACAAAGGTACATGGGCATGCAAGGCATAGGTTGAATATGGGCATGCAAGGAGAAGGTGTGCAAGTCAAGGTTCTAGGATGGTTTTAGAAAGGTCGTGTTGCGACCTTTGGAAGAAAAGGTCTTGGGACTTAGTCATATTTGGCATATTGGGTAGGACACAAGAAAATCATGACATGATAATGAATGAGTAGTGGATAAGGTGCCATCCTCGGAATCGTGACACCCACGAAAGGAATATGCTTAGTGATAGAAGATTCCAAAACAACATCATTACAAGGAGTGGAGAGCTTAGATCTGATGGAGCATGCTCCCATGGAGGAACACATTAAAACCCTTGGTGCCAGATTTGAGGCCACGTAAAGATGAGTTAGCACTCTGGGATGACTATAAATACAAGTTCTCGTAGAAGAAAAGAGAGTAAATCAGATATACGATAGAGGAGAATATATAGAGTGGAGCTTTGTAGAAACACTGCGAGAACTCGTGGGATTGGGTAGAGGCTATATAAAGGAGTAATGTATTAAGGGGATGGGATATAAATTTTTATTTGTATGGATGAAGGAAATGATCCCCGATATGATGTATGACTTGGTCCGATTAAGTTTTGGTAGTCTAATGGATCCATTGAATGTAATGAGGTTACAAAAAGGAATGAGTATGAATGTAATTGATTCTATTTATATCTATATATTTTCATTTCTATTCATGGATTTTATGGAATAAATGTAAATCCTTATGTATTTTACTTTTTCTTGTAGTTCTATTTGTTATCTACAAGTACCCTCTATTGGAATGAATACATTTGTCTAGACGCCATTTCGAGCCCTATGATGATTGTATGTCTCATTTCAACCTTTATTCATTAATTTCCTAACATAGATGATGGTTCCCCACTTGAATCACATAAAATAAAGACTCAAGCACCCACGTATGCCTTGGGTAAGTTCCCAACGCCTTTCTTGAGTGAAAGTTTGGCACACATGGGATTCCCTTGTTCTTTGGTGGGTGTAAAAATGACTACATCTTGGTTCCATTGCCGGGACCTATTTTCAAAGTTGTAGTGGGAAATGGCATGCATCATGGTTTGGATAATGAGTAATGAAAAAATGTCTAACTCTGGAGAGTGTTGAATCTTGGTTCAGAGCACAAAGGATGAGTTATATCGTAGATTCAATCTGGGCCCGAGTTTGATGCATGGAGTTGAGTGGAAGAGCTTATCTACCATGAACTATATGAAACTTTTTTCTGTTGTTTCTCAAGTAGAGATGTATGAATGGCTCTCATCATATGCATCCAGATCAAGTTTTTTATATAGAGCACATGCATGTGGACATAAGAAGACTATCGAGGTTACAGGATGTAGATCGACCTAGACACATGTTGGCCGCCTACACGGAGTACACTATTCACACGTATTCTTATCCGGAAGTTGCTAAGTTTGGGTTTTTATGGGATCCCAGAGGATCATTTCTATGTGTTATTCCTCTGGAAATGAATATATTGATTGTTACCTTGAGTTTAGAGGCATTTCTAATGGCCAACTAAATTGTTACGAAATCGGGCAAGGAAGGTAAGGTGAGGAAGATGACAGACATTATGATGGAGAAAGAAAGGGAGGAGAGAAGACTCAAGTATAGTGAAGTGCATGAAAGGGAGATTGCTAGGCAATGCAAGGTTACAAGTGTGATGGATCTATTCAAGCAGACGTTGTGAAAATGAGTTGAGGTTCATGTGGAGGATGTGGAACTTGAGCGTCTCTGTTACCCCATCTTGGAAAGTGCATAAGAGAGACCCATTTGGCTTTTGATGATATTTCATCACGTGGAGAGAGAAGAATCATTGGCATGCATCTAAACCCATCTAGTAACCAAACCCTAACACTTGGTTTTCTAGATCAAGGAAGGAGTATCTTTAACCTTTTGGTATCAGTGGAAGTGACATATTTATGCCCAAGAGATATAATTTTTCATTTCCCACTTCTATGGCTATGTATACTATTCCAGTATTTAAAGGAATTTTTTGACTAGGAGCAAGTACACAAGACTTTGGTCTTGCATATGGGATTGGCATGGGGTACACTATGTGTAGTGGGGCATTATCACATACCATCGGTGCGTGGTTCAATGGAAATTTGGGGACCCTTAGCATGACCACTACAGGACCTGGTTGATCTTGTGGGCCAGGAGGAACATGACCTGGTGGACCTAGTGGATCTAGTGGATCAATAAGAATATGACCTATTGGATCTAATGGATCTAGTGGGTCAAGAGGCATAGCCCTTGGTGGATCTGGTGGATCTTGCAGAGGAGGAAACACTGGAGGAAACCAAGGCTCTAGCTCAGGAGAACAAGGGTCCAAGCCACCTCCTCAAGTATTCTTTTATATTTCTTTACATTTTCCAGATTACAGGGGTATTGTAGATGCTATAGAACATGTTCACAAGTGTGAGCTACTATGGTGCATAAAGGGGATCAAAAACCCAAAGCAGAAGGCTAGTTAGTTTGCAATGATGTTGCAAGGGAGCACACATAGCTAGTATAGGAAATAATACCCTCATCAAACAATGGTTGATTATACTACTTTAAATAATGGCTTTTGGCTAAATCCCACATCCCTAAGTTTTATTAATAGAGCATCGGTGCCCTGAAGGAGATACAAGAGGGAATGACAAAGAGTGTGTGGGAGTATGATGCATGGTTTAAAACCCTCCTGTCAAAATTGTCATATGACATTCACCCTTCACAACATGCTCAATGGTTTGTTGGAGGGTTGATAACTCCATTTAGAAGATCTTTATCCCATAAAACTTTCACAGACCTGCACGAGGCATTAGAAGCCACTCTATGTGTTGAAGTTGTTATAAGTGTTGATACTTGTGTTAACCCATTTCTGGAGGCTCAAATCACTGCTATGGCTAAGCAGTTGGAGAATTTATCTACAAACTCATCCCATGAGACTCGTAGTGGTATATGGTGTATAGATTGTGAAGTAGAGGGGCATGTCAAAGATAGTTTCCCCGAAGGACAAGATGCACCGTAGAAGTAGACTATGAAACTTTTCATGGGGACCATGATGCAAGTAGATGTCCCTTGTTACAACACGTAATTTCAAAGAATGTGTCCTATATTATAATATTTGCACCTCTAAAATCCATGATACTAAGGACTGTAGAATGATTGACCAAATCCATGAGGCCATTGATCATGGTGTGCACCAAACTAGCATTGCTAGTAGCTCCAATGAGGATGACCACCATTATGAAGGATGCACATATGGAGGCACACATGTAAGGGGATTTCACACAGTTTTTGTGGTTGTGGTAATCGCTTAGGAGGAAGAAGTGAGTTGCCACGTGGAACTAGTTTTAATTGTGGGTCTGCTGCACGCTATAAGTGTGAGTGCCTAAAATAATCGCAGAGCTCATGGTGTGGGAAGAAACACAAGTATGAGGGGTGCCCTAAGTTGTTTAAGCACATGAATCAAGTAGCACCGTAAAGACACGACCACTTGGCGGTAAGCATTAAGAAGGCTGATATGGAGTGGATGCCTAGAGTGGTGCATGACTTGGGATTATAACTTGTCATGGTCACTACTCAAGCAGAGGCCGCACGTGCCCGGGAGGTACAAAAGCAAAGAACCTTAGTTTCAAGAGAGGAATTTATGCATGGGAATTACTCGGACCTTTCCCATTAAAAGGAGGTATACCAACAAACTATGGACGTTATAAGGAGCTTGTAGGGAGAAATACAGGTCTTAAGGACCAATCTAGGCAACAGGAGCATATGAGAAGTAAATAGGCTCCTTAGAAGGACATGGATGAGGTTAAGGAAGTGTGCAAGATGATAAGGCAAGAGAATATTATTCCCTTACTAGGAGAATGGTTGAGACAAAAAGTACAACGTGTAGGAGTAGAGCGCGAAAGGTAGGTGTTACACACAAACCTCTCCCCTATAGCTTGGATTATGATAAGGAGATTATAATGAATGCAGTCATGGATGGATGGCTACTAAGTAATATACTGATTGACACATGAGATGAGGTCAATGTGCTAACACTAGATGCATTGCATCAAATTACAAGGTCAACATTACAGCCATCTTCGAATGTGTTGTACATGGCTAACAAGACCAAGGCCATGCCTATTGGGGTCCTGAAGGATGTGGTGATTACCATTCAAGGGGCCAAGTTTACTAGGGATTTTGAGGTCTTGGCACTCACCAAGGTGGATAATTTCCTAGCATTACTTGGGTGCCCATGGTGCTATAAAAATAATACTGACCTTCTATTCAATAAGGGGTAGATCAACTTTGAGAGCAAAGTAGGAAGGGTTATCATTCCCCTTGCAGATGGGAAGTCCAGCCATATATAGAGCCCTTAGGAGAAGATTTTCTTGATTAGATGTATTTGCGTTATATTCAAGACTCGGAGATAATCTATCCTACCAACCGAGTTATCCGGTTTGAGGATGCTCGATTAGTAAGTGACACTACTAGTCAAAGCATCCGACAATTGGGTGTACTGAGAACTTATGATTTGATTGGGTGATGACCGAAGGGGCTTGTAACTGTGAGTGCCTAAGGAGTGCTCACTTAGGTTCCTAGGAGGGAAGAAGTTACCTAAGTATTATGGAGGGGCTTACACTGAAACCTTCTCGTAGGAAATGGAGGCCCAGTGGAGAAATGAGAATGAAACAAGATAGATGCTAACCTATTTCTTGCATGGCACTACAACATGATGGTGGGTGAAACATCATGAGAGCTTATCAAAATGGCATGAAGTGAGAATTTCTTCTCTCTGTTCAGTTCCTAGAAGAAACATTCCCACCACCATTAAAGAATACCATGGTAAGGATCCCTCCTCTTTCCACATCTTAGCCTATGAGAGATCCGAAGGGAAGGTGTGGAAGCTTTTCCACTATCCCTCTAGGTACAAAAACTATATTGTACACTGGAGGGTTGTGCACGTATGGTACATCCACTCTAAGACATTCTTCCAAACAAGGAATTGACAAGAACTAGCGGCTGATCTCATTCAAGCATTTGTGTATCGAAGCACCAAAGCATCGGTGGATAAAGCATTTAAAGAGGTCAAGCACCTTATGATGGGGGATAGTGCAAAGGTAGAGGATAAGCTTGTAGAATCTCTAGGAGAGCCATGCTTGGAGGGAAAATTTGGTGAAGATGAGTTTGATGAGGTGTAATTTGAGCACGCGTGCACAGAGAAATAAAAAGGCAAGATGGTCTATGTCATAGATGGTGAAGAGATGGAAAATTTGGAGGTTAACCATTCTCTAGGCTTGCATGAAGTGATGGATAGTGCTGATGAAAGAATGCATGCCTACCATGAGCCCATGAAGACTAAGAAGGTTAATATTGGGTTAGAGGTAGAACCCAAGGAAGCTATCATTGGAGATTACTGGTTGGAGAAGGAAGTCTCTAAGATCATTGATCTCACTGTGTTAATTTTAGGACCTATTCCCATGCGGTACCATGAGCTCAAGGGCATTCACCATTCCCTAGGGGAGATGTGGATAAAACTGAAGAAAGGTGCATTCCCACTCAGGAAGAGCCCATACCAGATGAACCCTAATCTACGCATGAAGGTTAAGAAGGAAATAGACAAGATGATAATGTTAGGAATCATAGAGGTCATGTGGAGGAGTCAAATTGGATATGTCTAATGGTGATTAGTATAAAAAGGATGGAAGGATAAGGATATGTGTTTTATTATAGGGATCTAGATGTAGTGTGTTTCATTGATCCCTTCCCAACCCCATTCACTAAAGAAATATTGGCAGAGGAGTAGCATGGCATGAAGTCTACTCTTTCATGGATGGGTTCATAAATTAAGACAATATCTACCGGTAACTCCTTTATCTTCTACATTGACCACATGGCATTAAAATATTTTGTGAACAAGCCCATCATACAAGGTCACATATGTCAATGGGTACTATTGTTCCAGAATTTGAGTTCACAAAGTGGTTTTCAAACCAGGAAAAAGTAATTTTGGACCTGACCATTTGTCTAGGATTGATTCAAGGGAGGACGAGCAAAGCATTGAAGATATCTGTGCAGATGCGCAGCTTTTTTAGGTTACGGCATGCACCCTCCTAATGGAGGATATTGTTGTGTTCCTAAAAATGGGTATGGCACTGGAAGGGATGAAGAGATTAAAGAAAAAGCAACTATCCATATGCATCACGCCCTACATGTTGATCAATGGGGACTTATACAAACTAGGGTGTGATGAAGTTTTTCGTAGGTGTGTACTAGAGCATGAGCACTTTTCCATCATAGAGGAAGAAACTAGAGGAAGTGCAAGTGCGCATTATGCAGTGATTCTACCACATGTAAAATATTAATGGTAGGATTTTGGTGGGAAATTGTGTATAAGGATTGTAAGGAGTATTGTAAAGTGTATGACCATTTTCAGTGTGTTGGCAAGCTAAGACGGAGAGATGAAATTCCTTTGCACCTTATCCCTAATGCTGAAACTTTTAAGAAATGGGAAATAGACATTATACGGCCTATTACACTAGGAATGCGTAGGACCGGTTCACGGTATATCCTCACTTGCACCGATTATTTGAAAAGGTCAGAGAGGAAGTACCTACAAAGGATGCACAAAGGGCTACCACTACTAGATTTTGGGAGAACATTATCACAAGGTATGGATTCACTTTATGTTTAACCAATGATAGGAGTACACATTTATTGAATGAGACCATGAGGATCATGTTAGTAAAGTTTTGTTGCAAATTAGCAAAGCACCCACGGATGTTGATCGATTTCTAGTTTGATCATACTAGCATCCACTTGATTGCACAACATTGAATCCTCTTCCCAAGTTTGGGACTTGAAAATGGAAGAGGAATCTCAAGATTAGAGGCTGGTTCCTCAACTCCTCGGATCATCTATATCACTTACAAGTCAGCAGAGGTTTAAATTCCTAAATCTACTCTAAATTCCAAGGAGACAGAGATAGAGATTGCAAAACGAAAGAACTAATGCTAATAGGTGATGCACCAAAGGATTTGTAAACACCGATGCTGCATGAAATACACAATCCACATGGAAACACAAAGACAAAACATGCACAAATTCTCAAAATGTAATGAAAGATCAAGAAAGAAATGATAGATATATGAAAGGATTGAAGGATTTTAATCACGTAACATATATCAACATCTCGATCCAATACAAGTACATTACGGTGATCCAGAGGCAAGAAAAGGTGTTGCATTACATGAAAAGGTAAAATTTCTTCACAAATTCTGCCAAGGAGGAAGAAAAGGAAGTTGCAGAGCTGAAAAGGTGTCTCCCATTGCAAAATGAACTTTTTCTCGGCTTTTACGGTGTAAGCCATGACGCCTGTGAGAGAGAAATGTGGGAAAACATGCAAGCCATTCAACCATTGACCAAAAAGCATTCAAGACAAAGCATGGGCAACCTAACAAACCCATTCCCAAGCATTTTTAACCTATGCTGGGAGAGAATGCAAGCCATTCTTCATTAAAATCGGTGGTTGAAACGTCATTTTGTTCATGACCACGTGCGAAGTGTTTTTGATTTTCTCTCTCCAAAATCCACCAAAATGCAAAATTGACCCCATAATCTTCTAGATAATTTCACCATCTTTCCATTGATATAAAGAACGTGAAAATCAAGCTTTGGATCGAAAGATATGGTGATTTGAAGTTTTAGGGAAAACAGGCCAAGTCTTTGGACACATGGCACGTCCCGATTGGCTATGGGCCTCTAGGGAAAATTTCCCAAAAAATCTGCTTGAGCCATAACTTCAAAAATACATGGAGTTAGGAGGAAAACTTTACCTTTCTGGAAAGCTGAGAAAGATCTCTATCCAATGGTTTCATTTCCAGAAGGTTTTGAGTGCCTAAAAAGAAAATTTTTGTGACTAAGGCACAAGAGAGGGAAGAATGAGAGGAGTTAGCCACAAAATCAAAGTAGGGGGCACATTCTAGATAACAATTTTGGCGACTCGAGGGGTCATCTCGCTCGCTAGATGAAGTTACCATTGCTTGAAGAATCCATTGGGCATGGAGTCATGAGTTATAGCACGAAAACTGATCTCGAACTTTAAAAATTTCTCTCTCCGAGCCACTTGGAAACCCACGAAATGGACTGCGCAAGAGCAAAAATAACACCATAAAAACTATGTACAAAACTAAAGGTCATACATGCTCTAAAATGGAACATGCAGAGTGTGCACAAGCACTTATTTTACTGAAAGAAAACCTACCTACTCTACCCTAATGGAAACAAAGGTGAGCTAAACTGTAACACTTAAACTGTTGTTACTTCCTCCTGAGCATTCAAGTGTTGATATATGATTTCTTCTGTAAAAGGATGTGTTCCTTTGATTATGAAGTCATGCTTGATATGGACTGTATCTTCTTTGCAATTGAAGATCTTTGACTGAGTCCGAATATGATTGGACTCTTTTATTTCTTTCATTTTGCACCTGAGTTTAATCTGATCTCGGAATGAATTGTGGATTTATCCATCTATAAGACTCAGCCTTGGATCAGTGGCATTGATCCAAGAGATGCTTTAAGTTTATTCGGGATGAATAAAAATTATAGACCTTACATAGGTTGCAAGGTCTGAATGCGTTGAATAAGCTATTCCGGAGTCTAACTCAGGCTGATCGTGTTAAATGAATTGGTTCCCGATATCGTAATATCAGGAAGGTCTTGATCATGGGCCAGGTAATAAATTCAGATACATTTATACTACTAGCTTATTATCAGTGCTAGATTGAATCCATTACGGGAATGTATATCTGTTGGTTCTTATTCTGAACATTCTAAATGTTAGACCTAAACTGGATTTATTAAGGTTAATAACCTATGGGTTGGATTAGTGTTAATCTAACCTAGCCCTAAGCTATAAGCTAAAAGTTCCTAAAATTAGCAACCTAGCACTAAGGAAGTTAGACTAAGTATCACCTTATGATCTAACCTATGTTTCTAACCTAACTAATGTTAGTGGAGGAAGGGGACCTATGAAGGGGTGCGAGCCATGGGCGGTAGTTTCTATGGCATTAAATGAAGGAGATAAGCATGAAGGACAAAGAATTAGTGGAGGTTTCAAATGGCCATCGAGGCCGACGTGGTAAAGTTGCCAAATTTAGAAATGGTCTTTGATTTGCATTTGTCCATCGCCAACTATGGCAGTCGGTGGCAATGGAGATTGAGTGGGAATTTTGGAGTTAATGCAATTAATGAACTCGGTCTCCGAGCTTGGATTTCTCGGGAAGACATGTAAAATGGAAAACTGGTTGTTTGTTTGGTTTTCCATGCGCTCCGGGTTTCTTTGTTTGATCACTGGTTCTTCGCACCAGTCTACTTGGTGTTGCATGGTAACTATGAGAATAACTAGCTCTTTTCTCTGTCAAGGAAATTTTATAAGGCATGGAGATAACAAATTATTGTTGTTGAATCTAACGTGGAAAAAGAGGAGAAGGCTCAAGGTCTTTTAGAGGTCTTCTTCATATTTTTAAGCAACATTACCAGGAATGTTAGGCCCTAACTTTTAAAAATCTTGCTTTCTTTCAAATGATTTCATTAGAACAACTCTGTTCAGATGATTTTTGGGTTCAGTTGGTTTTTAAGGTAGCTTTGTAAGAATTAGTTGCTGTATCTTCTTACTAGCTTGATTTTTCAAATGAACCCTTGATGGGTGTGCATTTTGTTTCATACTGTTGAATTATCTTGTTGTGTTTTGCATTTCGGATAGATTTCATAAAAATGCTTGCAAGGATAATATATGAATTCGGCTTTATGGGAGTCCATGAATTGTTTTCTTGTTTGATTCAGACTTCGCCGATACCATGTTGTTTCACTTGTTGAAAATGATACTATTGGAATTCTTGAATGTACATGATATTCGACTTCGTATAAATTATGTCGTGAGTAATATATGTCATCATTCTTTGTTGGACTTCTTGAAATGAAATTATGTCTTGGCTTCGAGGAAGTACAACCGTGAATAAAATATGTTATTGAATCTCCGTTAGAATCCTTGAGTAGATAGTATTTTTGACTTCTGTAGGAGTTTAGATTGAGAATATTACTTGGGTTCGACTCCTTTTGAACTCTTGAAGCGTATATTATGTTTTCCTCTTCTGTATAAGCTTAGAGTGAATATTGTTGTTATGGACTCAGTTGGAGTCCTTGTTATGAAACCAAGTGTTTCGCTTCTCGTATAAGCCCAAGTTGTGAATACTTATTATTATTGGCTCTGTTGGAATCCTTTATATATATATATATATATATCTTGTATTTCGGCTTCTTGTGAGAAGTTAGTTGTGAATGCCATACGTTTCTACTTCGTAGGAGTTCAGTTGTGAATACGCTATGTTATTGTTTTGGTTGGAATTCTTGAATTTAATATGTTTCTTGTATCTTTCTACTAGTAGAATTTTATTTGAAGAATACTACATGGTTAAGACTCATTTTTAATCCTTCGGAAGCGTATATTATGTTTTCTTCGAATAATCTCATTGTGAATATCGTTGTTATGGACTCACTGGAGTCGTTGATATGTAATCGGTGTTTCTACTGTGTAAGCCTGGGCCTTGTGATTACGGTCGATATTGACTCAATGAGAGTCCTTGAAATGTATCTAGTATTTTAAACTTCTGTCAAGCTTGGTTATGAATGATGTTGTTTTATTATGAATACTAAATGATATCGACTTCGATGGAGTCACTGAAAGGTAATTTATGTTGTAACTTCTATAGAATTTTTTGCTGTGAGTACTTTTAGGATTCTTGATTGTTGTCATATGAATTCAACTTCAATTTAAACCTTTAATATAAGTATTGGTTGGATTTGGCACTGTTGGAGTCCATGATATGCTGTGAGTTGGCTCGATTCTCGATTTCAGTCCTCACTGAGCATGCATATCGTTTTGACTCTTTCTTATCATCGTTGTGTTATGTTCAGTTCGATTCGGATGAATTAAAGGTTGGGGTTTCTTTATCAACTCGATTTTGTTGATACCCTGTTATATGTTGTAGTAACTCGACTTCAAATGAAACCTTGAGGAAAAATTTATTGGGATTTGCCTAGTTGAATGAAGTTGTGCTCTGTCAAACAATGGCGATGGGTATATTCATATTGTTGAATGTTATGAAAAGGAATTGTTGAATCTGTTAAGTTTGGATTACTTACTGTTGCTTGTCGCGAGAGCTACTGTATTGCTTAGTAAGCTACAGAAATTTTTATATTTAAATTTTGACGAAACTGTGGTTCTTCTTGTGGTCTCATCTGACTTAGTCGCATGTGTATAATGTGAATGCTTTACTCTTGAGGAGACGGTACAGTCATGAGCATGATTGGAAGGGAAATATGAATGTCTCGGTTTCTTTCTCTTCTGCTGTAAAGTATATGTTGATAAATTTATATTTAATTGTTGGATTTGTAAAACATACTGATGGATTCATGAATTGTTAGGATATTCATTTTGTTGAATATAATGGCCTGTCGGATGTTTGTTGTCCTTGGGATTCAGATGGATAGTTGTTTTAGATGCATTTGTTCTTCTTGGTCACTAACATTTATGAAGAAATATATGAAAAGTATCTAGGACTATTTAGTAACTATAATACGAGTTACGCGTTATAGTCATGTTTGAATTACAAAAGAGCATAGTCTGAAATATGTTTACATGTTTGGTAAATTAATTTCATTTAAACAAGATGTTTAATGAAAACAATTGGTGGATTGCAATTGTTTTAAGATTTAGTGCTTATCATGTTCTGGGTTCACCGAATCGACCCATGTTGACAATTTTTGCAGATGATTGCCGTAAGTGGTAAAGGCACGTAGATCTCGATATGATGTTGATTGTTTAATTTGGTTTTATGATGAAATCCAACTTGATTCTCTCGAATGTACTACTTGAAGAAAGATGTTCTTTTTGCCGTTGATTATTGTATCGGATATGTGAATGCATAAAATGTATTTGATTAGCTTTGAAAGGAATGAAAAGAGATATTTGTTACTTATGTGTTTGTATTTGTATCTTGATGGTTTGATCTTCTTCGGTTTGAATGATCTTGAGAGAATTGTTATTATTGTATAACTTGGAGACTTTTGTGAATATCTAAGTAAGCTTGCAAGGTTATGTGACTGAATACTTATGATTTTTTAGTAGTTCTATTATGTTCTATTTATAGCTAAATTGGAACTTAGATCATTGTCTTTCGGGAAGCTAGGGTTAAAATAAACCTGATCAGGAAGCTAAATGAGCTGAATAAATTATTACTTCCTAGTCTTGATCTAAGGCAAGACAACGTTTAATTGGATTCTTAATCACTATATCTCGATACTAAAAGTAAGATATAATTTCAGTTATGAGAATTGATATAAACCAAAAAAAAAGGTTTGGTTAGCAATCTCATGTGAAGATTAAGGGTTATTGTCCAGTTTCGTTGATTTAGATTTATGTTTTTCTATGAACTCCTTGAAGGGACCTCTAGTCTTAATAACTTCTCTTGTGTAATGGGTTTTACTATGAAAGGTAGTTCTAAGGTGAGGAACCCAAGGATTGAGAAAGACTACCCTTAAGGGAGTGCCTGATAGTATAATTTTAACTCAACGTAAGAAACACCTTAAAATTTAGTAGATCTTATTGAGGTGGATTTAAAGGTTGATGGCACAAGTCAACTGCAGGGTTGTACCTTCGAGAAGATTAGGATCTTCTCGAAGATACAACAATGCAGGTGACTTATGGCGACACCCTTTGCATTGATCGTTAAGATTTACACCTTAACTCGAACAAGTTACTCTGGGACTGATTAGGAACGTGGTCACGTTATAAGGCTGCCCTAGGAGACTCGGGGTATCTTGACACACTGGATTAACTAGGGTTGATCCAGTATGTCAGCGTATCCCTAGTCCTCGGGAGCATCCCTATAACGTTGTCATCTTACTAATCCATTCCTGAGTGAATAACTTGGGATAAGAGAGTCTGACAGAAGTCAGTATAAGACATTCTACATAACATAGGAATGGGGTGAAGGACGTATTCTAGATTGACGAGTATGCCGTCAAGGAATATGAGACATAAGCATTATGTTTCAAATCTTTGGCCAAAGTATCGCAAGCTATTGATTGCATTGTCCTAAGTCACCTAGTCTAAGGGATGAGATGCCGATGAATAATGGTAACAATTATTCGATAGGTTCCTTGGACAGAGCATTCGAATCCTTAATAGGGAAGAGAACCGCAAGAGTGATGTGTTAAATAAAATGCCAACTCTTAATACTCATGAATAGATCGGTAGATTACCGAGTCATGGAATGAATAGATCAGAGGTACTTCGAGTCATTACAGTTGCATATGGTTATCTATTATAAGAATGGTTGTTTTGATTTGTGAGTTCTAAATTATGTATTTAGAACCAGGAAGCATTTTTCAAAAAAAAAAAAAAATAAAAATTACTTGTTTCTAATGTATAAAAATGAGGATGTTACATCTTGGTATCGAGCTGAAGGTCGCAGCTCTGGACCTATGTGTCCATAATCGATAAAAACCTGAATTTTCTTGTAATAGAAAATGGTTAGAATAAGGGGGAACGTTGTAAATAATGCTCCACCCGATGGAGGGGCAGCAACAACCCAAAATTGACGAGATCCTTGCTGCCCTGTTGGACACAAGAGATCATTTAGCTATACTTGAACAGGAGGTGATGGGAAATGAGGAGGATGATGAAGCTGGTAATAACAATCAGCAACCTCCTGAGGACAACCCCGATATGGGTGTTGATATTAATGTTGGAAATGCACCTGTCCAACCAGAAAATAAAAAGGCCAGGTTGGCAGCGGAACTCACTAATGATATAAAAAGGATAAGCCCACCTAAATATGATGGCACCACATTAGGTGATGGAGCTGAGAACTGGCTCAGCGAAATGGAGAAGTACTTTGCAATAAGAAACTTCTCAGAGGAAACCAAAGCTATTTGGGGAGCCTATCAGCTTTCCCACGAAGCATCTTCATGGTGGGATAGCCGTAAAGCTGAGCTAAATATTGATGAGACCAATGTTACTTGGGATCAATTTAAGGGCTATTTTAGGCAACGATGGTTGCCAAAACTTTTCTATGATCGTAAAATGACAGATTTCGTAACTTAGCTCAAGGGAAGCTAACGGTAATCGAATACCGGGAGTGGTTTACAAAACTCCTCAAGTATGTACCGCAAAGATCAAACCGACGAGAAGTTCGTAATACAAAAATTCATCATGGGATGAATCCCGTGATAGGGGAGAGGTCGATGTTCACAAACCCAACAACTATGGAAGGAGTTGTTGAAAAGGTCATAAGACAAGAACAAAAATTAAAGGCTATTTCTCGCTCATAAAGAGGAAGTGCGGAAGAAGATTGCAAACCCTTCTTCAACTCTCTTGCACCCAAAAAGGGACCATGGAAAAGTTTGGAAACAAAAGTAAGTTTCCATGGGATAATAGTAAGAAAGCAAAGAGTGAAACTAAGCCTCATTGAAATGTAAGGGATAATTTTGCCAAAAATTATAACAATGGGCGTAAGCCCTATGGAGGACAACGTGATAATTACAAGGTCGGGAGGATAATTTTGAGCCTAAAAAGGGACCCGTAGGAGGTGCTACAATTATGGCAAAGACCACTACGCAAATCAAAGTGCCCTTTCAAGAAGGATGATCGTAATCAGCAAAGCATAAGATACATGCCGCAAAGAGTAGCAAGCAAGTGAAAAGCAAGTGACACCTATAGAAGTTCCGTGTAAGTTATTTGGCATACCTGTCACTATTCTTTTGATAACAGAGCTACCGAATGTTTTATTTCTAATAAACTTGCTTCTAAACTTAAGAAAAAGATGGAAAATGGATAAATCTTGGACTCAGACAAAGATGGTAATAACTCTGTTCATACAAAGTGAGTATGTGTCTTTTTGGGGCAGTCCTTGACTTACCTAACTTTTCCACGGAAGTTGACCTCTATGTTACACCTTTGGGATCGTATGACATTTTCATCGGTGTCAATTGGTAAGCTGACCATAAAGAAAAAGTAGACTATTATGAAAAGAACATAAAATGTTTAGATGATCGCTGAAATCAACAGAGATTCAAGGTGTGAAACGGGAAATTTCAAAGAAGAAAAACACTATGCAAGCTTAAAAAGGCTAAAAACAAAGGATGTACCCTTTATGCAGAAAGATATCTGAATTTACGTAAGAAGATGGTGATTCCATGAAACAATTTCCTTTGCACAGAGTTTCAAAGATGTTTTTCTGGAGGAATTACCAGGGTTACCACCCAAGAGGGAATTTGACTTCACCATGGAAATCAAACTAGGAATAGAACCTATTTCCAAAGCACCTTATCGGATGACTACTACAGAGTTAGTCGAGCTTAAGGCACAATTGCAAGAAATTTTGTCTAAAGGTTTGATTAGACCAAGTGTTTCACCTTGGGGAGTGCCTCGTAATATTTGTGAAAAGAAGGATGGAACACTTAGGTCATGTATTGATTATGGATGTTGAACAAAGCAACAATCAAGAACAGTATATCCACTTCTAAGGATCGACGATTTATTTGATCAGATGTGTGGGGCAGCGGTTTATTCTAAGATAGATCTTCGATCCGGTTATCACCGCAATTAAGGATTAGAGAAGAAGATATTCATAAAACAACTTTCCAAACAAGGTATGAGACATTATGAATTCACGGTTCTACCCTTTGATTAACTAATGCATTTCTGCAACTTTTATGAACTTAATGAATAATATCTTTCAAGAATATTTGGACAAGTTTGTACTTGTATTCTTGGATGATATTCTCATTTATTCTAAAAGTGTTGAGAGGAGCAAAATGAGCATTTGAAGGTAGTTTTGAGAATTTTGAGAAAATAAAGTTGTATGGTAAGTTATCCAAATGTTCTTTCTTTGATCGTAAGTTCACTATTTGGGTCATGTCATTAGCAAGGAAGGAATTGCTGTAGATCCTTCAAAAATAGTGGCAATAACTGAGTGGCCTGCACCAAAGAATGTGCACGAAGTAAGAAGCTTCATGGGTCTTGCTGGTTATTATAGAAAATTTGTTAAGGATTTTTCTAAAGTGGTTGCACCGATAAATTCATTGCAGAAGAAGGATAAGAAATTTATTTGGAATGATAAGTGCGAAGCGGATTTCAAAAGTCTGAAAAGCCAGTTGACTTCCACACCTATATTAGTTGTACCAGACCCTAATGGGAGCTTTACTATTGTAACGGATGCTTTTGGGGAAGGCCTTGGAGGTGTTTTGTTACAAAATGATCAAGTCATAGCATATGAAAGTAGAAAACTTAAGTTACATGAGCTGAATTATGCTCCTCATGATTTGGAGCTTGCTACCATTGTTCATGCGCTTCAAGTCCTGGAGACACTATTTACTTGGGAAACCTTTGAGTTGAAAACTCGATCACTTAGGACTGAAATATATTTTCACTCACCTAATCAATGCCGACAGAGAAGGTGGTTAGAGTTTTTATCTCAATATGATTTTGAAATTAGCTACATCAAAGGGAAAGAGAATAGAGTAGCAGATGCTCTAAGTCATAGGAAGCACATTTATGCTCTTATAACATTAAGAACTCAGTTTAAGGATGAGGTAAAAAGTGCCTCAGAATCTAATATTTACTTTCAGCAAGTAAAAGTAGCGCTTGCTGCAGAACCTAATGATGAAAGGTATAAAGGTTTTCATTTTGATAATGAAGGAATCTTGGGTTATGAAAACAGGGTATACATACCTATGCTGAATGATTTGAGAAAGAAGTTGTTAGTTGAATTTCATAATTCACCTTTCTCTGGACACCCGGGTATCACAAAAATGCTTGCTGATTTGAAACAGAAATACTTTTGGAAAGGAATGAAAAAGGATGTCATTGAATTTGTAACTCATTGTCTGGAATGTCAGCCGGGTTAAGGCAGTAACATATGCACCTGCTTTGGATTATATATCTCTCATAGCATACCGCAAGATAAATGGCAAGTAATAACCATGGACTTTGTACAAGGGTTACCCATGTCCAGAATAAACATGATGTTATCCTGGTAGTTGTGGATAAAATAACTAAGGTAGCTCATTTCATCGCTGGAAATCTAAAGGATGATTCACGTTGTTGGCCAAAAGATTGTACACGAAATTTTCAGGTTACATGGTGTACCGTAACTGATTATATCCGACAGGATCCTAGAATGACGTCAATATTTTGGCAAACGCTTAATACAGCTCTTGGAACGAAACTAAACTTCAGTTCTGCATATCATCCGGAAATGGATGGACAAACTGAGAGGGTAAATCAAGTGTTGGAAGACATGTTGTGAATGTATTGCATGGATCAATAGTATAAATGGGAAGAGTATCTTCCATTAGTTGAATTCGCATACAACAACACTTATCACTCATCTCTTAAAATGGCACCATTTGAAGCACTTTATGGAAGAAAGTGCAGAACCCCTGTTAGCTGGGATAGTGTTGAGGATAGAGTGGTAATTGGACCAGAGATCCTCACTGAAATGGAACAGCAAGTTAAGCTGATTCGTGAACGATTAAAGGAAGCAGCGGATAGGCAGAAGAGCTATGCTGACCTTAAGTGGGTTGATCGAAGGTTTGAGCTTGGTGAGAAGGTTTTTCTTCATGTTAAACCCAGAAAGAGTTCTATAACTTTTGGCAAGGCTGCCAAGTTGTCACCTCGTTAAGTGGGACCTTTCAAATTGTCGAAATAATCAATCCTGGTAGCTTATCGATTAGCATTACCACCTGCTTTATCTCGCATGCATGATGTTTTCCATATTTCTTTGCTTAAGAAATACGTTTCAGATTTGTCACATGTCTTAAATTGGAATTCCTTCCAGGTCCAAGACCCAGGAATAATCATGGTTAAACCCACACGAGTGTTGGAAACTCACCAATTGCATTTGAGAAATCGTGAAATACAACAATGTAAGGTCCAGTGGGACCAGTTTAACGAAGAAAGTGCAACTTGGGAAAATATGGAAGAAATGCAAATTACTTTTCCTTTTCTTTTTCAACAGGATGAAATCTGTTGACAAAACATTTTTTTTACATGAACTTATCTTTTTCAAGTTTATATGAAAGCCAGATTGAGGCAAACATTATTCAGGCTGAATAAAATGTGTTGTGACATTGATTTCGGAACTATTCAAGTTGAAATAGTCACATTGTTTTGTGAACTAATAAATTGGTTGACCTAAAGGTTAATCGAATATGTAATCATCGGGATGATGAATCTTTTAGAGGGAAGCATGTAACACTCGAATCAGTTGTTACTTCCTCCCGAGCATTCAAGTGTTGATATATGATTTCTTCGTAAAAGGATGTGTTTCTTTGATGTGAAGTCATGCTTGATATGGACCGTATCTTCTTTGCAATCAAGATCTTTGACTCGAGTCGGAATATGATTGGACTCTTTTATTTCTTTCATTTTTCACCGAGTTTAATCTGATCTCGAATGAATTTGGATTTATCCATCTATAAGACTCAACCTTGGATCAATGGCATTGATCCAAGAGATGCTTTAAGTTTATTCGGGATGAAAAAAATTATAGACCTTACGAGGTCGTAAGGTCCGAATGCGTTGAATAAGCTATTCCGGAGTCTAACTCAGGCTGATCATGTTAAATGAATTGGTTCCCGATATCGTAATATCAGGAAGGTCTTGATCGTGGGCCAGGTAATAAATTCAGATACATTTATACTACTAGCTTATTATCAGTGCTGGATTGAATCCATTACGGGAATGTATATCTGTTGGTTCTTATTCTGAACATTCTAAATGTTAGACCTAAACTGGATTTATTAAGGTTAATAACCTATGGGTTGGATTAGTGTTAATCTAACCTAGCCCTAAGCTATAAGCTAAAAGTTCCTAAAGTTAGCAACCTAGCACTAAGGAAGTTAGACTAAGTATCACCTTATGATCTAACCTATGTTTCTAACCTAACTAATGTTAGTGGAGGAAGGGGACCTATGAAGGGGTGCGAGCCATGGGCGGTAGTTTCTATGGCATTAAATGAAGGAGATAAGCATGAAGGACAAGGAATTAGTGGAGGTTTCAAATGGCCATCGAGGCCGACGTGGCAGAGTCGCCAAATTTAGAAATGGTCTTTGATTTGCATTTGTCCATCACCAACTATGGCAGTCGGTGGCAATGGAGATTGAGCGGGAATTTTGGAGTTAATGCAATTAATGAACTCGGTCTCCGAGCTCGGATTTCTCGGGAAGACATGCAAAAAGGAAAACTGGTTGTTTGTTTGGTTTTCCATGCACTCTGGGTTTCTCTTTGTTTGATCACGGGTTCTTCGCACTTGGTTTACTTGTGTTGCATGGAAACTATGAGAATAACTAGCTCTTTTTCTCTGTCAAGGAAAGTTTATAAGGCATGGAGATAACAAATTATTGTTGTTGAATCTAACATGGAAAAAGAGGAGAAGGCTTGAGCTCTTTCGTGAGGTCTTCTTCAGATTTTTAAGCAACATTACTGTGCATGTTAGGCCCTAACTTTTAAAAATCTTGATTTCTTTCAAATGATTTCATTAGAACAACTCGTTCGAGATGATTTTTGGGTTCAGTTGGTTTTTAAGGTAGCTTTGTAAGAATTAGTTGTTGTATCTTCTTACTGGCTCGATTTTTCAAATGAACCCTTGATGGGTGTGCATTTTTTTCATACTATTGAATTATCTTGTTGTGTTTTACATTTCGGTTAGATTTCGTAGAAATGCTTGCAAGGATAATATATGAATTCAGCTTTGTGGGAGTTCATGAATTGTTTTCTTGTTTGATTCAGACTTCCGTCAATACCTTGTTGTTTCACTTGTTGAAAAGGATACTGTTGGAATTCTTGAATGTACAATGATATTTGGACTTCGTATAAATTATGTCATGAGTAATATATGTCATCATGTCTGTCATTGGACTTCTTGAAATGAATTATGTCTTGGCTTTTCAAGAAGTACAGCCGTGAATACAATATTTTATTGAATTCCGTTGGAATCCTTGAGTAGATAGTATTTTTGACTTCTGTAGGAGTTTAGATTGAGAATATTACTTGGGTTCGACTCCTTTTGAAATCTTGAAGCATATATTATGTTTTCCTCTTCTGTATAAGCTTAGAGCGAATATTGTTGTTATGGACTCAGTTGGAGTCCTTGTTATGAAACCAGTGTTTCTGCTTCTGTATAAGCCTGGTTGTGAATACTTATTATTATTGGCTCTATTGGAATCCTTATATATATATATATATATATATCTTGTATTTCGGCTTCTGTAGAAGTTAGTCGTGAATGCCATACGTTTCTACTTCTGTAGGAGTTCAGTTGTGAATATGGTATGTTATTGTTTTGGTTGGAATTCTTGAATTTAATATGTTTCTTGTATCTTTCTACTTCTGTAGAAGTTTATTTGAAGAATACTACATGGTTAAGACTCATTTTTAATCCGGAAGCGTATATTATGTTTTTCTTCGAATAATCTCGCCTTGTGAATACTTTCGTTATGGACTCAGTTGGAGTCCTTGATATGTAACTGGTGTTTCTACTTCTGTGTAAGCCCAGTTGTGATTACGGTCGATATTGACTCAGTGAGAGTCCTTGAAATGTATCTAGTATTTTAAACTTCTGTCAAGCTTGGTTATGAATGCTGTTGTTTTATTATGAATACTAAATGATATCGACTTCGATGGAGTCACTGAAAGGTAATTTATGTTGTAACTTCTGTAGAAGTTTTTGCTGTGAGTACTTTTAGGATTCTTGATTGTTGTCATATGAATTCAACTTCAATTTAAACCTTTAATATAAGTATTGGTTGGATTTGGCACTGTTGGAGTCCATGATATGTTGTGAGTTGGCTCAATTCTCGATTTCAGTCCTCGCTGAGCATGCATATCGTTTTGACTCTTTCTTATCATCATTGTGTTATGTTCAGTTTGATTCGGATGAATTAAAGGTTGGGGTTTCTTTATCAACTCGATTTTGTTGATACCCTGTTATATGTTGTAGTAACTCGACTTCAAATGAAACCTTGAGGAAAAATTTATTGGGATTTGCCTAGTTGAATGAAGTTGTGCTCTGTCAAACAATGGCGATGGGTATATTCATATTGTTGAATGTTATGAAAAGGAATTGTTGAATCTGTTAAGTTTGGATTACTTACTATTGCTTGTCGCGAGAGCTACTGTATTGCTTAGTAAGCTACAGAAATTTTTATATTTAAATTTTGATGAAACTGTGGTTCTTCTTGTGGTCTCGTCTGACTTAGTCACATGCGTATAATGTGAATGCTTTACTCTTGAGGAGACGGTACAGTCATGAGCATGATTGGAAGGGAAATCTGAATGTCTCGGTTTCTTTCTCTTCTGCTGTAAAGTATATGTTGATAAATTTATATTTAATTGTTGGATTTGTAAAACATACTGATGGATTCATGAATTGTTAGGATATTCATTTTGTTGAATATAATGGCCTGTCAGATGTTTGTTGTCCTTGGGATTCAGATGGATAGTTGTTTTAGATGCATTTGTTCTTCTTGGTCACTAACATTTATGAAGAAATATATGAAAAGTATCTAGGACTATTTAGTAACTATAATACGAGTTACGTGTTATAGACATGTTTGAATTACAATAGAGCATAGTCTAAAATATGTTTACATGTTTGGTAAATTAATTTCATTTAAACAAGATGTTTAATGAAAACAATTGGTGGATTGCAATTGTTTTAAGATTTAGTGCTTATCATGCTAAGTTCACCGAATCGACCCATGTTGACAATTTTTGCAGATGATTGCCGTAAGTGGTAAAGGCACGCAGATCTGATATGATGTTCAGATTGTTTAATTTGGTTTTATGATGAAATCCAACTTGATTCTCTGAATGTACTACTTGAAGAAAGATGTTCTTTTTCTGTTGAGAGTATCAGACGATATGCTTGAATGCATAAAATGTATTTGATTAGCTTTGAAAGGAATGAAAAGAGATATTTGTTACTTATGTGTTTGTATTCGTATCTTGATGGTTTGATCTTCTTCAGTTCGAATGATCTTGAGAGCATTGTTATTATTGTATAACTTGGAGACTTTTGTGAATATCTAAGCAAGCTTGCAAGGATATGTGATGAATACTTATGATTGTTTAGTAGTTCTATTATGATCTATTTATAGCTAAATTGGAACTTAGATCATTGTCTTTCGGGAAGCTAGGGTTAAAATAAACTTGAGCAGAAGCTAAACGAGTTGAATAAATTATTACTTCCTAGTCTTGATCTAAGGCAAGACAACATTTAATTGGATTATTAATCACTATATCTCGATACTAAAAGTAAGATATAATTTCAGTTATGAGAATTGATATAAACCAAAAAAAAAAAACGGTTTGGTTAGCAATCTCACGTGAAGATTAAGGGTTATTGTCCAGTTTCGTTGATTTAGATTTATGTTTTTCTATGAACTCCTCAAGGGACCTCTAGTCTTAATAACTTCTCTTGTGTAATGGGTTTTACTATGAAAGGTAGTTCTAAGGTGAGGAACCCAAGGATTGAGAAAGACTACCCTTAAGGGAGCACCTGATAGTATAAATTTAACTCAACGTAAGAAACACCTTAAAATTTAGTAGATCTTATCGAGGCGGATTTAAAGGTTGATGGCACAAGTCAACTGTAGGGTTATACCTTCGAGAAGATTAGGATCTTCTCGAAGATACAACAATGCAGGTGACTTATGGCAACACCCTTTGCATTGATCGTTAAGATTTACACCTTAACTCGAACAAGTTACTCTGGGACTGATTAGGAATGTGGTCACGTTATAAGGCTGCCCTAGGAGACTCGGGGTATCTTGACACACTGGATTAACTAGGGTTGATCCAAAGATGTCAACCGTATCCCTAGTCCCTCGGGAGCATCCCTATAACGTTGTCATCTTACTAATCCATTCCTGAGTGAATAACTTGGGACGTAGAGAGTCTGACAGAAGTAAGTATAAGACATTCTACATAACATAGGAATGGGGTGAAGGATGTATTCCATATTGACGAGTATGCCATCAAGGAATACGAGACATAAGAATTATGTTTCAAATCTTTGGCCAAAGTATCGCAAGCTGCTGATTGCGTTGTCCTAAGTCACCTAGTCTAAGGGATGAGATGCCGATGAATAATGGTAACAATTATTCAGATAGGTTCCTTAGACAAAGCATTCTAAATCCCAAAATAGGGAAGAGAACCGCAAGAGTGATGTGTTAAATAAAAACACCAACTCTTAATACACATGAATAGATCGGTAGATTACCAAGTCATGGAATGAATAGATCGGAGGTACTCCGAGTCATTACAACTGCATATGGTTATCTATTATAAGAATGGTTGTTTTGATTTGTGAGTTCTAAATTATGTATTTAGAACTGTGAAGCATTCAAAAAAAAAAATAAAAATTACTTGTTCTAATGTATAAAAATGAGGATGTTACATAAACAAACCCTGCAACTAGTTGTGTAAAATAGCTTCCTTTCTTCAAAATTGGCAACCATGTAACTAATTTGGCATTGAACATGGCTGATTGGATGAATGGAAAATCAACAAGAAGCTGGTATTCCACCTAAATCATCAAGGTATCAGCTAAAGGCAAATTTTGTACCTCTTTTAGTTGTTCCGCATTTGGATTGGAGAGGTATGGCAGCTGATCCTTGGTTCCTTATAGCTCAACCTCATGCTTAGAAGCAAGCATGGTGGTTGTGAATTCTCCTTTGACTCCAATGAAGTCAAATACCTTATTGGGCAAGGTATGATCCGTTTGATATGCCCATAGCTCGATTTTCAACTCCAAAAATGGAGTCTTCTTATAGACCTTCATGAATGGATGATGTGGAAGTAATGGTAGAACCTTTCTACCCTTTCTCTTCTTCCAATGAAGAACATGAAAGATTAAAATCTTCCAATCTTAGTTCCAAAGAGCTGCTATAAGATGCAAAGTGCTGCAAATGAATGCTCTCCTTCATGACAGAGAGCTCAAGTATTTGGGACGTGGAAGATGAAAGAGAGAATGGTGGAAACTCAACCGGTTCTTCTTCATCAAAACAGTCCTCCAAATATGACAGATACACTACCTCATTGTTGTCCCGATGCAAATTCTCAACTTCCTCCATAGTGTCCTCTTGATCTCAGAACTTTATCATCATGGTTTCTTTCATCCTCCAACATTGATTTTGAGAGATCAAAGTCTTCTTCAGCACTAGAACACGAGAGGGATGAAGTAGAAAGAAGAACTGAAGGTTCTCCTGTAGCCTGCCTTGTGTTCAAAGCCCTTGGATCTACACTTTTCTTCTTCATACCTAGAATGTGCTCCTCTTCTTTCGCATTTGGAGCGGCTTCTCCCTCCTCTACTACTTGAAAGAAATATTGCTCTTGGTAGAAATCCTCTTCTAGCATGAATTTTGTCAAGTAAAACTCTTTAATCTACTGCTCTAGAGGACAAGTTGGGACTACAAGATATTCTTCGAGCTTTCTTCCTCCATGGCTGATTGTGTAACTTGAATTGAATCGGCATTCCCTTCAAATAGAGTGCCAACATGGATGCTAATTTCTCGAGCAAACTAACTACCTGGTATGCTTCTTGTTTTTGCTCTTCTTTCGCTATCACAAAATCAGTCCTAACCACTACTTGTTCTCCAACTCCAACCTCTCGAAGGCTTAACCATCAAGGGGATCTTTTTCATCCCAAATTTAAGAGCCGAACTCTTTACACTTTGAATTTCTTCATCTTTGTTTGGCTTCTCTTTTTGCTGTTATTTTCCTTGATTGGCATTCTGATTTTAATCCTCCCAACATGGATTTGGGAATGCAAGAGGAGAATTGGATTGTAACTCAATTGATTTTGCAATTTTTGTGGTGATGGAGGAGGTAGGAACTCTTGTTTCTTTAGAGGGAATGGCTGTTTGGAAGGGAAAAGGACAAAAGAATTGAGATGGGGTGGAAGACTAGGGAATGGGGAAATGGATTCAACTCCTGGGGCAGCATTGACTGGATTTAGAATTTGAAATTCCAAATGAGATGATGTTGCTTGAGTAATGGGAAGAGAAAAACCAGATGAAGGTGTAGAACTTACCCATTGACAAGGTTGTTCAACACCAAGTGTATAGGCCTCTATTTCTGTTGTCCATTGTGCAAGTTGGGGTAGCATCTTCATCATAAAGTCCAGCTTCTCCCGAGGGCTGAAGTGTCTTGAAAAGGGCCTCCCCATGGACAAGGAGTCCCGCAACTAATTCGAAAGCCTTTGTTTGAGCGCTGCTCTTGATTGCACCATCTTTGCCTCCATCTTTTGGATTTTTTCCAAAAATATGCATCTTCCATTTGATTGTCTTCATTGCATGCTTACCCTTGTTCTTGATGTGCTTCATAACCAAACTGAATTTTGCACTACTGCTCATATGGGTAGATATGCTGATTTTGAATTTGATTAAAATACTGATTTGGAGGATTTGTAAAACATGTTGGAGGTGTGATATACTACTATTGTAAATGTGAATTCCATGATGGAAATGAAGTCATGATTGCACAACTTCATGGAATGGAAAAGAATGAAAATGATGGAAAGAATAATGGATGGAAATGAATGGAAAGCAGTCCGCAACTTAGAGAATGAGTTGTTTACCAGATGGAGTTTCCAGATGTGCTTTTGAAAGTGCCTCCAAAAGGTTGAATCTTTAACAGGAACACACCAACCTGTCAAAGATAAAGTGGAAGACCTCTAAGGTCCCACCGGGCATGCCAAAACTATTGTTGCAAATCAGCAGCACCCCTTGGATGTTGATCAGATTTCTAGTTTGATCATACTAGCATCCAGTGTGATTGCACAACATTGAATCCTCTTCCCAAGTGTGGGACTTGCAAAATGGAAGAGGAATCTCCAGATTAGAGGTTGGTTCCTCAACTCCTCTGATCAGCTATATCACTTACAAGTTGCAGAGGTTTAAATTCCTAAATCTACTCTAAATTCCAAGGAGACAGAGATAGAGAATGCAAAAAAGAAAGAACTAATGCTAATAGGTGATGCACCAAAGGAGTTGTAGACACCTGATGCTACATGAAATACACAATCCACAAGGAAACATAGCACAAAACATGCACAAATGCTCAAAATGTAATGAAAGATCAAGAAAGCAATGATAGATATATGAAAGGATTGAAGGATTTTAATCACAGAACATATATCAACATCTCAGATCCAATACAATACATTACAGTGATCCAGAGGAAAGAAAAGGTGCTGCATTACATGGAAAGGTAAAATTTCTTCACAAATTCTGCCAAGGAGGAAGAAAAAGGAAGTTGCAGAGCTGAAAAAGTGTCTCCCCTTGCAAAATGAACTCATTCTGGCTTTTACAAAGGCAAGCCATTTAACCATTGACCAAATTGCATTCAAAACAACATGGGCGACTGACAAACCCATTCCCAGGCATTTTTAACCATGTTGGGAGAGAATGCGAGCCATTCTTCATTAAAATCAGTGGTTGAAACGTCATTTCTGTTCATTTTTTATTTTCTCTCTCAAACTCCACCAAAATGCAAAATTGACCCTGGAATCTTCTAGAGAATTTCACCAGATTTCCATTGATATAAAGAACGTGAAAAATCGAGCTCTGGATTGAAAGATATGGCGATTTGAAGTTTTAGGGAAAAACAGGGCCAAATCGGGTCGGTGGGCAAAACAGGGCCAAGTATTTGGACACGTGGCACATCCTGATTGGCTGCGGGCCTTCTAGGGGAAAATTTCCCACAAAAACTCCACCGAGCCATAACTTCAAAAATACATGGAGTTAGGAGGAAAACTTTACCTTTCTAGAAAGATGAGAAAGAGCTCTATCCAATGGTGTCATTTCCAAAAGGTTTTGAGTTCCTGAAAAGAATTTTTTTTTGACTGAGGCACAAGAGAGGGAAGAATGAGAGGAGTTAGCCACAAAATCAGTAGGGGGCACATTTTGGATAACACAAAGTTCATGGTGGCTCATCACAAAACTACTTCCCATCACCCTCAAGGAAATGGAAATGTTGAGGAATTTAATAAAATAATTAGCCACATATTGACTAAGATTTGTGATGTTGGTAGACAAGATTGGGATGAAAACATAACATTAGTTCTTTGGGTGTATAGGACAACCTATAAGAGGTTAAATAAGGCCACACCATTTCAATTAGTGTTTAACATAGATCCTATCCTACCGCTTGAATTCATGTTACATCCTCTGCAGATAAAGCACGTGCAGAAGGATTGAATGATGAACAAGTACTAGAAGAAATAATTGAAAAGTTAATGCAATTGGACAAAAGATGATCACTTTCCAAGTGGAGCTAGAAGATGGAAAAAGCAAAACAAAAGGCATGGCATGATCATCACATTAAGAACAAGAAGTTTGAGGTTGGGAAGATGGTCTTACTATATGATCCTAAGTTTTTGCAGCATCCGGGAAGTTAAAAGTCTAGTATTTAGGTCCCTACACCATCTCATACATCCTTGATTTAGATGCGTGCTAGTTAAAAGCATTGGATGGGGTGAGAATGCCATGACACTTCAATGGGAGTAGGTTGAAGCCCTACTATAAATAAGTCTTCTTGGTGTTTGTAAATAAGGTAGTATTTCTAATTAGTTTAGAATTTACCTTAATGCATTTTCTTTTCTTGTGTTGCCCTTTCTCATTTTTGTTTTGTGTTATGCCTTGGGTGCTGGTAATCTCATTAATTTTTAAAGGTTATAACTACACATAGGACTACACATCATTTTAGTGTGGGGTAGAGTAAGGTGGAATAAATTTAAATGTGAAGTGCCAGGAAGGATTGCATTAGAAAGCATGATTGAATGTCTCTGTGAAGGAAGTACATGGAAGGAAAGGTGAAAAAGGATGGTTGGTGTTAGGATAAGGCTATATTGAGGATCCACGTATAAGAGAAGAACAAGTGCAAAAGTAACATGAGGTAGGTGAGAGAAAAAATCATGTAAAGGATGGAAGAAGTACCTTCATCTTTGTTGATGCACGCGTAAGAGTCTTCTATCAGATAGGTTGGTTGTGTGCCAAATGGTTGTAGAATTGTCCACGTAAGGTTGGGTGTGTGAGAAAGGGCGCTGAAGTCTAGATTTTTGGAAAAATCCGCAATAAGTGTTGAAGTATGGTGGTAGGTGAAGAAGCATTTAATGTGAAAAAGAAGGAAAAACTATAAATAGAAGGTTGGGAACTTCATTATTTACTTTACGAATATGAAGAGAGAAGCACTTTTGCATCATTGCAAACTAGGGCTTCTAGAACTGATCCGTGTGAAGAAAAATTTGAAGAGTTTGAGCGTAAGTAGTTTCAATTTGTAAATCGAAGGAAGGGATTTCACAGGTGTAAGAGTATTTATGAGAAGGTGTCATCTTGTGAAATAATTATCCTAGTTAGGGTTTGGAAAAATAGGGCACGAGTTTAAGAGGTTTTCTTCACAAGTTTGAGATCTAAGGTTGGAAGGAGTGGAAGAGCAGAGTAAAAGAAGAGATTGAAGTGATAAGAGAACCTATACAATGCAACCAAAGAAACCAAATGTGTCACCAAGGAAACCAACCACCTCACCCAAGAAATCCAAGGAAGGGGAAATGGTAGAGAGTCAACAAAGAACATCCACAACCATGAATGAGGAGTGGTATGTAGAAATGTAGTACTGGATGGAGTTTTGCTTGGGAAGGAATGGGAATATCATTTGAGAAAGATGATGGTGAGTGATTATAACAATCACAAAAACACAACAAAGAAAGAAATGGCACCGGAGTTAGTGCACTGATGAACAAAAGGACACCGAGAGGGTTTTCCCATGTAAAGCGATTAGGTAAAATTGAAGTTAGAGAAGGCATGGTTATTGTAACTCTATGAGTTTCCCTATTTTGGAAATCCAAAGCACCTCTATAAATGGCTGATGTTGCACATGCATGAGGACCACTTTTACTTCACAGGAACAAGATGCACATAACCCCTCGCCTGATTTCAAATTTTACTGTGCCTCATCTATGAGGGAGAAATGATAGATGATGACCTCAAGTGACAAGGATTCCATTAAAGCTGTCACTTCATATGATTACAAGAAGGGGTCAAGGTATTTTGATATTTCAGAAATTCCAGATCCCATCATGAGAATGGCCACACGCACCTGGTCACAAAATTAAATGATCAAGAAAGGTGGATGCAAATGAATAAGGCCTAGTTGAATGTATGTAGAAAAATATTAGAGGGCACAATCTATAATTTATAAGCCTTCATTGCAGATGAGATAATCAGCAATGCAGAGGAAGGAGACAAGATAATCTTTGGAAATATCCTCCTAACAATTGTATTTTTGGAGATAGGAGTGCCTGACATGGTAGACAAGTTTTTTTGGGAGTATCTCGGCTAAAGATCCCTCGCCTGCGAAAATATTTTCAAAGTATACATGTGAAACAATGACAACCTCCCACAAGGCACGCCTAGACAAGTGGTATAAGAACTTAAGGGATGCATTCGGGGTAGAGTGGAGAATCCCAGAGCAACTACTAATGCTTATAGAGAGATAAGATGAGTTTTTATGTACCATCACATCTTCATCGGTAGATTCAAGTCAGTGGATGAAACCATGAGCCCATGGTGTAAACACCCATTATCCTTCACCGCCTAGTACTTCCAAGTGGAAGTTAACAGTTCAAAGAAGTAAAGAGACTAAGGTTTGACCTTAGTGAAGTTGATCAGGACCACAAGGAGATGCGTAGGACACTGGTCTACCCCAAGAAGTGCACGTACATGGAAAATTACAACACACATAAAGCTAGAATGATGAAACCCTCACTCTTCAAATTATAGGAAAGTTTGTGGCACATGTATATCTCCACATTAGGCCAAATTTTGAGAAAAGCACATTCTTGGAGAATGATGTCCCCATACCTAAAGATCCTATAGGTAGAAGAAATCATGTGCTCAAGAAAAGGGACAGAGAAGAAAAAAATCAACAAGTGTGCAGATTGCCTAGCTAGTAAGCTTAATGGTGGCAAGTGTCAAACCTAGCACCTATATGCGTAGAAAGAATTCCCAAGAAAGGAGAATACCCCGAAAGAAGAGGTGTCATAGAAACCCTCGCCAATGAGAATTTACCAGAGGAAGTAGAAAAGGTTGGATCCCCTGTGGAAGAGTCACCTCCCGTAAAGAAGTAGAGGATAATAGAGAAGGCCGAATCAAAAGAAACCATGAGCTTGGAGGCCTACATAGGTTAAAAGGATGATGAAGATGAATAAAATGATCCTGAAGGAGATCAAGAACCACTTGTCTTCAGCGTGCATGATTCGAAGAAGAGGGTAGAGAAAAATAACATGACTTCCTTTTCATGTTGTGCAAGGGTAGCCAGGAGGAGGAACACACCCAATGGTTGGGCCCCTAAAATATTGGCTATGTACACAAAGGTGCATGGGCACACAAGGAGAAGGTACACAAGGCCTAGGTTGAAGATGAGAGTGCAAGGAAAGGTTTTAGGAGGGTTTTACAAAGGCTATGTTGCATTACGGAAGACAAGGCCTCGAACTTAACCATATTTGGTGTATTAGTTAGGACATAAGAAAACGTAACCCAAAAGTGAATGAGTGGATAAGGTTCCATCTTGGCAACATGATGCCCATGAAAGGAATATGCTTAGTGATAGAGGATTCTAGAATACCATCATTACAAGGAGTGGAGATCTTAGATCTGAATGAGCATGCTTTTATGGAGGACCACATGGACATTTGGAAATGGATTTGTAGCCCCGAAAGCAAGTTGGGTGTTGAATATGCCTATAAATACATGTGCCCATAGAAGAAAAAAAGAGAGAGAGCAAATCGGATCTACATAGAGGAGAATATAGAGAGTGGAGCTCTACTGAAATAATGTGAGAACTCGTGGGATTTCCTAGAGGCTATGTAAGGGAGTAATGTATTAAGGGGCTAGGATATTAAATTTTTCTTTGTATGGATGAAGGAAATGATCCCTACCGTGATGCATGACTTCGGTTTGATCAAGCTCTAGTAGTCTAATGGATCCATTGAATGTAATGAGGTTACAAACATGGATGAGTATGAATGTAATTGAATCGGTTCATATCTATATCTTTTCATTTCTATTCATGGATATTATGGAATGGATGTAAATCCTTATGTATTTTCCTTTTTGTTGTAGTTCTATTTGTTATCTATAAGTACCCTCTATTTGGATGAATACATTTGTATAGAGGCCATTTTAAGCCCAATGATGATTGTATGTCTCATTTCAACCTTTCTTCACTAAGTTCCTAACATAGATGATGATTTCCCACTCAACTCACATAAAAGAGAGACTTGGAGCCCGCGCGTGCCTTGGGTGAGTGCTCGGCGCCCTTTGGTTAAAAGGTTGACGTGCATGGGATTTCCTTATTCTTTGGTGGGTGTAAAAATGACTACATCTTGGTGTCATTACTAGGACTCTTTTGAAATTTGTAGTGGGAAATGGCATGCATCATGGTCTAGATAATGAGTAATGAAAAAACATCTAACTCTGGAGAGTGTTGAATCTTGGTTCAAGAGCACAGAGGATGAGTTTTCTCAGAGATTCAATATTGGGCCCAAGTTTGATGCATGGAGGTGGGTGGAAGAGAATCTCTACCATGAACTGTATGAAATTTTTTTCTGTTTTTCACCGGTAGAGCTATATGAATGGCTCTCAGCATATGCATCTAGAGAAAGTTGGTTCTATAGAGCATGCTTATGGACACAATAGGACTATCAAAAGCTGCAAGATGCAGATCTGATCTGGACATGTGTTGTTGATTAGTGGTGGAAGAGAGTGTTGGCCAGCTACACTCTGGAGTACACTATTTCCACATATTCTTGTCCGAAGTTGAATATTTTGAATTTTTTTGGTAGACTAGAGGATCATTTCTACATTTTATTCCTCTAGCAATGAATATCTTGATTGTTACCTTGAGTTTAGAGGCATTTTGATGGCCAAATAAACCATTCTCGAGCCTCGGGTGAGGAATCTACGGTGGAGGAATATAGCATATATTATGATAGAGAAAGAAAGGGATGACATGTGACTCAAGTATAGTGAAGCACATGAAAGGGAGATTGCTAGAAAACATGAGGTTACGGGTGTGATGGATCTATGGAGGTAGAAGTTGTAGGAAGGAGTGGAGGTTCACATGCAGGACATGGAACCTGAGCAATCTATGTTACCCCATCTTCGAAAGTGCATAAGAGATGCCCCTTTGTTTTTAATAAGAGTTCATCACGTGGAGAGAAGAAGATTCATTGGCGTGCATATAAACCTACCTAGTGACCAAACACTGGCACTTGGTTTTCTAGATCAAGGAAGGAGAATCACTGACCCAGTTGGTATCATTAGAAGTGATAGATTTACACCCAGGAGATACAATTTTTCATTTCCCACTTCTATGGCTATGCATACTATTCCAGTATTCAGAGGAATTTTTAGACAAGGAGCAACTACACAAGCCTTTGGTCTCACGTCTGGGAGTTGCTCGAGGTGCGCTAGTGGTAGTGGGCCATTATTACAGACCGTCGGTGAATAGTTTAGTGGAACTTTTGGGACCCTTAGCATGACCACTACAAGACCTATTGGACATGGTGGATCCGGTGGGTCGGGAGGAACAAGACCTAGTGGATTTGATTGATCTAGTGGCTCGGGAGGCATAGGACCTAGTTGATCTAGTTGATCCGGTGGTGGAGGAAACACTGAAGGAAACCAAGGCTCTAGCTCAAGAGGACAAAGGCCCCAACCACCTCCTCAAGTCTTCTTCAAGATTTCTTTACATTTTCTAGATTATAGTGGTATTAAAGATGTTGCAGAACATGTTCACAAGTGTGATCTGCTATAGTGCACAAAGGGGATCACAACCCCATAGTGGAAGGGTAGTGAATTTGCAATGACATTGTAAGGGCGTGCACATAGATGGTATAGGAAATATGACCATAATCAAATGGTGGTGTATTATACTACTTTAAAGAATGCCTTCTTGGTAGAATTCCATATCCCTGAGTTTGAATAGAAGAGCATCAGTGCCCTGAAGGAGATTCAACAAGCAATTTCGGAGAGTGTGTGGGAGTATGATGTGTGGTTTAAGACTCTCCTCTAAAAATTATCATATAACATTCACCCTTTATAGCATGCTCAATGGTTTTTGGAGGGTTGATAACTCCATTTAGAAGAGATTTATCTCATAAAACTTTAATAGACTCACGTAAGGCATTAGAAGACACTCTACATGTTGAAGTTGTTGGAACTATTAATACTAGTGTTAACCTGTTTCTAGAGGCTCAAATCGTTGTTATGGCTAAGTAAAGCTGGAGAAGTATTCATTGAACTCAGATCATGATACTTTTAGTGGTATATTGTGTAAAAATTGTTAAGTAGAGTGGCATGTCAAGGATAGTTTTCCCTAAAGTACAGTACACACTGTAATAGTAGACTAAAATTTTTCATGGGGACCATGATGCAAGTAGATGTCCCTTGTTACATCATGTAATTCAAAAGAATATGTCTTGCTACTATAAAATATACACCTCTACAACCAATGATACTAAATATTTTATGATTATTGATCGATTCATGAGGCAATTGATGATGGGGTACACCAGACCAACATTGCCAGTAGTTTTAAGAATGATGATCACCATTATGAGGAGTTCATAGATGGAGATGCATGCAGAAGGAGATTTTTCGTAGGATTCCATGGTCATGGTAACCATAGAGGAAGAAGAAGTGAGTTCCCATGTGGAACCTATTTTACTTATGGGTCTATAGACCACTACAAGCATGAGTTCCTAGACTTATTCTAGTTCTCATGGTGCATGAACAAGCACAAGTATGAGTAGTGCCTTGAGTTGTTTGACCATATGAATCAACAGAACTGGAAAGACAAGGGCACCGCAATGGTCGCATTAAAAAGACCGACAAAAATGGATGGCACGGGTAACCCACGATGCAAAGTTTAGAATGTTATGGTAAAAATAAGAGTAGAGCCCGCGTATGCAAAGGAAATACCAAAGTAAAGAACCTTAGTTTCAAGAGAGTAATTTGTGTATGGGAAGTACCTGGACCCCGCCCATTAGAAGGAGGGATACCAGAAACTATGGATGTTATAAGGAGCTTGCATGAAGAAATTTATTTTCTTAAGGAGCAGTCTAAACAACATAAGCATAGGAGAAGTGCTAAGGCTCCATAGAAGGACATGGATGAGGTTAAGGAATTATGCAAAATGTTATGGAAAGAGAATATTATTTCCTTGCTATGAGCATGGTTGAGAGAGAAGGTACCATGCACGGAGAAGAGTGCAAGAGGTAGGTCTTACATATAAACCTTCCTCCTCACATCCTTGACTATGATAGGGAGATCAAATTAAATGCGGTTGTGGATTGATGGCTCCTTAGTAATATCCTCATTAACACAGGTGCAGAGGTCAATGTTCTCACCTTGGATGTATGGAATAAGATGGGAAGGCCTGCATTACAGTCATCTTTGAATGTGTTGTATATAGCAATAAAAATGAAGGAAATGTCTATTAGTGTCTTAAAGGATGCGACTATCACCATTCAGTGGGGCTAAGTTTACTAGGGACTTGAAGTCTTGGCACTCATTGAGGTATACAATTTCCTTGCACTACTTGGGAGCCCATGGTGTTATAAGAATAATGTTGACCTATGGTTCAATAAGGGGTACATTAGCTTTGAGAACAAGGAAGAAAGGCTTATCATTCCCCTTGCAAATGGGAATTGCCATACACACATAGAGCCCTTAGGAAAAGAGGTCCTTGTTTAGATTTATGTGAATTTTATTCAAGACCTAGAGATAATCCATCATACGAAGGAGTTATCTAGTTTGAGGATGCTCACTCCCTAAGTGACACCACTAGTCTAGCATGTGATAATTGGGAACATGGGACATATGAGTTAATCGGATGACATTTGATAGGATCCGTAACAAAGGTGACAAAGTCGGGTAAAGTCCGGTGCCTAGGGAGAAAGGAGCTACCTAAGTACTCGGGAGGAGCCTTCCCGAGGTATTTTTGTAGAAAATAGAATCTTAGTGGAAGGATTAAAATGAACGAAGGGGATGTTAAGTTACGTCCTACTTGGAACTCATTGCGCATTGGTGGGAAATGCATCGGGACAATCTCTTGGAATGGTGTGAGGTAAGAATTGCCTTTTCTATAATGTTTTGCAGAGCAACACGCCCTTGGTTATAAAATTCTAGCATGGTAAGGATATCACTTCCTCCATATCCAAGCATGTGAGATAGCCTTGATGGGAAGCACATAAGTGTTTCCACCTTCATTATGGGTTCATAAGTTGTATTCTAGATTTCAATGTTTTGCACGCGCATGGTACATCCATGCTAAGACATGCCACCAGACAGGAATTGGTAGTATTTAGTGACTAATCTCATTCAAACATTCAAGTATCGAGTACAAAACCCTTGGTAGATAAGGTGTTGTAGGTTATTAAGCACCTTACCATTAGAGATAGCGCCACGGAAAAAGATAGGCTACTAGACTTGTTAGGTGAAAATCATCCGGAAGTGCACTTTGAGGAAGAAGAAATAGAATAAATACGGTTGGATCGTGCATGTATGGAAAAGGAAAAAGGGAAGATGGAGTATGTTATTGATGGGGAAGAAATGGAAAAATTGGATGTTGACCATTTGGTAGGGATCCGCGAGGTGTTAGATAGTTATGATGAATGGGTGCATTCCAATCATGAACCCTTAAAGAAAAATAAGGTTAACATTGGCTCGATGAAGAGCCTAAGGAGTTTATCATCGAGACTATTGGTCAGAGAATGAAGTCTCCAAGATCATTGATCTTGTACATGAGTTTAAGGATTTATTCCCACACGGGTATCATGAGCTTAAAGGAGTTCACCATTCCTTGGGGGAGATGAGAATTAAGTTAAAGGATGGTGCATCCCCATTTGGAAGAGACCATACCAAATGAACCCTAACCTGTGCATGAAGGTTAAGGAGGAAATAGATAAAATGATAACATCATGTATTATTGAAGTTGTTGAAGAGTCGGAATGGATAAGTCCAATGGTGATTAGTATCAAGAAGGATGGAAGGATAAGGATCTGTGTTGATTATAGGGATCGAATGCAAAGTGTATGTCATTGATCCCTTCCCAACCCCATTCACCGAAGAAATCTCGGAAGGAGTGGCAGGGCATGAAGTCTACTCTTTCACTGAGATGGGTTCTCAAGCTATCACCAGCTCAGGATTGCAAAGGAAGATAAGAGAAAGACAACCTTTGCCACCGAGTGGGGAATTTTTGCCTATACGGTCATGCCTTTTGGGTTGAAGAAAATGCATGTTGTGTTCTACCCCATTGTAGTCTAGGCCTTCCAAGACTTCATCCACAAGTTTCTCTAGGTGTACCTTGATGATTGGACAATATATGGGTTAGTAAAGGACCATTGTGACAAATTAAGGTTGATGTTTGAAAGATGTCAGTAGTTGAGGATATCCCTCAACATAAAGAAGTGCATATTTTCTAACCTTTTTGGGACCTTGTTTGGACACATCATATGTAAAGAAGACTTATTGGTGGATCCTACGAAAATTGCAGTGATTGTGGGATTGGGGGAGCTAACTAGTCAAAGTGCAGTGCACAAGTTTCTTAGACATGTGGGATACTATCGAAGCTCATTAAGGGATATGCCAAGATCACTACACCTTTAGAATAGTTTCTTAGACATAAAAGCTCCTTTCATGGGGAGAGGCGTAGTAGAAGGCATTCGGTGCATTAAAGGATAGGTTTGTCACCGCACCTATATTATGTTTCAACTCTTGGGATAAGCCCTTCATTTTTCGTGTGGAAGCCTCTAGAATGGACATTGGGGCAATGCTTGCATGGCCTAGTGAGGGAATTTTTTATCACCCTCTATGCTTTGAAAGTGGGAAATTGACACCAACAGAGCATAATTATACTATAAATGAGCATGAGGCATTGTCCATGATCTATGCACTTCATAAATTCAGTAATATTTATTGGTAACCCATTTTATATTTTACATCGACCACATGACATTGAAATACTTGGTGAACAAGCCTGTTCTACAAGCGCACATATGTCGGTGGGTACTATTATTCCAGAATTCTAGTTCACAAAGTGGTTGTCAAACTAGGCAAGAGTAATTCGGACCTGAACATTTGTCTAGGATTGATTCAGGGGAGGACATGCAAAGCATTGAAGATACCATGCTAGATGTGTAGTTGTTTAGGTTACGGTGCACACCCTCAGACTTGGAGGATATTTTTGTGTTCCTTAAAATGGGTATGGCCGAAAGGGATGAAGACATTAGAGAAAAATCAACTAGCCATATGCACCTCACCCTACATGTTGATCACTGGAGACTTATACAAACTAGGGCATGATGAAGTTTTACGCAAGTGTGTTCTAGAGCATAAGTACATTGCCATCATAAAGGAAGAACATGGAGGAAGTGTAGGTGGACATTATGTAGGTGATTCCACCACATGTAAAATATTAATGGTAGGACTGGGGTGGGAAACTCTTTATAAGGATTGCAAGGAGTATTGTAAAGTGTGTGACCATTGTCAGTGTGTTGGAAAGCTAGGATAGAGAGATGAAATGCCTTTGCACCCTATCCCTAGCACTGAACCTTTTGAGAGATAGGGAATAGAATTTGTAGGCTCTATTGCACTAGTAGCATATAGGACTGGATCACACTATGTAATCACTTGCATGAACTATTTGACAAGGTGGGCAAAGGAAGCCCCAACTAAAGACTGTACAATAGCTACAACAACAATATTTTTGTGGGAGAACATTATCACAAGGTACAAATGCCCTTTAATTTTAACCAAAGTGATAGGGGTACACATTTCTTGAATGAGACCGTGAGGATCCTTTTAGTAGAGTTCATGGTGGCTTATCATAAAACTACACCTTATAACCCACAAGTAAATGGAACCATGCAAGCATTTAACAAAATACTAATTCATACCTGACTAAGATTTGTGATGTCGGATGACAAGATTGGGATGACAAAGTATCAATGTATTATGGGCTTATAGGAAAACTTATAAAAGTCTAAACAAAGTCACACCGTTTTAATTAGTGTTTGGCACGAAGGTTGTCGTACTAGTTGAATTCATGTTACCTTCTCTACAAATAGTGTGCATAAGAGGGTGGCTGATGAGAAAGCACTGGAAGAAAGGATTGCTAAATTAATGAATTTGGATGAAAAGTGATCATTGGCCAAATGGTGTAAAATAGTAGAAAAATCAAAACCAAAGGCATGACATGATCATGACATTAAGAACAAGAAGTTTGAGGTTGGGCAAATGGTCTTACTATATGATTCTATGTTTATGCAACATCCTGGGAAGTTAAAATTCCATTGGTTAGGTCCCTACACCATCTCATACATCCTTGAATTGGGTGTGTGCTAGTTACAAGAACTTGATGGGACAAGATTTCAGGACACTTCAATGGGAGTAGGTGAAGCCCTACTATAAATAATTCTTCTTGGTGTTTCTAAATAAGGTAGTGTTGTCGGTTAGTTTAGGATTTCAATTAATGCATTTTTATTTTCTTGTGTTTCCCTTTCTCGTTGTTGTTTTTTGTTGTTCCTGGGCACCAATACCCTCATTCTTGTTTAGCATACAGAGGACCCAGTCATCATTTTAGTGTGGAGTGGAGTAAGTTGGAATAAATTGAAGTGTGAAGCACCAGGAAGGATTGCATTGGAAATCCTAGTTGAATGGCCCTGTGAAGGAATTACATGTAAGGAAAGGTGAAAAATGATTCTTGGTGTCAGGATAAGGCTACATTGGGGATCCACGTATAAGAGAGGAAAAATCACAAACACAACACGAGGTAGGCAAGATAAAAAATCATGACATAAGAAGTTCCTTCAACGATAGTTACACGTGTGCAAGAGTCTCCTATCAAGATGGATTGGTTATGTGCTATAAGATTGGGGAATTATCCACGCAAGATTAGGCGCGTGAGTTAAAGCGCTAAAGTTGGACTTTGGTGAAAAATATGCATTAAGTGTTAAAAGTATGGTGGTAGGTAAGGTAGAATTTAATGTTAAGAAGTGGGAAAAACTATAAATAGAAGGTTGGGAACTTCATTATTTACTTTGCGAATATGAAGAAGGAAGAGATTTTGTGAATTAGAGTTTCCAGAGTTGATCCGTGTGAAGAAAAATTGGATAAATTTAACCGTGAGTGACTAGTTTGGATTTGTAAACTAGGAGGGAAATAGCTCACGAGCATGGAGAGATTTGTGGCGAAGTGCCTTCTTGTGAAAAAAATATTCCAGTTAGGGTTTGGAATCTAGGGTATAGGTTGGAAAGGATTTTCTTCACAAGTTTGAGATTTGAACTTGGAAAAGATAGAAGAGCAGAGCTAGGAAGATATGTTGAAGTGTAATGATAACCTACATAATGGCACCTAAGAAACTAGTAGTAGCACCTAAGAAGGAAAAGGGCAAGGGAAAAAAATAAGAGATTACCACAAGTACCAATGAGGAGTGGTATGTAGAAATGTAGTACTCGGACGGAGTTTTGCTTAGGAAGGAGTGGGAATCCCATTTGAGAAATATAGCAATGAGTAATTATAACCATTGCACAAACACAACAGATAAGGAAATGGCACTAGAGTTAGTGCACCCGATGAACCAAAGGACACGTGAGGGTTTTCCCATTTATAGCAATGAGGTAAAAGTGAAGTTAAAGAAGGTAGGGTTATTGCAACTCTATGAGTTGCCCTACTTTTGAACACCTGAGAACCTCTACGAGTGGCTGATGTCACGTGTACATAAAGATCACTTTCACTTCACGGGGCACAAGATGTGCATAACCCCGAAGCTAATTTCAAAATTCACAGGCCTTATCTATGAAGGAGATGATATAAAGGATGACCTGCGTGATAAGGAAGCAATTAAGGACACAATGGCCTCATATGCGTACAAAAAGGGGTCAAGGTATTTTGATATCAGGGATATCTAGGACTCAGTAATGAGAATGGCCATGCACCCGTGATAAAACTCAATGCACAAGAATGATGGACGCAGGTAAACAAGTCCTAGTTGAATGTTTGTAGAATAATATTAGAGGTAACCATATATAATCTATCCACATACATTGTAGATGAAATTATCACCAACTCATAGGAAGGATACAAGATTCTCTTTAGTAATGTCTTGTTAACCATTGTGTTATTATAAATTGGGGTACCAGATGCAATAGAAAATTTCATTTGGGAATACCCAGAGGAAGACCCCTTGCCTACAAAAACATTTGAGAAATATACTTGTGATAGCATTATGCCTGTTCACAAGGCACATCTTGAAAAGTGGTACACACACTTAAGGAATGTGTTCAAGGTAGAATGGAGAATACTAAAACAACTACTAGCGTTTACAGTAGGAGAAGCTAAGTTCATTGTATACCAATACATTTGTATTAGTAGGTTCAAGTTGACTGATGAAAACATGAGCCCGTGGTGTAAGTTCCCATTCGCCTTCACAACTCAATACTTTGAGGTAGGAGTTAACAAATTCAAGGAGTCCAAAAATTTAAAGCTTTACTTTGGAATTTTGGACTGGGACTACTGAGTAAATGTGCAGAACATTGGTCTACCCCAATAAGCACATATACATGGAAAATTACGTGTCACATGAAGTCTAAATGGTAAAATCACTGAATCTTAATATTGCAGAGAGGTATGTGGCGCGTGTATACCTTTGAATAAGGCCCAAGTTTGAGAATGACGCTTATCTTGAAAATGAGATAGCTATACCGAGGACCTTACAGGAAGGAAGAAGCCCACGTCCAAACCAAAATAAAAGAAATACGAGATAAAGGAACCAAGTGCCAAATATACTCAAAGCGATAGAGGCCCCGGGAATAAGTGCTAGAACAAGTACTTACACATGTAAAAAGAGGTCCCAGTCAAAGACAAGGCACTATCATAGGAAACACTCATCGCGGAGTAGAAATCACCAAAGAAAGAGGAAGAGAAAGTAGAGTCCCCTATACTGGAATCCCTAGTTAGGAACAAACCGAACGTGATGGAGGAATCTAATTTAGAGGAGAAAGAGAGCTTCAAGAGATACATAGGTGAAAAGGATGATGATGACAAAGAAGATGATTTTGAAGAGGACCAAGAACCACTTGTTTTCAAAGTGAGAATAGTTTAGAAGAAGAACATGAGTTCCTTCTTGTCGGGCACAAGGGTAGCCTGGGAGGAGGAGGAAGGTGCCCAAGACATGGGAAGAAGTGAGCGAGTTGGTGTGCAGGAGAATAAAAATCCAAGCCTTACACAAGAGAAAGTAAATGAGACCACAGAAAGATAAGCAATGAAAAATAATCAAGGCCTTGGTAGAATAATAATTTGAGTGCAATGACGGCGTAGTGATGGAAGAGGATAGGGAGGAAAGAATTAAGAAAGAATAAGTTAGGGTGGGAGGAAGTCCTAGTTTAATGGTGATTTTCCTAAATCCGCACACTCGGGAAGGAAGATCCTTGATACAAAATGAGGATAGGTCATGGGCTATGTTCTGACCCAAGGAAGGTGTTATGCATGTGCTTTAAGAGCACTATACCTAAGGAAAAAATTCTAGCTATGGAATCATTTGATGAGGAGGGCACATACCCAGGACAAGGAAGATGATCTCTTGGGCGTTTGAGTCCCATATTGATGAGCCAGAGTTTGAAGTATACCAAGGGGAAATCATGTTAGTACCAGAGTCTAAGGAGAAAACCCCTTGGTAAATTCCCAACAACTCTCAGATGAGTAGTTATGTAATGCACTCAATAAGGTTGCAGTCGAGGATGAGGCTAGGCTCTTTAGAAGAAATGACAGAGTAAAATTTCTAGAGGGAGAGCTAGAAAATAAGGAAGAGGAGCTGGCTAAGAAGACTAAGGGCTTGAAACAAGAAGAGTTTATTAGCATGTAGCTGAAGCATGAACTAAGGGATGAGAAGGTGAAGGTGTGTGAAGTATACAAAAATATGGAGTCTATCACAAGCACCATTATGTTGAAGCATCCAGACCTAATGCCACCCATGTAGAAGTATGGATCTAATCTTGAATGCTTAGAATATCTAACGCACATCCTCACCATGGAGAGACAACCATTGGCCTTGGAGTCTGTAGAAGAAGTGGCAGCACACTTGGAGAGGGAGGAAAATTGAAATTGGTAGAAATCATTGCTAAGTATAGAAAGGTACTTGTGGATGTCAAGATTGCTACCCAATCAGTGAGGTCGCTTACAATAATTACAGATAGGGATAAAGTAGTGAGCATCTTGGTCACCACTCACAAAGTAGAGTTGAAGGAGTTTCAAGAGAAGAATAAGGGAAATAGGGTAGAAAGGGACAAAATCCTTTTCGAGGTCAAAAATAAATCTAAGGCCATTAAAACCTTAAGGGGTTCAATCAAAAACTAGTTGAAGGAACTATACCCACAAATCACAAGAAGAATGGACACACTTGAGGACATGGGAAAACAATTAGAAGGGGTAGTTGAGACTATGAATACCCAAGGAGATGGGTTAAGCTTTAAGGAAGTAAGCACCTTAGTTAGCAACCTCTGCTAGAGAGTGTAAAATGAAGTAGATGCCTAGAACAAGCTGGAGGCCAACCTAAAAAGGGACTTCCCACTCCTTTTGCAGCAGTAATTACCCTTTCATTCTTCTATTCTTTACCATTCCTTCATCCCTTTAACTCTTTCATTCTTCTAGAACATATTGTAATTCTTTACTCTTGAAAATATGTTTCGAGGGAGGGAGAGAACAAGCATAGTATTTTATGCATGGGTGTGCAAGGAGAAGGTGCGAAAGGCCTAGGTTGAAGATGGGTGTTCAAGGAAAGGTTTTAGGAGGGTTTTAGAAAGGCCATGTTGCACACCGAGAAGACAAGGTCTCGGGACTTAGGAATATTTGTCATATCGGGAAGGACACAAGAAAAGCGTGACCGACGGCGGTGAATGAGGAGTGAATAAGGTGCCAGCATGGCAATGTGATGCCCATGAAAGATATATGATTAGTGATAGAGTATTCCAAAAGACCATCATTACAAGGAGTGGAGAGCTCATATCTGAAGGAGCATGCTTCTATGGAGGACTACTTGGACACTTGGCGACAAATTTTAAGCCCCTAAAGCAAGTCGGTGGTTGAAGATTCCTATAAATATAAGCACCCGTAGAAGAAAAAGAGAGAGAGAAGATCGGATCTACATAGAGGAAAATACAGAGAGCAGAGCTCTGTAGAAATAATCTGAGAACTCTATGGGATTGGGTAGAGGCTATTTAAGGGTGTAATGTGTTAAGGGGCTGGGATATTAAATTTTTATTTCTATGGATGAAGGAAACGATCCCTCTCGTGACGTATGACTTCGATATGATCAAGTTGTGGTAGTCTAATGGATCCATTGAATGTAATGAGGTTACAAACATGAATGAATATGAATGTAATTGATTCAGTTCATATCTATATCTTTTCATTTATGTTCATGGATGTTATGGAATGGATGTAAATCCTTATGTATTTTCCTTTATGTTGTATTTCTCTATGTTATCTATAAGTATCCTATATTTGGAATGAATACATATATCTAGAGGTCATTATAAGCCCTATGATGATTGTATGTCTCATTTTCACCTTTATTCATTAATTTCTTGACATAGATGATGCTTTCCCACCTAACTCACTTAAAAGAGAGACTCGGCACCCGTGCATGCCTCAAGTAAGTGCCCAGCGCTTGCTGGGTGAAAGTTCGGTGCGTATGGGATTCCCTTGTTCTTTGGTGGGTGTAAAAATGACTACACTAGGACATGGGAAGAAGTGAGAAGGTTGGTGCATAGGAGCATAAAACTCCAAGACTTACGTAGGAGAAAGTAAATGAGGCGGTTGAAAGAGAAGAAAAGAAAATATTGGAGGCCTTGGTAGAAAAAGAATTGGAGTGCAGCATTGACATAGTGATGGAAGAGGATAAGGAGGAAAGAATTGATAAAGAACAAGTCAGTGTGGGAGGAGGTCCCGTCTAATGGTGAGTTTCCCCAAAGTTGTGTGCTCTAGAAGGAAGAGATTTGATATAGAATGAGGATAGGTCATGGGCTATGTTGTTGACCCAAGGAAGGTGCTATGCGTGTGCTTCCAAAGAACTATACCCATGGAAAAAATTCTAGCTATGGCATCATTTGATGAGGAGGGCATGTAACCCAGGAAAATCACTATGCTCTCTTAGGAGTTTGAGCCCCATATTGATGAGCCAAAGTTCAAAGTATACCAAGGTGAAATCATTTCAGTACCATATTCTAAGGGAGCCAACTCCTTGGTAAATTCCCAACTCTTGGATGAGTAGTTATGTAATGCACTCAACAAGGTTATTGTCAAGGCTACGGCTACGCTCTTTTGAATAAATGAGAAAGTAAAATTTCTAGAGGGAGATCTAGAAAAGAAGGAAGAGGAGCTAGCTAAGAAGACTAAGGGCTTAAAACAAGAAGAGTTTTTCAAAGTGCATAGCTGAAGTGAAAAGTAACGGATGAGAAGGTGAAGGTGCGCGAAGTATACAAAATGATGGATTCTATCACAAGCACCATTATATTAAAGCATCTAGACCTAACAATGCCTACGTAGAAGTACAGATCCATTCTTGAATGCTTAGAATATCCGACGTGCATACTCACCATGGAGAGACAACCGTTAGCCGTGGAGACCTCGGAAGAAGTAGCAAGTACATGCTTGGTAAGGGATGAAAAATTAAAAGTGGTAGCAATCATTGCTAAGTATAACAAGAAACTTTTGGATGTCAAGATTGCTACCCAATCTATTAAGGTTGCATACGATAATTATGCAGACAGGGACAGAGTGGTGAGCATCTTGGTCACCATTCACGAAGTAGAGTTCAAGGAGTTTCAAGAGAAGAATAAGGGAAATAAGGTGGAAAGGGAAAAATCCTTTTGAGGTTGAAAATAAATGTAAGGCCATTAAAACCTTAAGGGGTTCAATCAAGAACCGATTAAAGGAACTGTATTTGTAAATCACTAGAAGGATGGATGCACTTAAAGACATGAGCAAGGAGTTGGAGAAAATTGTTGATGCCATGAATACTCAAGGAGATGGAATGGGTTTTGGGAGGTAAGAACCCTAGTCGGTGACCTCTCGCTAGAGAGCGCAAAATGAAGACGATGCTGGAATAATTTGGACGTCGATTTGTAAAAATATTTTCCTATCTTGTTACAATAATTCCATCACTTCCCCATTCTTTCTTCTTTCCCAAATTCTTCATCCCCTTATTCTTTTTCCAAGATATAAGTCTATTGTAATTCTTTATTCATTAGATAAGTGTTCCCATGGATGGAGAACAAGCATAGTGTGGGGTGATGTTGGGCCTCTAAAATATTGGCTAAGTACACAAAGGTGCATGGGAGCACATGTCCTAGGTTGAAGATGGTCGTGACAGAAAAGGAATGTAAGGAAAGGTTATATGAGGGTTTTAGAAAGTTCGTGTTGTGTGCCGAAGACAAGGTCTCGAGATTTAGCCATATTTGGCGATCGTAGGACACAAGAAAAGAATGACTGGCAGAGTATGAGGAGTGGATGAGGTGCTAGCCTAGCAACGTGATGCCCACAAAAGGAATATTCTTAGCGATAGAGGATTCTAGAAGACCATCATTACAAGGAGTGGAGAGCTTGGATCTAATGGAGCATCCTCCCATGAAGGACCACATTCGTGACACTTAGCTCCAGATTTGAGGCCACAAAAGGATGATTTGGTACTATGGGATGCCTATAAATACAAGCGCCTATAAAAAAAAAAAAGAGAGCAGATGAGATATACGATAGAGGTTAATCTAGAGAGTAGAGATCTGCAGAAATACTGTGAGAACTCTGTGGGATTGGGTAGAGGATATATAAGGGAGTAATGTATTAAGGGGCTAGGATATAAATTTTTCTTTGTATAAATGAAGGACATGATCCCTACTATGATGTATGACTTCACTCCGATCAATCTGTGGTAATCTAATGGATCCATTGAATGTAATGAGGTTACAAATAAGAATGAGTATGAATGTAATTGATTTGTTTCATATCGATATCTTTTAATTTCATTCATGGATGTTATGTAATAGGTATAAATCCTTATATATTTTCATTTTTGTTGTATTTCTATAATTTATTTGCAAGTATCCTCTATTTCGAATGAATACATTTGTCTAGAGGTGTTTCGATCCCTATGATGATTGTATGTGTCATTTCCACCTTTCATCATTAAGTTCCCGACACTGATTATGGTTTCTCACTTGACTCACATAAAAGAGAGACTTGAAGCCCGCGCGTGCCTCAGGTGATGATCCGAAAATGGGTGCTTGAAACTAACACTTTTAATTATTTCAAAGGATCTTCAATTTTAACAAATTAAGAGGTCTTAATACTCCAAATTATTGATTAAAAATATAATTATGGATTGAATTTAAAACTGAAATTAAGTTTGCAATTTACTCAAAATTTCACTGTTTGATCAAAGCCCAAAAAGTCACTGTTTCAGATTTAATTGATTTTTCCAATTTTATCAATTCTAATTATAGTTGCATCCATATTCAAATTTGGAATGTAAATTACTGAAAATAATCAGAAACTGAAAATAAAAATCAGAACACAACACCAGATTGTTTACGGGGTTTGGAATTCCTACATTCCCGGGTTCATGGTGAACCAATCCATTAATAATGTTAAATATTCAAATACAATAACCTTTACATTAAAAATAATGAATCAAAAAATGACAAAACTATTTTTTAGACCTTTGAAGGACGTTAATAGAGATTAGCCTTTGTCCTTCACCTTCTCGACCCACTTGCAAAGCAGTTGTTTCCCTTTGGTTTTACGCCTTCATGTGACTTTAACAATAAATAAATCTATCAAAAATGCTCTAAATTGGATAAATGATCACACCATCATGATTTTCTTGAAATTGTGAAAAATTTCATATATAACTCGAGATCCGAAAGTGAGTATAAGTGCCCCAAAATTGCACTTTCCCAAAAGCGCCTCCTTATTCCTTGACACAGACCATGCACTTGTCCATTACAAATACAAGTGAGCTTTATTTATGCCACATATAAGAGGGTGGCAGGTTGGTAATGATTCTTACTTTTTTAGATGAGGTTTTGGGTTCAAATCCCCTTCCATAGGTTTAGGCACCCAATTTAGCCTTTGACCCCACATTTGGTGGGAATGGGATATGATAAGCCTTTAAATAGTTTTTGTCCACAAAATCATCCTTATCCCATGGGATTAAGCTTATTCTCGTGGAATGTATTAAATAAAATATTATTATTATTATTATTTTAAATCCAAAGCCACTAAAAACATGTCAATTGTCATGCCCATAATATGCCATTTGTCCATGTCAGAGTGTGCCACGTCATCATTTGACCACAACTTTGACTATGCATATCTTTCGGATACGAACTCAAATTTGGTCCATTCAAAATGCGCCATAAATCTTACGACAAGCTCTATACCATGTAATCGATTTTTAAAAAATTACAATACCATCAATTTTTCCTTATCGCTAATTACCACGTGTCACCTTGTCATTGGCCCACTTGTTGATCTATTGACCAAAGTTGACTTCCTTGTTGACTGAAATTTGACTAGACATAACTTGAGCTCAAAGTGTCTATTTTTCACGTTCTTACAGTAGTCAAAAATCTATTTGAAGGCTCTACTACATTGGCATGGTCTAGGAAGTTTAGGGAACTTTTGACACTAAAAATATCCCCTGATCACTCCTCCCTACTGAGAAGGCTTTTTGTCCACAAAAAGTTGTTTATCAACCCTCAAATAATGTTATCTCTTCCTGCATTGCACAAACACATACAAGAACCCAAAATAAAATTATAGGTTAAAATAAATGCAAATAGTTGATTAGCTAGTCACATAACCGATCAGATAATAACACCCAATTAAGCTAGTGTTCAACTGAAACACTGCAACCTTATCAACTCTGCACACAACTGTGAACTGTCATACCCCACTATAATGCCATCACAAATAATTGACCAGATAATAACACCCATTCTAATATAGAAAGCTAGTGTTCAATGGTCACTTTGTGATACAACCGATTAACAAAAATTACAATTCCATAACATAGATCAGTATACAAGACATCTAAATTGCCCACAATTAGGCTAGTGCCCACTATCCATCTAAAACTATAACAATTGCAATTATTCACTATCCATAATAAAATAGACTATCAACACTCAAAATAGCTATAGTCAACAACTGAATCCATGTGAATCTGCCAAAAACATTGTATCACCATCACAAATAATAAGTCAAATAATAACACCCATCTATAATGAAGCTAGTGTTCAACTGACACTTTGTGATTATGCTGATTATTTGCAAATATTCACTATCCAGAATAATTAAACCATCAATGCCCAAAATAGCTATAGTAAAATATGAATCAACGTGAATATGCAAATATTCTATCCATACACCTGAATCTGTAAAGAGGTATATTATAAACTCTATGCTTACCCAAATTGGTGAATTTCCATAATATAAAAATGATCACTTGGTGACTTTGCAAACCATCATTACTATAATAAATTTACACCCTAATTGCAACCACATCTGATAGTTACAAAAATCAAATTTTCCCAAAATGAGGGCCTTATAAATTAGTGCAAATAACACATGTGGATATAACAAGTTTGTCTATTTATTACAATATCAAATAGGTGCCCAAATGGGTCTTATAAGCATCCATAAATTTGCACAAATGACAACACTATAAAACTACAAGTTTTAAAATTGACATTTTGATGATGCCCATATCCCTACATATTGTTGTCAAAAATGGAATAACCAACCACAATGTGAGAAGATGAATATGAGTATGATGAACCTGTCACTCAAATCTTCTCTACGGCTGCTTCTAAATTATTTCAAAGCTGAATATAAACATAGGATAAAATCCCTAAAATATAGCTTTGAAAAGGTTTGCATACTATCACCAGCTACTGTAATGCAAACATAAAGTTGAGGAATGTTTTACCCATCCAATTACTTGGATTTCTCTATTTAGGTGGTTTTACTTCCCCAGTACCAGAATGAGCATTTACATGAGTTAGATCAACAAATTTTGGTTTGACATTATTTTCCTTTTTAACAACTTTCCAATTTTGCACTGAAGGAATATACGAACACATCTTAACATCATGACCATGCCTTTTACAACAGAAAATTTTTTAACTTCTTTCTTTTTAGGAGTCTTACCCATTTTTCCATTCCCTAAATTTTATCTAGGAAAATGACTCCTATGTTTAGGAGAGCTAACCTTTTTACCATTTCTCGCCTTACCAGGGAGAGATTGGTATTTAGCACCTGTCTTATCATTCACAAAAGGCATTAAATTCTTTATCATATTTTTCCACTTCCAACAATACGCTACAAAATGATTAGTACCTTCACAAAATGTGCAAGTAAAACCATACTTTTGTCTACCAAAGCTATATTGTTCAAACTGAAAGAGTGTTTTAGAAGTTTTAGGATTAAATTTCCCCTTAGTATTATTTTTAGTGTAAGTGAGAGGAGGTGGAATTTAATTACCTCATTTACCTACTTTCTTACACCTTTCATTGTTCCTCTTGATGGAGGAATCCTGCATTTCTAAAGGCCTAGAGCCTTGGCCATTGGAAGCATGTCTTCCTTCACCTGCTTTGGAACTTTCTCCAATTTCCATTTTAGTACTAGAATAACCCAAACCCACAAACCGAGGTTGATCCTTTACCTATATTGGTTTAGCATCAGTTTGTCCATTTTTACCTAGGCCCTATCCATTGAATCCCATTTTAACCATTAGTTTAGACCCAATTACCTTAGTGTGTTTTTTAAACTAACCCATAGAATATCTAAAACTGAATGAGAGGAAGAATTAAAATGTGAACAAATTACATTACAATTTGTCATAGTACCTACATCCGATTTGGAAGGCATTTCCTTTTGTGTTCACCTTGTTGCAGCTTTTCCAAGAGGGCATCCTTGGTCTATATTTCTTCCTATAACTCTTTAAAATAAACCATCAACTTCTTTCTCTCTACAAGCATCTCACTGGCATACTCATATTTCTTGGTTATAGAGGATTATGGCTAAGATTTTAACCACACTATTTCCTTTTCCAAGGAATAAATATTATTTCTTAGGAAAGAGTTTTCTTCCTAGAGTTGGTGGTTTATGTCTTCAAGCTCATCCAGTTGCTCCTATTTGGATGACTTGCCCATGATTCCCTGTTCCTACAAACACAACATTTACTTCCAAAAATGCACACTGCAAAAGAGGATTAACAAGCCATGAAATGTCTCCACACTGAAAATCTGAAATCAATATTGAAAATGAAGCCAAATTTTCAAACACAATTAGAAGCTAATCTGGAAATCTAACTGCTCTAATACCAAACTTGATCCAAAAATGGGTGCTTGAAACTAACACTTTTAATCGTTTCAAAGGATCTTCAATTTTAAAAACTTAAGAGGTCTTAATACTCCAAATTATTGATTAAAAATATGATTATGGAATGAATTTAGAACTGAAATTAAGTTTGTAATTTACTCAAAATTTTACTATTTGATCAAAGCCCAAAAATTCAATGTTTCTGATTTAATTGATTTTTCCAATTTTATCAATTTTTCTTATAGTTGTATCCATATTAAAATTAGGAATGTAAATTACTATAAATAGCTACAAACTGAAAATAAAAATCAGAACACAACACCAGATTGTTTATGGGGTTCAGAATTCCTACATCCCCGGGTTCATGGTGAACCGATCCATTAATAATGTTAAATATGTAAATACAATAACCTTTGCATTAACCAATAATGAATCAAAAACCTACAAAACTATGTTTCAGACCCTTGAAGGATGTTCATGGAGCTTAGCCTCTATCCTTCACCTTCCTGATCCACTTGAATAAAGTGTTTCCCTTTGGTTCTACGCTTTCGTGTGACTTTAACAGAAAATAAATCTATCACAAATTCTCCAAATCGGATAAATGATCAAACCATCATGATTTTCTCAAAATTGTGTGAAAATTTCATATATAACTCGAGATCTGAAAGTGAGTATAAGTGCCCCAAAATTTCACTTTTCCAAAATTGCCTCCTTATTCCCTTGACACAGACCTGACACTTGTCCATTACAAATACAAGTGAGATTTATTTATACCACTTATAAGAGGGGGCGGGTTGGTAAGGCTTCTTAATTTTTAGATGAGGTTCTTGGCTCAAATCCCCTTCTATAGATTTTGGTGCCCAATTTAGCCATTGACCCCACATTTGGTGGGAAAGGGATAAGATAAGCCTTTAAAAAGCTTTTTGTCCACGAAATCCTCCTTATCCCATGGGATTAGGATTATTCCCATGGAATGGATTAAATAAAATATTATTATTATTATTTTTAAATCCAAAGCCACAAAAACATGTCAATTTTCATGCCCATAATATGCCATTTGTCCATGTTAGAGTGTGCCATATCATCATTCGACCACAAATTTGACTATGCATATCTCTCACATACGAACTCAAATTTGGTCCGTTCAAAATGCGTCGAAATATTGCGATGAGGTCTATACCATGGAACTGATTTTTAAAAATTACAAGACCATAAATTTTTCCTTGTTGTCAATTGCCACGTGTAACCTTGTCATTGGTCTACTTGTTGACCTATTGACCAAAGTTGACTTCCCTATTGACTGAACTTTGACCGGACATAACTTGAGCTCGAGTATTCTTTTTCACATTATTATCAAAAATAAATCTGAAGTCTCTACTACACTAGCATGGTCTAGGGATGTTTAGGGAACTTTTGACACTTAAAATATCCCCCGATTAGGTGAGCACCTAGCACCCGTAGGGTAAAAGGCCGGCATGCATGGGATTCCCTTGTTCTTTGGTGGGTGTAAAAATGACTACAAACTATGAGATTTATAACTGAATCCTTATCATTGTGGTAATATAAGCTTTCACATTATCCCGTTTCACAAGGGGAGTGAAATGGGATAATAAGTTCTTCATTTTTGTACAAATTCACAATGATGAACTGAATCAAATTGAAGAATATAATTTCTGCTTGATACAATCATGGATTTAAAAATAGAAAATGATCTCTCTAATATGTTTATTTCTATTTCATAAACAAAGGAATTTTATAGTGTCCATAATTTTGATTATGGAGTCTTCTCTATTCCTTGCAAAGAAGAATACTTTATAGGAGATGTTTAGGATGGAGTAAAATATTATTCTCATGTCAGTAGTCCCAACATTGCGTTATTACTCCTTTCATGAGAATGATTTGATGAATCTCAAATTTGAATGTGTACCTTTCCCATTCATGATGGATAGTTTTTATCTGTTTGAAAATGATGACTACCAGTTATGCCTGAACTTTCGAGAAGGTGACCCACGAATGATAAGAAATGTGGGTGAGTAGAAAGAGAATTTTTCAAATATTTTTTGACCATATGAAAATAAATTTTCCAATAATATTTATGAGAACTAATGTGAATATTATTCAAATGAACATGAAAGTGAGTATGTGGCAGCCTTGAAGAAGGAATCTATGTCGATATCTTATAGATTGTAGAAAGAATTGAAAACCCTCAACTTAGTGTTGAAATCCTAACCTATGCTATGATAATGCAAGACAAGTACAATTACAATTTTCATTCATCTTATGATGCATAATGATCAATAATGAGATAAAATAAACAAAGAATATTAATGAGCCATCAATGGATAAGTATGCATGTGAAGATGAGTCATTCCCTTACCCCTTTTCGAAAAAATATTGTATTAATGATTAACAAAAGGGAAAGGAAATGCTTGAATATTCTACAAATGAATTCAATTATTAAAAGATTACCTCCATCATAGAAAGTGATATTGAGGTCAATGATAATCTGATGTGTACAAGAATTAATTGTTCAAAAAATAAGTTGTGAAGCTAGAAGAAAGTTATGAGTGGGGAGAGAATCAACTTGTTCTCACTACTTCTGGTTTCCTCATTGATTCTAGAAATGATTCCATGATGCAACATTCACTCAAGAATGATGAATTCCTTTATGCCAAAATCATATATTCCATTTCTAAAAACATGGAGGAATGGATTCTTATGGTCACAAGACATCAAACTGAGACTATAGAAGGAAAAAAATTCAAATGAGTTACAAAGTGGTCATTGGATGCAAAAGTGTTTTCTATATAATATCAATATGAGGATGGAAAATTGGTCTCTCTCCTTCTAAAACCATGCAGATCCATCATGAGATAATGGCATGACCATTTGATTATCTTTGAGCTTTAGAAGTGGTATGAATTCATCCCACTGTTTCATGATGGTACCTACTTTTCTCAGCCCATTTCTAGGTGTGTGTACATTAATCCCCCACCTATATAAATTTCCCTCCCATGTAGCATAATTTCCTTTTTTTTGTGTGTGTTTCCTCTCCAATTTTGGTATGTTTTCTTTTAGTTGTATGTGTTATGTATTTTACATTTGTGTGTGTTTATCGCTAATGTTAGTAGTGAAGCATGAATCTATTGACCAGTTCGAAAAAGAATAAGTCCGCCACTCCAAAAGAGTTATAAGGTTATCCATTTCCCCTTATATTCCAAGGTCCCCAAATTAGAGCTAACTATTGTCATGTAAAATTGCTAGCATGAAAATTGAAAATTTTCAAGAATAAAAACTAAGCCCCTAATTAAAACTTAAGCTTCCTAGTCATGTGCATCCTTCATTTGGCCACATTTCCTAATTATTACCATAACCCTGGATTAAATTAAGTTACTAATAAGTTTTACAAGTTTTTTTCCATATGTACGGATAATTACCCAAGATGATTAATAAATTCATTGTCACTGAGTGAAAGACTACTTCCTCCAAAGGCTTAAAAGGTCATTTTCAGCCATTTTACATACTTGGTAAACATGCTTTGGGAATGTTAAGAGAAAATTTAAAGCATTTGCGAGTGATTTAATAGAATATTAAATATGTATGAAACAATTTAGGAAAATTTAGGAAATTAAATCTCATTCGGGAACAATTTGTTCAAGAACATGTTTTTAGGGTGTGGGGAATGCAAGCTTCTCAACAAAACCTAATTTCTCGGATGATTCTAGAAGTTTACGAATGATTTAATAAGAACAAAAATAGGAATAATAAATATATAAGAATTCTCTATAATTTTGAAACATCATATTTTATCTAAGACTTAAGGACTTCCTAAGGTATTTCAAAACTCTTCAACTGCCCCTATAAGTTCAAAATGACATTGGTCATAATTTTTGAGTTTAACGAAGAATTGGATTTTGGGAATTCTTCAATTGATCTTAAAATTTCATTTGGAGTCAAAATCATATAATATTCGGCCCCAAAAATTCTTCTAATCCTCCGAGGTGAAAAACAACAAGTTTGGTGTGAATAATGGACATCCAAAACAAAAATAGATTTCCAAATTAGGAATAATCACATTTTGGACACGGTTGTGTGCCCTTTTTCCCCTAATGGACAAACAAGACAAGGGGTACACTAAATTGTGACCTCCTCATCCTCCCTAAGTCACACTTTGGACACCCATGATTCCTGTGTGTCCCCATTGTCCCCTATGTCCCCATGATGGAAGGAGATAAGAGGTACACCAAACTCGTGACCTCACTCCTTTACCTAGGTTATAGTTTAGTGTCCATGGTGTCCCCTCTATACCTTATATCCCCAAAGGGAAAATGGGGACCAATAAGTATGACCCAATCCTTTTACAACTAATGACCCCCACATGACCACATTCACTTCGCATGTGGCATTTCCTAACCCCCTCATCTCATTCACCACACACCAAAAGATACCACTTGTCACCATCTTGTGCAAGTTACACTATGGTTTCCTTAGTGTTCCCCTTTTCCCACATAACCATTTGTAAACTCTCATTCACTCCATTCTAACCCTGGTTAAGTGTTATAGTTACAAGGTGAGTTAAAAACATATTTAAATCATCCTAACTCCTCATTCATCAAACACTTAATGATTTTCATTCCATTTTCTACCGCAACATCCTCCAAACACCATTTTCACTCAGATGTGTTGCCAATATTTTCCTAGAACTCCATAACCATTAAGATGATGATTTGGTCATATCTCATCATCTAGAAACCGATTTGCCTCAAAACATTTCCATAATCTTCCTCTCTCGAAATGTCTTTAGGAAGAATATCAAAGAAAAACAAGTGATTCCCTAGAGTTTTTTCAACATGAAACTAAAATATCAAACCCTAAAATGTATTTTTATTTTCATAGAGACTTGGTGTGTGAAAAACCATTAAATACAGAGAAGAAGATCCTAGTGTGTAATAGAAAAGTTTAAGTGGTTTCATTCAAGCAAAAATCAGTAGGTTTGATTTCTAAAAAAGTTAAGTATGAATTTTTATGATATTTTAGAAAATTAATTCCTTGGAATGCAAAGTCTCTTCCTTTTAACAACAAAAAAATTGAATTTTTGCCACCATGACATTGCTCTAGACGGTCTCGGGGAGCTATTGGGTGGTTGCACAACCACTTGAGATGCCTTTTGTTACCAAGATTCTCAAGGTACCTTTACCCAAGGGATTTGATGCATCAAACAAAGAGGAATATGAATCCATTGGGTTTTTGAAATATATGTTTATGTTTTCTCTCTTGAAGATAGTGGGACGAGGTGAAGTGGAGATAAACAATGTGAAAAATCTCATAAAAGCTATCCCCCTCTTTCTAAGCTAGGAACATGGTGGGGTTGTTTAAAAATCCTCGTAAACAGAATGTGGACCCCAATGGTATTGGTACTCCTTTTTCCCCTCTATTTTTTCAATCTCAAATGAAGAAAAATTCATCCATCAAATCTATATTCTCGAGATCTTCCTAAATAGAGCAATTCAAAAAAATCAAATGGCACTTGTGGGTAAGTTTCTAGGTCTCAAACCTAATATTGATGTTGTTAAGAGATGGGTTTTAAGGAAATGGCACCCCCTCAAATATGTGATAGCCTCATCTATGTCCAAAGCTTTTTTATTCTTTAAATTTACTTTACAATAAGATTTAGATGTTGCTCTTTTGGGGGAAATTTGGTTCTTGGGAAACATGGGTCTATTTGTAAAGCATTGGTACCTAGGTTATGATCCCTTCCAAAAAAATATAAATACTATACCTCTTTGGTGTAGCATACCTACTCTCCCATTGCAATTCTCAAACAATGATATTTTGTTAAAAATTTCTAGATTGATTGGATTACACGAGAAATAGTTCAAGGTTGGATTATGCTCATTTTCGTGTCTCCTAAGACATGGAACAAGATCTACCCGATCGATCATTTTTCAAACAAGGTCTAGAACTTGGACTCGTGGATGTTATATATGAATCCTTTCAAGTGAGATGCAGTAAATACCATAAACTAGGAGCTTCACCAAAAATGTCTTAATATTAAAGCCTCTTCTAAAATCAATAAGATTGATAAAAAGGCCTAAAATCACACTGAAAATCAACCAAAAAAGGGCTTTAACACACAAACCTGCAGAAAGGGTCTTCAAAAATCCTACCAAGAAATAACTAGTTTGACGGACTCTCCGGGTTCCCAAGACTCCGAGATAAAAAAGTAGATCTTATCAAAGGTCCCTTGGATGCTAAAGAGACATGTAAAAATCTTGTTTCTCTCGGTCTACAGGTAGTGTGGAAAATTTTAAAGCACTCATTACTCCTTACACCGCAGACTAGAATGAAAATTTGGGACTGAATCCGGTTCAAGAAGAAACTCTTAATTTGATAATCTCATGGGGCAGCACTACCGCAACTCTAGTGCGGCTTGTTTCGAGACATTTCCTCCGAGAAAACCAACATGAATAACAACTTGGCTATGGATCATGTTAATCATAATAGTTGAGGGAAAATGTGTAGTTTCACCTTTACCGATACTTCTCGTAAATGTCTCAAAGCAATTTCACAAACTTCTCCCTTGTCCCCCTTAAAGAAGATCATTGAAGAACTCCGAGAAGTCCCCTAGTGCGTAAAAGAAAGAGGGTGAACTTGCACCTATGAAGAGTTCCATTTTGAAAGACTCCACCAACTCTTTGGAGTTTACTGCAGTATGTAGCAAAAAGAAAAATCTCTAGAAAACTAAGCTACCTCTAATTCCAAGGTGATCAAATATTCTCGTAAGATAAGAAAATACAAGGGCAAACAATACAAAAGGAATATTTTTACAAAATGATTAAAGAAGAAAGGATATCAATAAAGCACTAACGGATGGTACACAATATTCCTTGCACCACCTAGAATATTTAAATGAAGATATTTTCTTGGAATATCAGAGGATTTAATTGCATTTGAAAGCAACGTACACTTAAAGATTTAAGTAAGACCTACAATCCCTCCATTATGGTTATACAAGAAACCAAAATGAGTGTTGAAACTTTAAAGAAACACTCTAATAAATTATGGAGAAAATTAGAGTAGGCAACAGTTGACTCAAGACGAGCATTAGGAGGTATGGTTGTCTTCGGGATCTTAACAAGGTAATAGGTAACATCATACTTTCTTTGCATTCCTATCTTGATATTTATTTCCACACTCATGATAAAAATTGTATGTAGATTTCTCAATAATATATGCCTCAAACACTTTGCATGGAGGAAGACAACTTAGGAGGGACAAATTTTGTTTTGGGTCCCCGCTAAAGTACCTTAGCATTCGGAATGGCATAATATCCCTTTCCGGAGAATCTAGTTTTTTGAACTGAGTCATTTGGTCCTTTTTGGCTGGGCATAGATTTTGTTCATGCAACACCAAATGAATTTGTGCCCCCTTCTATTCCTTTGGCACATCCTTTGGAGTGTTGACATCAAAATTGTTGTGCCTCCCCATGTTGCACCCTTCTAACCGATCCAAGGCGCATGCACCAACCTGTCGACACTAAAAATGTTGCGCCCTTAAGTGTGCGCCAAGCACTAAAAACCCCATGTTGAAAGTCCTTTATGCGAATTCAAAGGTGTAAATAATTTCATGTTGATAGACGCATATCCACGCTAAAGGTTCAAATAAATTCATGTTGGCATTCATTTTTGTGTGCCCTTTAAAAATTTGGTGGCACATTTATTACACCTTTTGCTATATATAGGCGCATCGACCTGTCATTTTCACAATTGAAAAACACGTGAAAAGCTCTTTTCTCTACGCACTGTCAGTGCTCCTGTCATCCCCGTGTCACTTTACGTCACATTCGTGGACCCCGCATCATTTTTCCAGTATATATATTCCTGGTAAGTGGTCCTTGCTTTTCTTATGGTTTTTGTTTTGGTTTGGTTGTTTGTGGGGTTGATTTTGTTTAAAAAACAAAGAAATGAATCTAAAGAAACAATATGCACCCTCCAGCCCATTTTCCAATCTTCTCTCCCCCCAAACCAGTTTTACCCTCCTTCCAGATCTGCTGACCTGGAGGGCTTTTTGTCTCAAAATGATTCAAGATCCTCTTTGCTCTGTTCCCCCTCACTGTCTAGATCTATGTTAAAAGCCCAAAAGACCACAAAAACCAATCAAAATGGAGAAAATATAAAGTTATTACATATCCAAACCCATGGTTTTCCTTTGGTGCAAAACAAATCGTTGTTGCATAAAACATAGTCACGCAAAAGGGCACACTATCCTTGCCTGTAGCATGCACCCTCCTTGCGCCCTTTAAAATTTTAAAATCCAAAACACGTGCATGCAAGCGCAACTCCGACTACACCAACATGTATGTCATGTAAAATCTTCTGCGCATGCCAAGGCTAAAGAACTGGTGCACCTCAAGATAATGATACACCATTTAATCCCACACCCTTTGGCACACCAAAACTTTTGCAACATGTTCCATATCTGCGCCATTGGTGCATCCTTCCACATTATAACACAAGAATTATTTGTACCCAGTTTAAACCTTACACAACGGTGTAGGCACAAATCCTTCTACATCAACACTGAATGTTATGTGTAATATTCTTGCGCCCTGCACCTTTGGCACTGTTTTCTTCCTTGCAACACTCTGCATCAGTGTGCCTTGATTTTTTGACCCTGCAGCCTGCAGTATACGTGCCCTGCACCCAAGAGGCTTCTAAATTGCTAACTCTTCTTTCTATAAAGCTTTGATGGATGATCTAACAGCTAACATGGCTCTTCTATGTTGGACTTCACTCCTTCTTCTTGCAGATCAGCAACTAAATTTAGATTCGCACATGTCTTCATCAAGCAAGAGGCCAACCAAGTCAAAGGGTAAGGCCAAACTCACAGAGGAAGAAATGAAGTATAAGTATCAAAGGGTCAGGATGCTCGAGTCCCATGCAGAATGTGACTTAGACATCAGGGATGTTGAACTTGGCCACATTGACATGGAAGATTTTTGGGTCAGAACCAGAAGGGTCACAGGAAGTCCTTGGATGGACAAATTGGTTGGCAGTGGTCTACACTTCGCTGGGGGAATTCCTGTAAGCGCGGTGAATAATGAATTCATGATGGTGGTGGCCCGTTGTTATAATAAAGACACGAGGTGTGTCGAGAATGAAAAGGGTGAGGTTATAATCAACCTCACTACCCGACACTTTGAAATCATGTTGGGTATCCCCCACCACCGACACTTTGTGGCCATGAGTCAAGAAGACTGCATAAAGGCATGGGATGAAAATGAAGACAAATGCATGCGTTGATGAATGAAGTGTACCTAAAAAATAAGAAGGTAATAACCAGGTGGCCCTAGGTTATTCATCGGAGTGACTTCTCAGAGGAGCTGAGTGACACCATTACCTTCCTGAGTAGGGTATTTGGGCTTCCTGACGCCCATTACTTCCACAAGTGGATGCTTAGGTATCTAGAGACAATGAACAAAAATGTGCCTGATCAGTGTTTTGAGTGGGCAGAGATCATCAAGCAGCACCATCTCTAAATAACTCCAACAACTCTAACAATGGGAGGTTCTACATGAACTCCTACGTTTGTCTACGATGCTTGCCTCTCCGAGAGAGATTATCGGCACACCGAGGCGATGCAGTAGGTATGGCCCCAGGTGAAAATATATGAATATTATCCAGAATTGAAACTAGAAAATACATTCCGTAGTTCACCAAGATCAACGATGCCTTCTTCTACGACATCATCTACCTATTGAGGCCCAATATGACTCACGGTCGGATGACCAAGAGCATAGTGACTGCAACAGAAAAGTGGGGAGTGTTATTTACGCAATTCCCCACTTTCACTTATCTTAGAGCCACTAACTTCTTGGGGGAGCCCACCAAGTTACCAAGATATGCAGGCCCGAAGTTGATCCTATTGGAGCTGTCCAGACAACTCATCACATATCATGAGAAGTGCCTAAAAAGAAAGAAGGGTGGAACTCCTTTCCCCTCACAGTGGGTAGGTACACTTGCACTTCTCACACCAAGGCCCAGAAATGTTTGTAGAACTAGAGCTGCTCAACCTAAAGCACAATTTCCCAGCAAGGCCGACCTTTGATCCATGAAATTACCTCCCAAAGGAAAAGCTTGATCGATCCACATCCCATAGATCGAGGATATCTACATCGACCTGTACCATGAGGTCGAGCTCAGGAGGAAAGACCACTCCCACCTGGCCTTAGCAGAGATCATCCAGTATGGTGTGGCCATTGTCCAAAAGGTTTCCAAATGACTGATCAAGAAGTTGATCAAGTCTATCTAGATATGGATGGGGAAAACTGGCCATTTTTGCCAAAATAGACAGAACAAGGGCACCTCAGACTATCGAGGAAAGGGTTAAAGGCACTCTGCAGTGCACAGAACATTGGTGCAGATTTAATGGCCTCATCTACCTTGGGGTAGACTTCACTACGTCTCCCTTAGGTAATGCACCTGTCAGGCTGAAGCATTTCCAAAGGGAAAAGGGAAAGATAAAGAAGGGGAATCAAGTGCTACCCAAGAGCAAGCTCCTGAGAGTCCTCCTTCCACCCGGCTCAGAGAGTAGGTCGTGTGCCCTGTCTCACTAGAAAAGGAAGTGGCAGTAAGTGTTCCAACGGGCACATCCACTCAGGATGTTGCCACTACTACAACCACCGAGGTTCCCATCGTCCCTTCTCCCACTCCTCCTTCCCCTCCTCATGTCGCTCAACCAACCATTCCTTTGGTTGTGTCTTCTCCCCATCCTCTACTACTCCCCCTTCCTCTTCCTCCATCTTCTCTTCCCTCGCGGAGCTGTCCCCAGTATTTCTTCCCTCATCTCTCAGCTCCCTTCCACCCCCACAGTTTCCTCTCCTACAGTAACTCCTACCCCTGTGAGTGTTGGAGGTTTGGCTTCTTTATCAATGCCGCTGCCAAGTGTCTCAACCCATTTCCCCGAGTACACTGTAGTTGCTCCTTCTTCTTCTACCATTCCCTCTTCTCCCGCTGGTCCCACTCCCTTAAGTCTAGCATGGATCTCCCAACACCTGAGCCAGCACAAGAGGAAAGTCCCCATTACACCTATGGACTTCTCTCCGTCATCCCAACAAAAGGAGCTAAGAAGAAAAAGCCAATAACCCACTTCTCTCAGAGCGCCTCAGGTGAAAGAGTAATGGAGATCGCGTATCCCGATCCCACAAAGGATAAAAAGGATATGTCTCCTATAGATTATACAGTGACATAGGTCACAATGGGAACATCCTCTCGAGAGCCTACAAGGAGAGGCCCTATCTGCAGTGGATGCCCTTTGCAAGAAGCTTCAGGAAGCAAAGGAAGAGAAGAGGATACTAAAAGAACAAAACAAACATCTTCTCCAAGCCCTGTAGAAAATGGGTAGTGCACCTCCTACAACTGCCACTGAAACTCCTGAGGCCCTTAGTCAGGAAAAGATAAATGAATATGCCAAGATTGGTGAACAAGGCATGGCAGTATCCACTGGAGAGACCAAATCCTCAAAGATAGTGAGGAAGTAATCGTGAAGTTCACTGAGCTATATCAGAACATTGGTCAGGCAAACAAGGAACTCCAGGTGATTGCGGGACCTATCTCCCAAGAGTTGGACCATGCTAGGTTACAACATGAGACATTCCAAAAGATGCTCGATTGCTCAGTTGATGATTTAGTTAAATTCAGCGTCTTCGATCACCCCAGAGCACCCAACAAAGTTCTTGCTACTTTGGACTACCGGGTCGATCAGATGGAATTTGTCTTGGAGAAAATAGACAAAGTCAAGGAGGAAGCCTTGGATGCAATGCATCAAATGGAGAAAATTGTCCTGAGAATGTCTCAGGCTTGCTCACTCCTTCATATGCCTTGAGGAAGGTAGATGAAACCATCCGGCTCTTCAAAGAGATCATCTTGCAAGGGTTAGGCTCAGAAGCTACTTTTGATGCGGAATCCATCAACAACCTTCTAGCTTGCCGTGACTTCATGGGTTACCTGATGGAGGTAGGAAATGAGTACTTCAAACTCCTAGAAAAGCTCAGAGATGAATGGGAGACTTGTGAAGTCATCGGTGATCACACCAAGGGTCCTGCCAGGATCAACTTCAACCGATGATTAGCAAATTCATGGAGTACCGGGCTCAATTCCACATTTCCTCTCCTGAGCAGAAGTAGGATACCCCTTTCCAGCCATGAGATGATGATGAATAGCCTTCCTCTTCTTGGCTTTCTTCTCATTTTTGTAAAATATTTAAAAGTATGTTGACACAAATGATGACATCATCCATGTTGCACCATGGGATGTTGTTATCCACCAAGTTGCCCCAAAGTCAACATTTGACTTTTAGATATTTTGTAGATATTTTGTAATTAAGTCGTTGGTTTCTTTTTGCCTTCTCTCTCCTTCTCCTTCTATATATACTTGAATGTTTTTGTATTCAAGTGTGGACACTTTTTAGATGAAAAATAGAAGTGAGAAGAAAAGGCTTTGTACTTTTTGTAACAGAAGAAAACATTAATACAAATATTGAGACTTTGTGTTGAATACATGTGTTATGTGCATCAGACCTTTCTTATGTCAGATCTGTGTGTTTATTCTGTTAGATCTATCTCTACCTTTTTGTCATTTGTTCATCAGTATTGCTTTGTTTGTCTATGCAAGTAGGTTTGGCTCTGTTTACTACCAGCCCAAAACATAGACCCTCTGACCTTTCTACTTTGGAATTCATTTCTTTTCTCCCTTCAGATCTATCCTATCTCCTCTCCTCACTTCATTCCCTTCTTTTCACAGTCAGAAATACCCCAACTGGGATGAGATCCCAAACCCCTGAAGGTAGAATATTGTAGGACTTGCAGATTCCTACTAGTAGAATAGCAATAAACCAGTTTCACTTTGTTGTCTCAAAGAGGGGCCATGCCCTACACACTGTTGGCTCATCTATCCATAGATCTACCCTCCCGACGACAGATTTTGGACCAACTTTTTTGGTGACTCTACTTGGGGATCGAACCAGATCTATGTGAGTGTTGTGTCGGTTAAAAGACACTAATAGTTGATTTTGCTAAAGTAACTAAGAAAATCAATAAAACTGTAAAAATCACTACCTGTTTGCAAATCTTAAACTTTTTGCTTAAAATCCAAAATTTTTGCAAAAGTGACCCAAACTGAAAATTTTCTTCTGAGATCCATAGATCTGGGCTAATTAGAGATCTTTAGTTCGCTGAGTTTTTACAAAAACCCGTATATTTTCAGTAGATCTGAGTTTTGACTATTTTACAAAAAGTTTCAAACCCTTGCAAAAAGTCAACTCTAAGATCTGAAAATCAGCTTGCTAAGTTAAACCATCATTTTATCCTCATTGATCTTTGTCATTAAACCACAATCGGTTTTCAAAAGAGGGATAAAATTAAATATTTAGAAAAGTACATGTTGCTGATTTTTGTCAGAAAAATCAGAAAATCAGCAAGTACAACCAAAAAGAGTTTTTAAATCTGCTCTAAAAACATTACAGATCTGAAAGATACACTGGTGGGTGAACCATTTACTCGTAGTAGGAGAGCTCGTGGGGAAGTGGATCCTATTTTTGATCTACTTCAAAGGCACAACTTTAGTATTACACCAGCATGCTTCTCATCGCTGAGTTCAACTGATCGGTCAGCTAGAAGTGTCTCACCTCCACGAAGGAGCCATTTTTCGCAAGGAGCATCCACATCCCTTTGCAGTGCTTTGTTGCTCAGTGGAACCATGCTTCCGGCTCATGTCCTTTTTCCAAGCTTTTCAAATGGCAGTACCATGGGGAAATGCTATGGGCCCTCTTGCTTTGCCACATCCTGTTCATGCACTCCCTCATGGAAACCAAAGAATTTCCCAAGATTTGATGGGAGTGGAAATCAAAGCACGGATTCACATATATCTGCATTCATCATGTCATGTAGCATCCTGGATGTGACCCATGAAGATGTGTCAGTACGCCTCTTCTTAGAGACCTTGCAAGGACCCGCAGCAGAATGGTTCCAACATTTCCGGCCGGATCTATCACTAGTTGGGCCACATTACAAACTGCATTTGAAGAAAGATATAAACCTTCAGAAGATGCGTTTGTGTTACTATCCAAGATCACTCACCTAAAGAAGGAATTCAATGAAACCATGCATGATTTTATCACTCATTTCAATTCACTCATTAACCATGTGTGTTGCCTACCATGCTACCAATGCCAGAGAATCAAAAGTGTTTCTTTATGAATGCCATGAGCTCAAGAGTAAGTTTCTTACTCTTACAAGAAAAAATTACCACCCTGGTTCTCACTCAAGCTGCTGCCATTCGAATAGAAGACAACCTGCTTATATCTAGTGAATTAAAATGAGAGCCATCCAAGCCCAAAGTTTCAACTCCTTCTCAAGCCACTTCATCAGATCCGGCGTTCCAGAAGATGGTGAATGACTTGCTCACGTTAAAGAAGTAGTTAGCTCAAGCTTCTCCTAGCACTTCATACGGGATATCCCACGGAGAAATTTCACTTCCAACAACACCCCACAAAGGCCGTGTTTACCTACAACTGCTCCATGGTTGGCACTTGAGGCTCCTCGGTCAATGCCCTAGTTGAGATTGAAGAAGAAGAGTGAAATTATGAAGAACCTTCATCCCAAGGTGAAGATGATCAAGATGTCGGTGAACCGACTGGTGACTCTACAATCGGGTACATGGAATTTGAAGATGAGGAATCTGATGAAGAAGAGGGTACCAAGGGTATGCAAGTGGGTAGTCATATGTTTTTTCACCCACTCTCAAGGAAAAGAAGTAGAAGTTGCTACTAGGATACAAAAAGAGAAGGTTGTGTCAAACACGCCTCCAACCATTGCTAAAAGAGGTAATCCTCTTCCTGCTCAACCTCCTATTAAGTATTTTACAAAAATATTTTTCCCCATCTCTCCTCCAAATCAGCCTTCTCCTATTCCCATAAAGACCAAGTAATCCTACCTACCACCATGAAGTGAGGGACTCATTCCCTCATCAACGCAACCCTTGGTCGCATTCGACATAATCGATCATGCTAAAAAGACCAAGATTCAAATGTCTGAGGCTGAATATCTCAGTCGAATCCTGAGCAACTTGTAAGATTGACCAAATATATCCAAAGCCAAGCTACCATAACTTCCCATGCCTCCCCAAAAGGAATTCTTTCCACTCCTCCTGCATCTCGCATAAATGTGGCCTCGACTTCCATGTCAGGCAAAATTGAACCTTTTTATCTTTCCCTCCTAATCAATGGTCATAAGCTAAGTAATTGCATAATTGATTCTAGGGCTTCCGATAATGTCATGCCGGAAAAGGTCACCCATGCTTTGGGCCTCACTCTTACCAAGCCTTTCGATAGATGTTACTCCATGGAAACCAAGCAAGTTCCATTGATTGGTTAGATCAAAGACGCATAGTTTGCCTTTGCGGCATTCCCAGAGAAAAAAGTAAAGATGACCATCCTCATTGCGTTGATATCCCTATAGCATATGGAATTCTACTAGGAAGGATTTTTTAGAGAAGTTGGTGGAGAGATTTATATGGACTGGTCCAAGGCCAGAATCCCCGTCAAAGGTGTAATGCAGACATTAGAGCCTGAATCACAAAAGAAGTACTTGGTCACCAATTCTAATGACCCCAAAGCCCAAATTCTCTTCGAATCATCGGGGATGGGAAACTACTTCTTATCTACTGAGTCTGAAAAAATGGACGTTCTCATCAAGAGGAGGACCTTAACAAGATATGGATGCTACAGTTTGATGGCAGTTGTGCAACTAGTGGATGCGGTGCTTTGGAGTCTGTGCTAATATCTCTCGAGGAGGATTTTTCCTCTCTCTTTCAAGTTGTAGTTTTTCAACATGAATAATACTGTTGAATACGAATCTTTGCTACTTGGCATGCAAGCTACAAAAGAAAGGGGAATCAAGAACCTGAAGGTACAAGGTGATGTCGAGCTAGTCGTGAATCAAGTAAAAAGAATATACCAAGTAAAGAATGAAAGGCTCAGGCATTACCACAATGCAGTGTGGGACAACATTGAGGAATTTGATGCCTTCTCAATAAAATCCATTCCAAGAGCTCAGAATGATATGGCCGATTCACTGGCCATCTCAGCTTCTCTCATGCTCCCTCACCCAGGGTTAAAAATAGACACATATACTATTGAGGTAGTCTTCCGCCCAAGCGTGCTGGACAATTCTCAGCACTAGTGGTAGGTATTCAACGATGACAATCAACTTATTGCCTTTCTAGAGAAGGTGGAGAATTTCAGTGAGCTTCATTTTGAAGGATCTACTTTGTGCATGCCATGAATCTATCACTAATCAAGTGAAACGAATCAAAGGAGGTGATGGCATATGTCAGCTCAAAGGAAATAAAATCCCAAAAGGTTTAGTTTCTCTAGAATGATTGTTTGACAAACATGATCGTTTTGTCAAGAAGAAGTGGCAAGATGATCCTAACTCCTCTCTAGAGACCGAATCGGTTAATCTAGGTACTATGGAACACCCACAACTTGTGAACATTGGGAAATGTTGCACACCCAAAGAAAAGTGGAAGTTTGTCAAATTGCTAAAGAAATATATGGACGTATTGGCATGGTCTTATGCCGATCTAAAGTCTTTCAAGCCAAAGGACGTTCAACATGACATCCCGTTAAAAGAGGATGTCAAACCTTTTCACTAGAAATAGAGGCACTATAATCCCAAGATCTCAGGTACCATCCAGGTAGAAATATAGAAGATGTTGGATGCAAGGATCATTTTTCCCATCCACCACAGTACTTGGGTAGCAAATATCATGCCATTTGAAAAAGAATGGTGAGATATGCATATGCGTAGATTTTCGCAACTTGAATCAAGCATCCTTGAAGGACAACTACCCGCTACCCATAATGGATCAGGTTCTGCAGGTAGTAACTGGTTTAGAAATGCTATCCATGCTTGATGTTTTTTGGGCTATAATCAGATTGAAGTCTCACCTGAAGACCGATTCAAAACAGCATTCACTACTCCCTGGGGCACATTCACCTATAGCAGGATGCCTTTTGGCTTGACCAATGTTGGTGCTACCTTTCAATGGGTGATGGAATTCACATTCAAAGGTATGATGGGAAAGGTTATCATGGTTTACTTAGATGACTTAACTTGTGTTCTCTAAACAATGAAGTGATCATTGTGATCATTTGGAGCAAGTATTGATTAGATGCCGAGAACACGGGATCTCCCTAAATCTGAAAAAGTCTATTTTTGGGGTCACTGAAGGAAATTTGTTAGGACACGTTGTAAGAAAGGAAGGGACAAAGATAGATGTTGAAAGGGTTAAGGCTATTCAGAGCCTTACTTTACCCACAAGCAAGACCGACATTCACTCCTTTTTGGAAAAGTGAATTTTCTTAGGCGCTTTGTTCCTGACTTTACTAAAAAGACTCACCACATATCAAATATGATGAAAGGATCACAAAATTTCTGGTGGAGTGAAGAAGGAAAGGGATCATTTGAGGACATAAAAGCCTCTGTAGCCCATGCACCGTCTTGGTATGTCTCGACTTCTCCAAGGATTTTATCATGTATAGTTATGCATCTGAGCATACTGTATCGGCCATCTTAATGCAAAAGAATTCTGAGGATGTTGAATCTCCAATCACGTTCATGAGTTCTCCTCTCAAGCCTCATGAATTGAATATGTCTCAATTGGAAAAACACACCTTCACCGTTGTCAAAGCAGTCAAGAATTTTTGGTACTACATCCTGAACTCTCATACGGTGGTGTTGGTTCCCGACACGGCAGTCAAGTCAATCCTAACTCAACAGGAGTTAGGAAGCTTACGAGGGAATTGGATCGCAAAGGTCCAAGAGTATGACCTAGACATAAAACCAACCAAGCTGGTAAGAGGAAAGGGCCTATGTCAGCTTATGGCTGAAAACAAGGATTCAGAGGTCCCTGAAAGAAAAGAGGATTGCATCGATGGAATGCAAGGCCAGCTGGAGAAAGTTGATTCTCTACCTATGGTTTTGTTTGTTGCAACTAGCGATGAATGGTATTCAGACATCACTTTCTTTCTCACTTACGGTGAGTGTCAACTCATCTAACTTCAAAGGAGAAGCGTACTGTAAAGCTCAGGGCAGCTAGGTATGTCATATGGATGATGGTTTATACAAGCATGGGATTGATGGCATCTTCTTGTGATGTGTTGACAAGCCACAACAGGTAAAATTGCTAGAAATTTTTCATGACTCAGCTTGTGGTGGTCACTTTTCCTCTTCTATCACAGCACACAAGATCATCTGGGCTAGGTACTATTGGCCAACGCTATTTTAGGATACAGCCACCTGGGTAGCAAAATGTGGGCTCTGCCAACAATTTGTTGGCAAACCAAAATTGGCTACTTTTCCCCTCAGGCCCGTCATTATTGATGAACCATTCAGGAAATGGGGAATTGACTTTATTGGAGCACTCCATCCCCAATCAAGTGCGGACATAGTTATGTCCTAACAACAACAGATTACTTCACCAAATGGGTGGAGGCCATACCTGTTAAACATGCCACCTTGAAATTTGTTTGTAACTTCATCAAAGAAAATATCATCATGAGGTTTGGCATTCCACACAAAATCATCACCGATAATGCTTCCAACTTCTCCTCATGGGAAGTCATTGGTTTTTTCTATGAATATGGGATAACCTTGGCCCACGCCTCAGATTATTACCCCCAAGGAAATGGTTAGGTAGAATCCAGCAATAAGAACTTAGTGACCATCATACGGAAGCTAGTCGATGAGAATCAGTGGTCATGGCACAAGTCATTGTATGATGCTTTGTGGGTAGACCGTATTACTCCAAAGAGGTCCCTCGGTATGTCACCTTTTCAAGTATTATATGGAATCGACGTTGAACTTCCCATTTCTATGGAACTTCCTGCTCTGCGCTTGGCATGAGCGATCGAAGATGAAACTTTCCAGAATTCTCTTGAAAAGAGGGTCATGTACCTGACAAAGCTTGAAGAAAAGAGAGTAAAAGTGGTCGAACAGGATCACCGAACATCATAATCAAGTCAAGAGACTGTTCGATAAAAAGGCCAAGCAAAGAGATTTTCAGGTGGGAGATCTCATCCTTTTATGGGACAAGCGAAGAGAGCCAAAGGGCATGCATGGAAAGTTTGATTCTCTATGGAGAGGACCTTTCAAGATCAAGTAGCTCAATGGAGAGAATAGCTTCTATCTCTCGTATCTAGATGGGACTGAACTCCCACTTCCCTATAGTGGGCAACATCTCAAAATATTCAGGAAGTAGAGCTTGCTCTCTTCTTTGTACAATTTGCTTTATGTTGTGTGTTTGTTTTTGTCATGTGTTTGCTTTTTTTGTTGGTTGTGTGTTTTCCTTTTTGTCATCACCCTTGTTTTTGACTCTGTAACCCAATGGATAGGCACATGTTGATCTGGGATTCTCTACCTTTTGAGTTTCGCTCAAAGATAGTCCCTAGAAAGAGCCAGTTGTTATCCTGTAAAATTGACAAGGGAAATTTTGTAGGTAACCATACCAAAATTTTGTTTTGGGTCCCCACCAAAGTACCTTAGCATTCAAAATGGCATAATATCCCTTTCCAGAGAATCTAGTTTTTCGAACTGAGTCATTTTGGTCCTTTTTGGCTGGGCATAGATTTTGTTCATGTAACACCAAATGAATTTGTACCCCCTTCTATTCCTTTGGCACATCCTTTGGAGTGTTGACATAAAAATTGTTGCACCTCCCCATGTTGCACCCTTCTAACCTGTGCCAAGGCATGCATGCGCCAACCTATCGACACTAAAAATGTTGTGCCCTTAAGTGGTGCGCCAAAGTGCTAAAAACCCCATGTTGACAGTCCTAAATTCGTGCCAAAGGTGTAAATAATTTCATGCTGACAGACGCATAACCATGCCAAAGGTGCAAATAAATTCATGTTGGCATTCATTTTTTGTGCCCTTTAAAAAAGTTGGTGGCACATTTATTGCACCTTTTTCTATATATAGGCGCATCCGACCTATCATTTTCACGATTGAAAAACATGTGAAAAGCTCTTTTCTCTCTGCACTGTCAGCGCTCCTGTCATCCCCGTGTCACTTTACGTCACATTCGTGGACCCCGCATCATTTTTTCTAGTCTATATATTCTGGTAAGTGGTCCTTCTTTTCTTATGGTTTTTGTTTTGGTTTGGTTGTCTATGGGGTTGTTTTGTTTAAAAAACAAAGAAATGAATCTAAAGAAACAATATGCACCCTCCAGCCCATTTTGCAATCTTCTCTCCCCCCAAACCAGTTTTACCCTCCTTCCAGATCTGCTAGCCTAGAGGGATTTTTGTCTCAAAATGATTCAAGATCCTCTTTGCTCTGTTCCCCTCACTGTCCAGATCTATGTTAAAGAGGCCAAAAGACCACAAAAACCAATCAAAATGGAGAAAATCTAAAGTTATTACATATCCAAACCCGCGGTTTTCCTTTGGTGCAAACGCCATCGCTGTTGCATAAAAAATAGTCACGCCAAAGGGCACACTATCCCTTCTGTAGCATGTTTCTCCCGTGCCTTTTAAAATTCTTAAAAACCCAAAACAAGGCAAGCACAACTCGGCTACACCAACATGTATGTCATGTAAACTCTTCCTGCGCCACGCCAAGGCTAAAGAACTGGCGCACCTCAAGATAGTGATACACCATTTAATCCCATGCGCCCTTTGGCGCACCAAAACTCTTTGCAACACGTTCCATATCTACACCATTGGCGCATCCTGCCGCATTGTAACACAAGAATTATTTTCGCCTAGTTTAAACCTTACACAACGGCGTAGGTGCAAATCCTTCTACATCAACACGAATGTTATGTGTAATATTCACTGCTCTGCGCCCTTTGGTTTTCTTCTTACTGACACTGCATTAGTGAACCTTGCTTTTCTCGACCCCTACAACTGTATAGTATACTTGCGCCCCCTGTGCCAGAGGCTTCTAAATTGCTAACTCTTCTTTTTGTAAAGCTTTGATGGATGATCTAACAGCTAACATGGCTCTTCTGTGGACTTCACTCCTTCTTCTTGCAGATCAGAAACTAAATTCAGATTCGCACATGTCTTCATCAAGCAAGAGGCCAACCAAGTCAAAGGGTAAGGCCAAACTCACAGAGGAAGAAATGAAGTATAAGTATCAAAGGGTCAGGATGCCCGAGTCCCATGCAGAATGTGACTTAGACATCAGGGATGCTGAACTTGGCCACATTGACATGGAATATTTTTGGGCCAGAACCAGAAGGGTCACAGGTAGTCCTTGGATGGAAAAATTGGTTGGCAAGTGGTCTACACTTCACTGGGGGAATTCCCGTAAGTGCGGTGAATAATGAATTCATGATGGTGGTGGCTCGCTACTATAATAAAGACATGAGGTGTGTCGAGAATGAGAAGGGTGAGGTTATAATCAACCTCACTCCCGACACTTTGAAATCATGTTGGGTATCCCCCACCACCGGCACTTTGTGGCAGTAAGTCAGGAAGACTGCATAAAGGCATGGGATGAAAATGAAGACAAATGCATGTAGTTGATGAATGAAGTGTACCTGAAAAATAAGAAGGTAATAACCAGGTGGCCCTAGGTTATTCATCGGAGTGACTTTCTGAGGAGATGAGTGACACCATTACCTTCCTAAGTAGGGTATTTGGGCTTCCTAATGCCCATTACTTCCACAAGTGGATGCTTAGGTATCTGGAGACAATGAACAAAAATGTGCCTGATCAACATTTTGAGTGGGTAGAGATCATCAACAGCACCATCTCTCGAACAACTCCAACAACTCTCAACAATGGGGAGGTTCTACATGAACTCCTACGTTGTCTACGCTGCTGCCTCTGAGAGAGATTATCGGCACTGAGCCGATGTGGGGTATGGCCCCAGGTGAAAATATATGAATATTATCCAGAATTGAAACTAGAAAACAACATTCTAGTTCAGCAAGATCAATGATGCCTTCTTCTATGGCATCATCTACCTATTGAGGCCCAATATGACTCATGGTCGGATCGGATGACAAGAGCATAGTGATCCAATGCAAAGAAAAGTGGGGAGCGTTATTTACGTAATTCCCCACTTTCACTTATCTAAGAGCCGCTAACTTCTTGGGGGAGCCCACCAAGTTACAAGAGATATAGGCCCTAAGTTGATCCTATTAGAGCTGTCCAGACAACTCATCACATATCATGAGAAGTGCCTGAAAAGAAAGAAGGGTGGAACTCCTTTCCCCCTCATAGTGGGTAGGTACACTTGCACTTCTCACACCAAGGCCCTAGGAAATGTTTGTAGAACTGGAGCTGCTCAATCTGAAGCACAATTTCCCAAGCAAGGCCAACCTTTGATCCACAAAATTGCCTCCCAAAGGAAAAGCTCGATCGATCCACGTCCCATAGATCGAGGATATCTACATCGACCTATACCATGAGGTCGAGCTCAGGAGGAAAGACCACTCCCACCTGGCCTTAGCAGAGATCATCCAGTATGGTGTGGCCATTGTCCCGAAAGGTTTCCAAACGACTGATCAAGAAGTTGATTAGGTCTATCTAGATATGGATGGGGACAACTGGCCATTTTCCAAAATAGATAGAACAAGGGCACCTTAGACTATGAGGAAAGGGTTAAAGGCACTCTGCAGCACATACAGAACATTGGTGTAGATTTAATGGCCTCATCTACCTTGGGGTAGAATTCACTACGTCTCCCTTAGGTAATGCACCTACAGGCCAAAGCATTTCCAAAGGGAAAAGGGAAAGATAAAGAAGGGGAATCAAGTGCTACCCAAGAGCAAGCTCCGAGAGTCCTCCTTCCACCACCCAGGAGCAGGTCGTGCACCCTATCTCCCTAGAAAAGGAAGCGGTAGTAAGTGTTCCAATGGGCACATCCACTCAGGATGTTGCCACTACTACAACCACCGAGGTTCCCATCATCCCTTCTCCCACTCCTCCTTCCCCTCCTCATGTCTCTCAACCAACCATTCCTTTGGTTGTGTCTTCTCCCCCATCTTCTACTATTCCCCCTTCCTCTTCCTCCATCTTCTCTTCCCTCATGGAGTTGTCCCCAATATTTCTTCCCTCATCTCTCAGCTCCCTTCCACCCCCACAGTTTCCTCTCCTACAGTAGCTCCTACCCCTGTGAGCATTGGAGATTGGCTTCTTTATCAATGCCACCGCCAAGTGTCTCAACCCATTTCCCGAGTACACTGTAGTTGCTCCTTCTTCTTTGTCATTCCCTCTTCTCCCACTGGTCCCACTCCCTTAAGTCTAGCATGGATCTCCCAACACCTGAGCCAACACAAGAGGAAAGTCCCCATTGCACCTATGGACTTTCTCTTCATCCCAAAAAAAGGAGCTAAGAAGAAAAAGCCAATAACCCGCTTCTCTCAAAGCAGCGCCTCAGGTGAAAGAGTAATGGAGATCGCGTATCCCGATCCCACAAAGGATAAAAAGGATCTGTCTCCTACAGATTATACAGTGACACAGGTCACAATGGGAATGTCCTCGAGAGCCTTCAAGGAGAGGCCCTATTTGCAGTGGATGCCCTTTGCAAGAAGCTTCAGGAAGCAAAGGAAGAGAAGAGGATACTAAAAGAACAAAATAAACATCTTCTCCAAGCCCTGCAGAAAAATGGGCAAGTGTACCTCCCACAACTGCCACTGAAACTCTTGAGGCCCTTAGTTAGGAAAAGATAAATGAATACACCAAGATTGGTGAACAAGGCATGGCAGTATCCACCTGGAGAGACCAAATCCTCAAAGATAGTGAGGAAGTAATCGTGAAGTTCACTGAGCTATATCAAAACATTGGTCAGGTGAACAAGGAACTCCAGGTGATTGCGGGACCTATCTCCAAGAGTTGGACCATGCTAGGTTACAACATGAGACATTCCAGAAGATGCTCGATTGCTCAATTGATGATTTAGTTAAATTCGGAGTCTTTGATCACCCCAGAGCACCCAACAAAGTTCTTGCTTTGCTTTGGATTACCGAGTTGATTAGATGGAATTTGTCTTAGAGAAGATAGACAAAGTCAAGGAGGAAGCCTTGGATGCAATGCATCAAATGGAGAAAATTTTCCTGAGAATGTCTCAGGCTTTCTCACTCCTTCATACGCCTTGAGGAAGGTAGATGAAACCATTCTGGCTCTTCAAAGAGATCATCTCTCAAGGGTTAGGCTCAGAAGCTACTTTTGACGTGGAATCCATCAACAACCTTCTGGCTTGCCGTGACTTCATGGGTTACCTGATGGAGGCAGGAAATGAGTACTTCAAACTCTCAGAAAAACTCAGAGATGAATGGGAGACTTGTGAAGTCATCGGTGATCACACCAAGGGTCCTACCCAGGATCAACTTCAACCGATGATTAGCAAATTCATGGAGTACCGGATCAATTCCACATTCCTCTCTTGAGAAGAAGTAGGATACCCCTTTCAGCCATGAGATGATGACGAATAGCCTTCCTCTTCTTGGATTTCTTCTCATTTTTGTAAAATATTTAAAAGTATGTTGACACAAATGATGACATCATCCATGTTGCACCATGGGATGTTGTTATCCACCAAGTTGCCCCAAAGTCAACATTTGACTTTTAGATATTTTGTAGATATTTTGTAATTAAGTCATTGGTTTCTTTTTTCCTTCTCTCCTCCTTCTCCTTCTATATATACTTGAATGTTTTTGTATTCAGAGTGTGGACACTTTTAGATGAAAAATAGAAGTGAGAAGAAAAGGCTTTGTACTTTTTGTAACTGAAGAAAACATTAATACAAATATTGAGACTTTGTGCTGAATACATGTGTTATGTGCATCAGACCTTTCTTATGTTAGATCTATGTGTTTATTCTATTAGATCTATCTCTACCTTTTTGTCATTTGTTCATCAGTATTGCTTTGTTCATCTATGTAAGTAGGTTCGACTTTGTTTACTACCAACCCAAAACATAAACCCTCTGACCTTTTTTCTTTGGAATTCATTTCTTTTCTCCCTTTAGATCTATCCTATCTCCTCTCCTCACTTCATTCCCTAACCGGGAGGAGATCCCAAACCCCCGAAGGTAAAATAATGTAGGACTTATGCAGATTCCTACTGGTAGAATAGCAATAAACCAGTTTCACTTTGTTGTCTCAAAGAGGGGTCATGCCCTACACACTGTTGGCTCGTCTATCCATAGATCTACCCTCCTAAAAAAAATTTGGACCAATAGAATTCCATGGGAATCTACTCACTTGGACCAATAAGATACTTTGGAATAACCTCATTCAAATTAATTTGGATAGAGCACTCATCTCCGCTGAGTGGCTCTTAAGTCAAGAGTTCCATCTTTCCTCCCTTCCCAAGATCACCTTAGATCACAACCCCATTTTCTTGTACTTTCTAAACAACGAGAGACGTGCATAGTCCTCTTTTGAAGTTTAAAATATGTGATTTGATTATATGTAACTCCTTGAAAGAATTAAGTAGTGGTGGGGAATTGAGGTTAAGGGATCAACCCAAAATAAAATCATGCAAAAACTCAAAAATGTTAAAAGGAAAGTCAGGGCCTAGAATAAATATTTTTTTGGAAACATTTTCTCTCAAAAGAACCAGATAAAAGAGGATATTGAAGCTTTGGAAAATAAATTTGTTTCTTTTGGTATAAATCAAGAGGAATATGATCATGAAAAAATACTCCAACCTAAGTTGAGTACAATTTGTGTGAGAGAAGAATCCTTATTGAGACAAAAGTCTAGAGCTATTTGGCTTAAAAAAGGTAACAAGGACAAAAAAAATTTCACATGAAAACACTCAAGCTAGGAAAAATTTTAGTGGTGATTTTTGTAAACTCGCAAATATTAGGGATTTTAGAAATTGGAAATGACAAATTTTTAGTAGTCGGTTTGCTTCCTATTTCACTTAAAATTTCCAAGACAAGTCATTTATATAGGTCGGTTCACCTACTATTTATATGTAAAAATTAACTTATGCATGTATTCATTGACGTATCATACATATCCTAGGGGTTGTAGGGGGTACCTATTTAATACATACATCCAAAAAACAATGGATGTTCATCCAACTTAGGTTGGGAAAACAACCATTCTCTATCATCTAACCCAAAGTTAGATAGAAAATGATGGATGGCCATCTAGCCTAGGATGAACAAAAGACAATGGACGTTCATCCAACCTGAAGTTGGATGGATAGATTATATGGTAGATAATGAATGACTGTCAACCCAAGTTTGATGGCTGGTTTGTATGACAAACAATGGATGACTACCCAAACCTCCTTGGAGGGTTGTCCATCATCTACTATATAACCTAGGTTGGATGGCATCCAACCTAGGTTCTATGATAGACGATGGAAGACCATCTAACTTGGGTTAGATTCATCAAAACTAGGTTGTATGGAAGATGATGGAAGGTTGTCCAACCCAGTCATATTTTCCACGAAATGGTTTTTCATAAATTCACCATCGATGCGAAAGTCAATTTTGGAGATTCTCCACCCATTCTAAGATAATGTTTTATAGGGGGTCTTAAAATGAACCCTAACTCAAGCATAGGGCCCACAACAAAATTTCTGAATTGAGTAACACAAAATGGGGAAACAATGTTAAATCGTAATGCATCAAAGAGGAAGTTATCAATTTTTATAAGAACCTTCTAAATGACACTCCCACTTTGTCTTCTGAAGCTACAAATATAGTGTTAGACTCCATTCCAAATAATCGTATGAGGCCCGAATATTTTAACACTCTCTCTAACTCATATATTATGGAAGATATTCAAAAAGTAATATTTTCTATGGAGGGAGACAAATCCCCATGCGTTGATAGATTCTTTTCTTTTTATACCAAAAATACTAGGATAATTTTGCAGGTTGATCTCGTTAAAGATACCAATGAATTTTTTAGATCAGGTAGGCTTCTGAAAGAAATCAGTAATACTTCCATAGTCCTTGTGCCTAAGATAACAGGGAAAAATACTTCAATAATTTTAGGCCTATAAGCCTTACCTACGTCCCATAGAATATTTTTACCAAAATACTCATTTCCAGGATCAAACCTTTTCTCCCCATATTATTTCCGGTTGGTAGCGAGGATATGTGAAAGGAAGGATTATTCAATATGGTGCTTTCATGGTACATGAAACCATACACTCCATGGAACAAATCAAGAAGGAATGTATGGTCTTAAAGTTGTATACGAACAAAGCATTTGAAAAATTGTAATGGTCATTCCTAGATAAAGTTATGGAGAAATTTGGATTTGATGCCCATTTCAGAAAAATCATTTGGACTGTATCTCTTCTCCTAGATTCTCTATTATTGTCAACAATAGTCTTGTGGAGTTCTTTCTAAGTAGTCAAGGAATCCGTTAAGGTGATCCTATTTCTCCCATTCTTTTCATCATCATGGTAGATAGTCTTAGTCATACCATTACAAGAGTTATTTCTCGGGCTATCTGAATGGCTTTAAGCCCACATCTCTAGAGATTATGGTCTCCCATCAATAGTTTGTTGATGACACTATTATTCTTCTTCTTTCTTCTATTCTTGAATCCAAAACAATGAAGCATATCCTTCAGCTCTATGAAGAGGCTCGTACTCGAAAATCAACTTTTATAAAAGCTCTCTATACTTCTTCAACACTCCACTACATAGATATAAGGAAAATTGCTCAAATCCTTGGTTATGAAATCTATTCTTTTCCTACCACTTACCTTGGTCTTCCTCTTGGTAGTAACAAGGTTCACATGAGTTTTGGAATGCTTTGTTCGATAGGGTTGAAATAAATCATGCCAATTGGAAGAGTACTAACCTCTCTAGTGTCGGAAATGCCTACTTATCAAAAGCATACTCAAAAACCTTTTGATTCACATCATGTTTGTCTTCTTTATTCCGTAGCTCTTTCTTCTAAAATTGAGAGAATTCATAAGAACTTTCTTTGGAAATGAACAACAAAGAATAATATAATACACTTGGTTACATGGGATAAGGCCTGCAATAGCAAGAAAGCAAGAGGCATTGACATCAAAAAAATTAGAACTATGAATGTTGCATTGTTTTGTAAAATGGGATGGAGACTAATCAAGGAGGAACACCCATGGGAAGATCTTATTAAATATAAGTATCTAAATGAAGGAAATGTTCTAGAACTCTTTAGCAATGCTAGTTACCCCATTGGTTCTTACTTCTAGAATAACCTAGTCAAGATCGAAAAAGATCTTATTTCGGGCTATAAATGGGTTCTAGGAAATGGAGAAAACATAAACTTTTGGAATGACAGTTGGGCTAATTTTAGTAATCTATCCAATAATGAGCAATGGGGCCGATTAAAAACACCCTCACTACAACACTAGGACAAAAATTCAATAGTTATATTACGAATACAAAAGGTAAAGTGCACTAGAAAAATATCGAGGTTGTCATCCCTGACCAAAAGGAGCTTCTTGTGGACCTTAAAAACATTCTTAGGCATATACCCATTAGTCAATACTAGGCTAAAGATGAATTTACATGGGCTCTTTATTTTTATGGTAATTACTCGGTGAGATCAGGGTATCAGTTGTATGCCAATGAACCTGTTAGTAACTTTCCTTGGAGTGACATTTGGTTCAAAGAAATCACCCCAAAGATAAACCAATTCCTTTGGGTTTTCACGAATAAAGGAATTTTCACCATTGATAAGCTTATTAAAAAGGGGTTCTACCATGAAAATAGTTTCTACCACTATAGGAAAGATAATGAATCCATCCAAAGTGTCTCCTTTTGCACTTTCCAGATTACTAGTGATCTTTGGAATCTCATCTCTAACAAGTTTGGTGAAAGCTGGTATTTCCTATAGGACATTACTCAAGACTAGATTCAGTGGAATCCTCCTTCAAACATATTATCCTTCTCAAATTTTGTAGGATCATCTTCTCATACCATATGGAGAATATGGAAGGCTCACAAGTCTCTCATTTTTAGAGGAGCCAACAAAATATTAAAAATATCATGAATGAAATATTAGTGGCAGCTAAAGAAAACATTCAAAATTTAAGAGCCCCCAAAAGGCTCAATATCCTCAAGATGAAGAGAGACACTTAAAGGATTGGAATATCAGTGCTCAACATGAAACAATCCCCTCCTCGTATTGGTAGGTATCTTTTCATTGGATTACCCCTACGGGATGTTGGCATAAGCTAAAATTTGATGGTGCCTCCAAAGGCAACCCCAGAGCAGCAGTGGTGGAGGTCTTATCAGAAATCATAAGGGTCATCTAATCGTTGCATATGTTGGTCTCATGGGTAAACAATCTAATCACTATTTGAAGGCCTTAACAACTCTCTCGAGGAATAAAAATTTCAAGGAACTTGAAAGTGGATAAGCTCATGTGGAAGGAGATTCTATGAACATCATTAACAATATTTCTAAAATTCAAACTCCGAGCAGGACCATAAGAGACTTTATTAATGAAGTTTCTAACCTTTGCAATGGTCTTAACATTATGTTCCAACATGTGTATAGGGAGGGAAATAAATCAACGAATGCATTAGCCAATGTGGGGGTTTACATTAATGATTATAATGAGTGGTATGATATCAAGGACACCCCCTGCGAAGTTCATCACATCATTACCAAGGAATCCAATGCACATCTCAACAACACTCATTAAACAATGGCTTCTACACGTGTGGAATCCTTCACCTAGATTTTTGAATAAAATCATATTCATTCAGTTTTATTCTCTCCACACCTCAAACTTTGAGTGCATTTTACATTTCAAGTAGGTCTAGAGAAAGGAGATAAGTTTCAACACAGACATTGCCAAGCTTTTAGGCTACTAGATTGTCATCGGGAGGCCTAATTGTTGTTGTTTCAAGCTCAAATCTACTCTATCACTTGTTATTTTCACAATGAGGGGAACTCCCTATATATTTGAGCCCATATTCGACCCACAATGGAAAGAAAACGTGGAACTCTGGGAAACCCTTAACATAGGGGGTTTCACATAATTTATCCAAAGGATTAAGCGACATGATCAATACATCTCCCTCCAATTTGTGGAAAATTACAAGGACGGGAACATTAAGTTTAGAGGAAAAGATTCTAGTATCATTAAATAATTCATATCCTTCATCATAGGGCTAAGCTTGGAAGGTTACAAATTTTTCAAAATATCTTCAACAAAGAGGAAGAGGAGAGGTTGTTCCTCATGATAGAGAAAGAATTGAAATTAAAAAAGATGGCATCATTTGTGCCTCTATCCCACATCCCTTCAAAAAAATTTCTCACATGATGGTTAGATATATTACACTCAAGGACAAGTTTTTCTACTATCCGTCTACACCATATGGTTCTCCTCAACCATTTTAGGTGTGAAGTTAAGGTAATTTTTCCATACTATATTCTACACTCCTTGGAGAATTCATTTCTTGAGGTCCAAGGCCATTAAAGGGTAGTTTCATTACATCAAGGGTTCATTTTTCCCATTCATTAGTTCATGCTAGATGTAGTGGCCAACAATCCTAGTCCTCCTTTAGCTCCACCTCCTCCTCGGCAGCCCCCTATCCACTCAAAAATCCCTTTTCGTGACCTGTTATTTAACCCCCTCCCAAATGGATCCCTAGGAGTAGAAAAAAAGATAAATAAGTATTTTTGAAGAAACCCGCTTGTTGTCAACCCTTCAAACCCCTGTGACTAGGTCACCCCCTATGTCTTATAAAAATTCAATATGTAAGTTGAAACCCTGAAGACCATCGAAGACAATGTCAATTTTCTCCTCAAGTATGACATCAAGAATTCAGATTTTAAATCTGTTTGCAGCCTCAAAGAGGAATTAAACACTCTTTCCAATCAATTCAAAGCTCTTGAAGAGAAGCACAATAACCATTTTTCCATTAGTAGATCATTCCTAGATATTCTTTAAGTACACATTCATCGGATCTCGTGATATTAGTGGCATTCCCACCTTAGCTTGGAAGAATGGTAGGATCACCAAGAATTTCAAATATTCTAACTGGGATCCTAGTATTGGAACAAAAATTAATCTCTATCAAGCACACAATATTTCTCTTAAGGTTTATAAAAAGTCTACTATGTAGTTCCTTTTTCTTTGTGTTAGTTATGCATTTTTTTAGATGTTTTTGGGCTGAAGTTTTGTTTCTTTCTATCCGTCATTAGGCTTCTTGTAGGTATTTGACCCTTTCCTTAGTGCTTTTTATGTTTTTTTATTTTGGTTGGGGTGTTGCCCCCACATATCAAAAAACCACTTTGTTCTTTCTTACTTATCTTGGTTGTTGAGCCTTTTGGATGTACTTCAGGGTAAGGTCCCTTCAAAACATTTTACCTTTAATAAAAAGAATTAGAAGGTGGCTAAAAATACTAAGTTTATTAAAATAATAAATTACTAGCATTTGTAATATCCCGACTAAAAAAGAAATATCATAAAATGGGAATTAAGACAACTTACTAAAAACAATAATATTTAGGGAAGTGGGCATCTAAAAATAGAATGTTTCTAAAATAGAAAACCTTTAACATTTTCATTTCTCGAATAAGATAAAAACATCTCTAGAAAAAAATAGTTAAAACTTGCTAAAAATAACGGAGTCTTGCTAGGACCTACTCAAAATAGTAAGTCTTGGAATTGAGCCTAGAAATATGTGACGACTCCCATTCTACTTATCATTTTTAGTTTTATATAATTTCAAGGCTAATAAGTTATCTCATGGCTCTAATAGGAAATAAACCCCCTGTAGAATCTCAAAGCATCGGTTCCAAGTGATCTTTGTAAGACACAACTTGATGTAGGAAGTCGAATGATCCAAATCATTCCAATTATGCAAGAAGAAGTCTTCCTTAATCAAGTTAGGTAGTTTTTTTCTCCACAAGTGTAAGCATATCACACTTCTCCCTTCGAGACAACTGATAAGGCCTGAAATTACACTCATTCATGAGAATATTTGAAAAGAAAGATGATGAAAAAGGAGCACACAAAGGTTCCCTAATTTAGGAAGCCTCATAAGAAGGACAAAATCATCAAATATACCATATATCCTCTTGATCCCGGTGAAATTGATCCATAATGACCTCTCATTCCTCATTGGCATCCAAGTGTGTTCTTCTTGGTAGTGGAACCTTCCCATAATGGCAAAATCATAATCCCTCACCAGGTTCTTGAAAGTGTTCATGTGACTAACATTATATCTACTTTGGAGGATGCTTTCCCATGGATTCAAGAGTTGATCATGATTGAACCAAGAATGATATAACAAGCTACGCTTCTTGAATTTTGAGCCATCAAAAAAATCTTAAGATCCAAGTCAAGCAAGAAGGCAAATGTAATCTCTCATCTCTTTAGTGGAATTTCTGGTGACTAGTATGTAGAAATTACCTAGCCTAACATTGAAAAACCTATAGAAGAAATGAATTAGAGTGACTACAAGATGAAAAATATTTCATTGGGTCAATCTACACATGAGGTTGATGCATATATGTTCAAGGAATCTGCTACCCACATGCTTTCTTAAAATGAGGAGTCTAAACAAACAATGGAAATATTAGAATATGATGCAATAAATATCACTGCTTATGTATAAACATATTTAGATCCTATTACAACACCACCTATTCCTATGGAATCTATCATTCTTATCAATAACTTCGACCACCAAAAATCAAGAAAGTTCAAGGTTCCTCAATGTAGGGAAGTGCCAATGAAAGGTAGGTTAAAAGGATTCTTGAAAAATAAAAAACGTTGTTTTTAAAGGTTCTCTATATTTAAATATGTCCTTTCCACCATTTCAGAGGTGAAGAAAAAAGGGAGGAGATTGAAAAATAGAATATCCATTACAATATTGTGTTTTAATTTTTGATAAAATGAATTTACTCGACTCCCACACTCTAAAGCGAGTAGGAATATGTTTGTAACTATTATTAATAACATGTCCCTTGTTTGGATCTCGCACTCAATTCTAGATATGAACTAATAAAATAATCCATCTCTAAAATTCAATCTACTGAACAACATGCCTTCAAGATTTTGGATGATGTTAATAACTATATTTATAAGCTTTTATCCTTTCCACTCATTGAGAACTCATCATTCGAAGAATTCATTGATTATTTCAAGAATTAATCAAGAATTAGGCAAGTGATCCCTTTTCTTTTAATGAATATAAGTTAGATCCCATTACCAACATCAAAGGATCTATTTATAACATTTCAAGAGATCACAATGAATGATTTAATCAATGTGATTCTATTTATGATATTTCCAAGACATGGATCAAAGTGTTGAGTTACATTTGTATTCCAGAAGAAGAAAATGTGGCACCTAAAGTATCCTAGTTTGGTAGAGAATTCAAAGGATAAGAGCTCATTCCGAGAAATATCCATAAAGGATCATGAATGGATAGTTCTTCAATAGAAAAAACTTCATCCTCATCAGATTGGTCAACCCTTCTCTCTCCATATTCTATTTTTCCATTAAGAAAGCACTTTTTCCCTAGTTTGTCTTATTCACTTAAGTTACCTTCAACATCAACATTATAAGATCCCTTTTTCACCAACAAGGAAAAGAATCACTTTTTTATCCAAATAATATAGAAGGTCACAAGTGATTAGGATATGTGAAAACTCATATGGGGAATAGATAAAGAGTAATTTTTGTATGCTATAAATTGGAGTAACTCCTCTATTACAAAGGGTTGGAAATTATTGATTGATTGTATGTTGTTGAGGTTTATCCCTATTACATCAAGAAATAAAATATAAATTTATTCTATTTATTTGATTATGTTCTATACTCTCTCTCTCTCTCAAATCTCCAACTTTGCAAACATGGTGATATTTTATAACCAAGAAGGAACTTTGTGTCCTTGATTGATAGATCTATAGAAATTTGTGTCTCTAGTTTATTTATCTTGTTAATTTCTTACATTTTTGTATTTTTATAATTAAATGTGAACCTAATCCGGTTGATGTATGTGAATTATACAATCCTACTCACAAAATTAATCATATCTCTCCTTATTTATCTAAATCATCTTTACCTACCTTCATTACAAATTCCTCCCTTATACACTATATAAGAACTTTTCCACAGGTTTAGTGGAGTATTCCTATGTGATCCCCAACATAACGGCTACCACACAACTTTAGTTATTTTACATTCAATAATTGGAGCCTCTCCATACACAAGAAGTAGGGGCTTAGCCCCGTGACCATCGATGAAAACCAATAATTTTCATTGCAACAGATTATTTCACCAATAGGTTCCATCATTGAGGAATATCTACCCTTTCCTTCCCTTTAGCCTATTGTATTTTGAGGTTATACCTCACCTATATCACATGAGGTATCTCTACACCTCATACTACCCTCCATCACTGTCACCTACCACATGGTTATAGGGCATACCTTACTCAACATTATTACAATGGTGGAAATGATACCACTAGTCCCACTCTCCCTCATCTCTCTAGAATGTCGTGGTCGATACTAGGAGAAGTAGGAATAACACATAACCTGGGTTACCAAAATACAATGTAAATATATCAATTAGGTGTGTCTCTACCCACCATGTATGAAATTCCCTATAATCTCCAAAGGACCCTTGGCTACCGTAGTAGTTAACCAACCTGGGAAACGATCAAGTGTCCCTCTAAAGGGATCCCATGCCACCTACTCATGTCTCACATGTAAAAACTATATATAACCAACAAATCATCTAATTGGTGGGCCTCTCTCATAATCTATAATCCTCAAGGAATCCCCTACTAGTTGTAGCAGTGTCCATATAGGCCTATACATTAGGAATTGCTCATTAATTTAGGATGTCAATAATATGGTGGTCCATACTACACTTTATTTTCTTACCTAAATCCTTAACAAACCATGCACTAGATGTAACCATGTGACTATCTCCCAACTAACTATATTCCACCATCTAATACATCCTCACATGTCACCAATACAAACAATGAAACTGGTCCATATGGATTATGGCACAAGATCCACACCACAACCAACCCAATAATAACATTATTGATATCCAAGATATGTGTAGAAAATACATCACTCAATTGAAACATCTATGTACCTGGATGATAATCCTAACTACCCATGTCCCATCATACTAGATAAATATTCTATACAATTTCCATCAATACATCATAAAATATATAGAATATCTTAATATGTAGCACCAAAATAGTATGAACATCATGTAATGTCACTATAACCTCGATAGTATATTTATCAGCTTGCCACCTAAAGGTGTTGGACCTAAACTCTGACTGGCCCAAAGACCTCTATATCAAATTTGTATCTAGTGGAACCCACACCATTTTCATGAATCCTCCTTATATAAGACCCTATAATTATTCTATATCATGTGTAAATAACCTACATAATAACTTTGGTAAACATGCCATATCTACTTATCTCCACTACCGGATCCTACATGACACCTACACCATATCAAACAAAAAGTACCCATCATATCACAATTCAAATTCATCACCAAAATTAAATATGAAAATATCATCACAATTTAAATATTTATACTACATCGGCCTTTCTAGATTAACATCACTTCCCCTAAGAAAATTTCAACCTTTCTTATGCCATCAAACATCCTAGATAACACTCCCCAATCCAAATACCATCGGCCCTACTATGATTATTCATCCTAGCATGGTTGATAACATCCATTTTTAGGGTCTTGTGACATTCTTAGGATCAATTATAATAACCTAACCTAATGAATCCCAAATTCAAAATTCTCCCAAACATACCTAAACCTTAACTCGATCTAAGTTTTGATTATTTTTGGGGAATTTTTTTCTAGATACTTTTTCCTCAACATACATTTTTCCATTTTATCCTAGCTACCAAAGTCTAATTTAAAGGAAAAACCTACCATGGAATTTAAACCACTATGTGCCTCATATTGACCAAAGTATCCTATGCCTCATACTCTCACCATCATTTATCAAATCACATAATTTATTTAGTCTAAGAGCTCAATTTCATCTCAAATTCGCAAAGTGATAAATGAATTTCTCTCTTTACTATTTATAGCTAGTCTTATAACAAATTTTGATATGACTTAATTTAAATATTGAAAGATTCATATATTTTGAATAAAACACCGTAAAAACAATTAGAAAATTGATCCACGCTCATGGCGGAGAGACACTTGTTTTGACATATTGTACTTATCCCTACCAAATTCAGCCACAAAATCTCAATTTTATTATCATTTCTATGTTTTGATACATCTTCCTTGTGACCTCCTACAAAAGTGGTTGATGTATTATTTTTTGTCTTTTAATGCTTCTTTTCAGTCTTGTTTATTTAGGGTTCTAACCAAATTTTATGCCTTCCACAAACAAGCCAAATAATACTAACAAGTATGAGGTGGGTATATTTCATTTTGTGGAGATCATTATCTCTTTTCAAAACTTTCATTAGTTATTTACTTTTAATTTTTGTTTTCAATTTTTTGTTTTGCATATATATTTTTATAAAGACCATCACATGTTTCACTATTGTGACATGTGGTGATCTTTAGTTTTGTTATATGTATATACCATTTTTTTACACTTTCTAACATTTCTTCTTTGTTGGGGCAGCTGATGCATTATCCTCTTGAGTGGGTTCCTAAATGGGCTTACTAGGATATGGGTGTAATTATACTTGGCCATGTGGCCTAGACCACCACATTTGAGATATACCACTCTTTAGCCTTAGTCACCCCATCCTTTCCTCATTTTATCCCTTGATTCACCCATTATGTATACTTGTGACATTATATCCACTTGTTTATGTTAATTTCACACTATTATCCCTAATTTTATTCACCATATACGTTCATCATTCACCTCCAATTATCTTATAGCCTCCATTCCTCATGTTTTTCACCTCTTGACCTTTAGGGTTTCCCACAAGGATAATGCCATTACCCATGGGAGATGGTGACTATTTTAATTTTCCCATGTCCAATGTCATCACCCACAGGCGATGGCATTGGGTATATATGCTTGACCTTTATCTTTTGTAAAAGACCCACTCACCAACATTTACAAAATTAAAAGAATTACTCTTGCCCAAACTATTTCACACTTACTGACTTGGAGTCTTAGAGCTTACCTATTTTACATTTGGGTCATCATATTAAGTTAGGACTGGAGATATTCTTGTTGATTTTCCCCTTCTCCATGCATAATGATTATCTCTCAGTGTTGTTGTTGTAGGGAGGATTATGTATCAATGATAACACACATGCTACATGTAAGTATTTATAAGCGTCTTTAATCTTTTATCTTATATGTGTATGTTTTATGTTGGTCATTCATTCATATCAACTAGAGTAGATGCATTTTTTTGTAATATATTACATTATCTTATTATATTACACCCTTTGGATTTATCCACCCCTTGATTACTCTTATTTCTAAATCCTAGTAGGATACCTATCTTTATCTTAGTTGTAGGCCTTAGAAACCTATAACTATCCTAGGGTTAGGGTCACTATCATCTATATTTATGCCACTAGCACTCCTAAGAATATTTGAATCTACATCCATGTGTCTAAGCTTATATTGGATCCCTATATTTGAGAACCCAGTTAAGAACTTACTTTTTCTTGTCATACAATTTGGACTTATATTTTTTATGATACCCTTTCAATGGTGACCGTCTACCTCTAATGTAAAGGATGGTTTCATCTTCTTTATATTATTTAATAGTACCTTATCTTGGAAAAAATGACATTTATTCTAGGAAATACATCGGTACTTGATCTATATATTCTCCTCTAGATTTAACAAAAGCTTTCCCTCTTTTAATACAAATATATTTTTTCTAGAAGAAGAAGATGGGAATGTAGGCTTTGATGGATGATTATCGGAAGAAAGGGATAAAGATATAAGAAGAATATAGATATATTTTCCATCATTTTTGAATATCTTTTCTCCCTTTAGGTAATTTTTTGGTTATATGCTTAAGCCAATCTTATTTCCATTCAAAACTAATTTCAATGGAATAACCAATTCTTTTTGGAGTTAGACTATTCCGCTAAGCCTTTTGTCATATGGTTAGTTTTACATAATCTTTGGATGGGAAATTTTTTCATAATATATAGGATATCTTTGTTAACTAAAGAATACTTGAATGGTACAAACATGTCTAATCCATAGACATAAGATAAAATCCCCCAACAGTATAAGGATACTAACTTTAATTCCTTGCATCCTTTATCAAAAACTCCTAAATTAAGGGTTGGACTTAATTAGTAACAAATGAGTCCTTCATTTAACCTTGATATAAAATAAAAATGGCATGAATGAGTGAAATTAGTTTTTATTCGATAAAAATTGCAACATAAGACACGAGTTCAATATTATTTGTTCTTTAAATTTGGATATATACTCTAATTTGGAAAATGGGGCCAAATTATACTTCTTTATGGATTCTTATATTATCTATTTTTAACACATGAAGAAGAGGTAATTGGTTTTTATGGTATGAATTATTTTGTTTATATAAGGAAATGTCTATAGCCCTGATGTGGGGTCTTTAAAAGTATTAAATGATGACCTAAAATATATTTTTCCAAAGACGTTATTTGTAAGATCAAAGTTTGTATAAACCTTTGAAGATTTTAATGCAAGAGGGGTAAAATTGACAATAGTACTTGCAATATAAACTTCTATTGATTTAATATAGGGAACTATTGATAATGAATCTCCTCACTTGAAGATTCTTAAATATGGTTTAAAATTCAATATTTTAAACCAAACCTTCTACCTCATGCTCATCAATTAATTCATGCACAATGGTTCAATACCCTAATAATAGCCTTTTGAAAAAAATATGCATTAATTATTTTAAGATTTCTAGTCCTAGACTGTTATAATCTTGTAGAGTATGTGAAAATTCTATGAAACCTCACTTGGTTAAAACTCTTAAGTAATAGTCACTCGATTCCTTAATTTGTGATTAAACCTCTCTCTTGGTGGTCTTGATTTTATTACATGTTCGTATCTCCCTTATATTTATGTAATTCATAAAATCTCTAGTGTGAGAATAATATGCCTTTAACAAGTAAAACTTCCCATATAGAATATTCCTTATGTTTCCTTCTAAGGGCCATTGATCGGCTCCAAAATTTCCCCTCCATTGGGTGATCTCAATAAGACCATTCTTGTGGTCCTTAGTTGAAATAGGTAGATTAAGAACCACTTATATTCTCTACTAAATGTATCAATTTTGATAGGTGATTTTTTCATATGAAGATCTCATCATTGAAATGAATGGGATTGGTCTCATAAAAATGTGATATTTCATAACATTGATAATGTTTAATAGTTACGCAATATTAAATAACATCGATTGAATAATAATGGTCGAGTGAAAGTTGTGCACATATGTTTATCATAGTGTTAGTGTTCGAAAACTTTAAGGTTTATGTGCAAGTATTGCATGATATGTGGGGTTATGTATAACCAAACTAATTTATGCATAACTAAGTTTAGCTTTACGGGGATAAGGTAAATGTTGAAGGTGCAACAATAGATTTACAAAGAAAAATGATAATGAAACTCTTTGTATATTTATAAAACACAATTCATGGCTATTATATAGAAAATTATCTAGCCAAAACAACCTCCCAAATAATAGGGAGGTATTACAACAAATATTCCGAATAATATTCACGGGTGCAACAATACAACAATATAACATAAATGGAGAACTAAACAAATATATTCCTAAAATTCCCTCCTTAGTGCTAACATGGGAGGAAAAAAATTGCACTTGTTTTGCATTTTGCCGCCCATGCGTGCTCATGATCTAGATTGTTTTACAAGACAACCAACAACCTCAACAAGGATGGTTTGACAGGACAACCAACAACGTCAACAAGGATGGTTTTACAGGACAACCAACAACCTCAACAAGGATGGTTTTATAGGACAACCAACAACCTCAACAAAGGATGGTTTTACATGACAACCAAAAACCTCAATATCATAATGCTTCTTTTCTTTGTGCTTTTTTGTTTCCACTATGTTTTTCCTTCAGGGAATCATGTAGGAAACATTTCTCAACACACACTGTCATCACATCACCGTGCGGCCCGTCGTTGGTGGTGATCGACAAGAGGACATTTCTTGTCCACCATGCACCCGTGCCTCCATCCTCCAGTGATATCTTGCTAGCTTAGCATTGGATTTGACTTGGGCGGTCAATAATTTCCACATTGTGTTTATTTTATCTCCCCCCCAAAAATGTGAAAAACTTTATTTTCCAGACGTTGGGAAACATTGAAAAATGCGTCCGTAAGGAAATTTTATTTTATTTTTTGGACTTTTACAATGACACAAAATTTGACAATTTTATAACTCTGACTCACAATATAAAGAAGCACAATCCCACAAAATAACAATTTACGATGACACGACAATCAACTTAACAATGATAATTTTATGAAATGACTCTATTTGATAAGACAAAATGGTGACAAATGACTCTATATTACCTAAAAAATGGACTCTAGACTCATTTTATTTTTGTTTTGTCAAATTTGAAAATATGACTTGTTAACAATTAGATAATATTAAATGTCTTAGAATGAAAAATCATAGGGTAATATTGACATTATATAAAGACTATATACAATGATGGACTAAAAACATGACTACACAATATACAAAACATTTAAACACAAAAACCTGTACACTTATCAAATAACACCACATAACGCCTAATATTGATCTATATCACTAAATTAACTCACTGATAATTCGAGGCACTAATATAGATAAAATTAATCCGCACTTTACTATATTGATTCTACTTTATAGAATAGACCAATTATCGGAAATAACGCGTGGTTTGGATATTTTCCAATGGAACGAATGATGCCAGATTGGATTTCTATGTGAATCCAATGCAAGTAACAATCATGGAGGGCTGAGGCGTCAGTTATTGTAGGCCACAATTTTATCCAAACACAATCTTTGTTGAGTTCTAATTATATACATTTATGAGGATCAGTGCTCGCATGCCAAGAGTCTGAGACTGTCGGTAAAACAAGCTGAGAAATATGGATTTAGTTCGGTCTCCAATGGAAAATGTTAATGTGGTCGAGCCGTTTGTAGCAGAACGGTCCTTGATGCAAACAATATCAACCCACACAAAGCAACAACATATCCAATTCGCACTTCAATCACAACTACAATTTGAACAAGCATTCCTGAGTTAAAGTTTAAATACGACGAACACTGAGCAACCTGAAACCTTCATAAAATTTTCATCTTTCATTGATTTTTGGAGGGTCAACGCGTGACAGTGTATTGAGTTCCAAATTCAAAATTGATTGCTACTTATATCACAATAGATGAATACGGTGGTGAGCCAAACAGAAAATATGCTTCGAGCATTCAAAACAATAGCATCAATAAACTCATGTAATCTTCTCCAATGACAGAAATGAAAAATGTGGTGAAGATCATATCCAAAGCAATGAAAAATATAACCACTTTAATGTTTTCGTTTCTAAGGAGATGAAGACACCCAATTCTATAATGCAAGTGTGAAGGATCTGGTCACAAGGTTTCTCGCCAAGCATTCCAAGGAAAATGTGAACCCCTGTGAGAGAAGGATGTTTTCCAAGCTGATGCAAATTATTTCAAATGAAAATACAACATGTAATTCCAATTTGGAAAACCCATCCTCTTTCTCTACGAACGTCTTTTAGTAGAGAGAGGAAGCATACAATAATAAGTCTTCAGGTAGAGCCGACCCCTTAGGAGATCCGCTACTGTAAAGATGTAAGTCAAACAAGAAAAATTCACAGATTATTAAAATTTTACTAACAATACACTAATAACATAATTCGGGATAAAAAGACTTTACAATTTCCCCTATGAATCACTTTTTCACCCATCACAAGACCTCAAAAGATCATAGTTTCTCGAATACTAGATAAAGGTGCAGAAATAGATTTACACAACAAATTGATAATGAAACTTGTAGACACCAAATTTAGGTCATGCTCCCCTTGGTCCACTTTTATAAATTAGCATAGCGTGTTCACCTTTTTGGTGCTCAATTTGATCTTGCCCTGTTTGTCCTTGAAATTCTTTGGTTTGCGGGCTTTGTCGTATTCTCTATCTCCCCGCATTGATGCATGAAAGCTCTTTCCTTCATTTCGTTTCCATGATTAGTCCCTTCCTTTGGTCAACGATCATTTTAAATCCAGAATTTTTTTCCGTTCCTCTGTCCGTGTGAAATAATTTGTAACTTGGGCATAAATGCGGGTTTTTTTCCCTTGCTTCCATTTTTCCACAGTCACATTTTGTTTTCCCTGTCAGTTTTTCTCCCAATATTTGTTGAAACATGGTCCTTTCTGATTGGATGCAGCTTGGTGGATCACATTTGGGCCTTATATCATTTCCAAATTCTCTATCCTTAAAGAAAGATTCATTTCTGACCGCAAATGGTGATTTTCCTGCATTTTACAGTTTGATAGGTGTGTTTTCCCCATCAAATTTATATCTCAGCATCTGTGGAAACGTGGCCCTTTCTAGTTGGATGCATCTCGATGGGGAACTTTGAAACTCTAAGGCCCGATTCAACTTAAGTCTTGTCCATGTGGAGGGCATGTGCTCATCTAAAAAGTTGCCTCTTGGTTTGACCTTTAGAGTTGTGGGGAGACACATGGAGGTTTCGTTGCCTTGCCAAGACTTAGAATTTTTTTTTCATGCGGCTGGTGTAGCTTTGTCAGACCATGGACATATGGAAGGCCGACACTTATTTGAGGATCCACCTCTACGTCCTACCTTAGCAATTGCGCCAAGGAGACACGTGGAGGCTTCCGCCGGCTCCTTTCTATACTTAAACTTTTCAAGCAACTTTCTAAAGGCCTGGGACATGTGGAGGGCCCGCACTGTTTGGGGACCTACCTTTGTACTTTTATTTTGAAGAAGCACCAAAGGGACACTTGTAAGTTTCCGCTCACTCTTCCCTTGCTTGGAATTTTCAACGGCCAAGGAAAACTATCTCGGACCCTAGAAACATGGCCTTCCATTGGTTCTTAAATGTTTTCAACAACTCGCCAAACCGTGACATGTGGTGATCCGCGCTTGTTTGGGGTCTCTGCTTTAGGCACCATACCAAAGGTGTGCCAAGGAGACACATGGAGACTTCCACTGGCTCCTTTTATACTGAGACTTTTAAAAGGCCAAAAGGCGTTTTCTTGGGCCTGTGCATGTGAAAGGCTGCGCTTGTTTTGAAACTTGCCTCCATACCTCACCTTTGCGGTTGTACCAATGAAACACGTGGATGACTCTTATCTAAAGTGAGAAGGGGTATAATCAATGGTTGTTGTGCATTGCATATTTTTTCCCCCCATTTTTTCTCGAGATTCCGGAGATGCAAATACGCATTATTTTTCATCATTATTCAATGAAATACCTTGTCGTTTTTGTCTACAAAGTGCCATTAAATGGATTTATAACTTAATTTTTGAGTCCGAGGATTGTAAATGGTGATGTTTTGGATTTGGAATTGCTCGAGACACTTTTAAAAATGTGAATTATCGGGAAGATGGATGCAGAGCAGAGTTATAGAGGAAAGAATGGGAAAAGGATGAAAAAGGTGTTGCCTCGAGGGCGAAAAGGATTGCATGTCAGATCGAGCTATATAGGGCCATCAAAAATGATTAAAATGGGGATTTCTCACATGATAGAATAAGAATGATTAAAAGGACTGTCAAAAAGTTATGGCATGACATCCTAGTCATTAGTCAAGGTTTTGAGAAATGTGATCAGTTCATAATTTTTCCACTTGCTAGCTTTCGGGTATGAATTTGTTAAACGTCACTTTCTGATGCAAATTGATAACAAGCAAAGGTTCCTTGAATATTCTTCTTTTTGGGGGAATTTTTGGATGAGTGAGCAAGTGAAATGTATAAATGCAATGAGAATACTCTTGTAAATGGTTGGGGGTTGAATTCTTAAGAGAAAATTTGAGAGAGCCCATCTTCCTGAGAGACCAATCCGAGAAACCTGTTAATTTCTTGTGTTTTAGATTTCAATCACATCAAGTTTGTTATGAGTGTATAACTATTGACAAGCTCTGAGACTCTTCAAAGAAACTTTCCCCTGTTGATGAACCTAATCAATTTCAAATTAATTTGTGTCAATCTTAGACCAATTTGTGTCTACTTTATTTCAGAATATCTACAAGTAGTTTTTCTTATCCCTATTACAATCTTGTGATAAATTCCCTCTGAATCACACTAGATCTCATCCCCGTGATGGTTTAGTGGCATTTGCAATTTCATTTCAGGAAGAGACTTCATCCCGCACTGAGATAAATAATTTAAAATAATCTTACTATCATTTGTTGATAAAGATTATCTATAAGCCTTTGAGTGTATCTTAGGCATGAGGAACCAGTGGTGTTTTATGCTTAATTGATTCTTGACTTGAGCCTTCGTGTGAATTATTGGATATTGTGTGAAAACGTGCAAATCTGGGCCTCCATTGATTCAGATCTCCTAGTTGAAGGAATATTTTAGCTATTCTAAAGCATTCTATCATTTAGTTTTCCAAATGTTGTGAAGGTTCTCAAAGATCCAGCATAATCAATTTTATCCCGCTTAATCTCCCACCAAAATTATTTAAAACAATTAATCCTACCTGAACTACACCTATTTTCCCGTATGTCCACAAATGTATAAGTTTCTTGCCAAAATATGTCGAAGCAATCAGGATCCCATAATGTATTTAGAAACCTTTAGCCTTGTTTAGAAAATATCACCATTATTTAGAAGTGTCAAATTGTGAGAGTTAAATTGTGGTGCATTGATCATATGTTCTTAGGGTCCCCTTTTAAATTTATGTAAAGAAGGATATCTTCATTTGCCTTCACCGACAAAAGTTACAAAATGGGTCCTCTCACCCTAGTCGAAAGGCATGGCCTAAAGTAGTGAGGATAGATCGGATCCTTAATGAAGGTGCTATCCATTTCTTTGATGCCCGAGAGACAAAGAGTCAGACAAATCCCCTCCCTGGCTATAAAGAAACTCATAATATGGTTTTTCGTCTCTCAATTCCTGCTAAATGTATGATGCTGCTCGGTTTCAAAGGGAGAATAAATTTGGATACCAACACCAGAATGGCACCGTTACTGAGGGGACATGAAGGTGTGCAAGTTTTGAACACCATCAACAACGCATATAGACCACGGTAGATGATTATTGAAAATTATAAAGAGCAAATACATTGTTGAAACGTCATCCTGTGTCCTTATTTGTAAGAATTGAGAAAAGTTACAATGTCTATGTGTAATATTTCTAATTTCTGTTGGTTTTTACACTAATTTTACATCAACAATATTAAATACAGGTAAAGGAAGGTAAGATATGTGAAGGTTTGTGTGAATTTAGTGTTGAAAGACATTTGAAAAACCAATTTTAGTGCTTTTGCACAACTAAGGTGAAAATCCTTAGTGGCGACTCCATTTTGAATTAACTTTTGATAAATGCCAATGTCTTAACCTCTGTCAATCAAAATTTATCACTAATCTCTACAAAGATGGAAGGAAGAAGATCTTTCTTCATTAAATACCTTACTAGAAGGTTGTTTCTAGAGCTAGGAAAGAAAAATTTAGAAGGAAGAAGAATCTGGAAAGTCGTTGGAGATGAGGAATCAAGAAAAGAGTTATCAATTGTGGAAATTGATCAACCTTGTCATTGAATATTTTCATACTTCCTCAAGTGCTTCTGAATCAAGTAGTCTTTTGTAAATCTGAATTATCCATTAGGATAGGGGCCTTATTTTGTATTTGAAAAATTTTCATCTCATTTTGTCCCTATGTTCTCCAAAGTTGATCAGATCTTCTAAGAAACAGAGTTTTTAGAGAATATTCATTCTGAGAATTGCATTCATGTGCCTCACATAGCCCTCACTCCTCATCATTATGTTTCTCCTGTAATATCACCTCCCAAAAGAATACGGCCCAACCTCCACCTAGACCTCCATTTTTGTGAACAATTTTGGTCATATAGATTTGAGAGGTATGGTGGATATCCAAATGTTGTGCTCGAAGATGTTAGAAATAGATTTCCTAAATTTCAAGGAAATAATGATATTACTAGTGATCAACACACTTAAACCTTTTTGTCAATATTATGGAAGACTTTGAGATTGAATTTGAGGATGTGTACATAAATTTTTTTATTCATACTCTAGAAGAGAAAGCACGAGACCGATATAAATATTTTCCAGATAACTGCATTGATTCATGGACTAAAATGAAGAATACTCTTAGATTGTAGTATGGAGATAAAACAGAGCCTAGGTTTCTTTTATCATAATTTGAAAATATAAAAAAGAATCCTAATGAGTCTATTCATTACTTCAATACAAGGTTCAATAAGAACCTGAATAGGCTACCTGTAATCTTGAGGTGAAGTGATATTTCTTGCTTGATAAAATACTCTGATGCTTTTGATAAGAAATTTTTTTATTATTTAAGAGACAAGAACCCAACAACATTGAGGCACACCTTCACCATGGATTTGCAGATTGAAAATAACATCAAGGTAGTTGGTAAGCCTCCTAAGAGGGAAGGTATCAAGTTGATTAATCCATAGAAGCGGAGTCAAGTAAAGTTATAGATTTGGAGGAGGTTGTAAAAACTTTGCATTTGGAGATGTTAAAGAAATATCCTATAAAGCGGCCGAGAAGAGAAAGGGATTGGAAAAGGTTCCCAAGGTCATCATAAAGCACAAGGTCAAGAAATATTTTCAAATCATCCTAGGGGTGATCATAGATCTGATGACAGAGGAAAACGACTCGTGGGATCAAGAAATATACATTTCGAAGCCCATAAGAATAGAATTGTGCTGGTCCTTTGACCGCCGGAGTTACTTGCTATTGAAGAAGCCAATGAAATTGAGTTTTTGATAGATTTTCTTGCCACATGTCACATGTGATGAAGACAAAGAAGTTAAGGAAGTTGATGATGACATTGATGATGATGTGTTCATGGTGGGCTGCTCTACAAGCTCACAAAGAAGGAGCAACTTTGACTGAATTAATCAAAGTGCTTAACTATTACAGATTTCTAGGATTCCATCCACCGAGTATTGCCTCTTCCCCCTCTCATACTTTTGAAATAGATATGGTACAAGATTTTGAATTGCCTAGTAATGATTATAAATACTTAAGGGCATTAATGATTAAAAATTATGATGGAGGAATCCCTTCTGAGGAGGATAGGCAGTTGTTAATGAATATTGTAGTTGGCCATGAAAAGGAATATAACACTGGGAGTAAAGTTGTCAAAGGTGTAGGGCCTCAGGCCAAACCAAATACTCCAGTTCTCACCAATATCTCAAAATAAACTCCTAAGAAAGATACATCTGGATTAATCCTTGTGTCCCCAAGCAGAAATGGTATCCTTGCCCATGCTCAGACCATGAAAAATCCTTTGTTGTCAGATGAGTTTCTCAATCTTTCTCCAAATGTTGCCTTGCCCAAATACATTCCTTATGACATTACCCAAGTCTTGAGTCATATCAAGATTTATGTTCCAATTATTGAGCTACTTAGGATTCCTAGGTACAAGAAAAGGGCATTTGAGTATTTGGGATTGAAATAAGAAAGGATTACCTAAGGTAAAAATGTAAACAATGTTGAGGTTCCTCCTGCCATTGCAGAGTTGGGAAAAACCCCAAGTCTTTGGAAGAAATAGGTGAGCCACCTAAAGTATATTTGGGAACATCCTTGGTTGAGTCCCATGAATGTAGATCCATTTTTCACTACTCTGATTATTAAGGACATGTTGTTACACAACTATATGTTTGATTCTGGAGCATCATGAAATGTTATGCCTCTTGAGGTCATGAATGAATTATATATCAAAGTGACAACAGCTTATGGGAAGTGCACTGCCATGGATTCTAGAGAGGTGCTAGTGGTTAGATGTGTCAAGGGTTTGATAGTGCAACTTGCAACTTACCCAGGCAAGAACTTAAAACTAGATGTTGTTATTGTTGATTTCCCTACCAAATCGGGAATGTTGTTATCAAGAAAATGGGATGCTAGTGTGGGTGGTTATGTGTAGATGGATATGTCTTTTTCCACTTTACCTATTGAGGGCAGCCTGGTAAAGTTGTATGGTGAAAAGAAGATGCTCTATCTCATTGAGGATCCCAATAATACTTCCTATGAAGTATTACACAGCGACACCGATGAAGATAAGTTTTTAGATTTGTTAATGGTAAAGAGCACAAAATTGATCAATGTAAGTCTCTTAATCAAGTAGGTTCTCCTTGGACTTTGTTGTTTGATGGGGCTTGCTCTAAATTTGGAAATGGTGTTGGTATTGTTCTGATATCTCTAGGCCAGGAAGAGTTTGTTTTCTCTTTTAAACTCAACTTTGAGTGCACTAACAATATTGTTGAGTATGAAGCACTACTTTTGGGTCTAAGGATTGCATGGAAATATGACATTAGAGACATCATTGTTAAAGGAGATTCAAAGATAATTGTCAAGCAGGTTAGAAAACTGTATGCAACAAAAAATTAGAGAATGAAGCAGTATAAGCATGCAATCTGGGATTTCATTGAGATGTTTGACTCCTTCAACATAATACATCATGATAGGAAGAACAATACTCGTAGAAAAATTGACCGTATTGGGGTCAAATTTGAAAATTATACTATATCCCCCTATTGTGAGTATAATGTTGAGGTATTGACTAGGCCATCTATTCCAGACAATGTTAAACACTGGCAAGTGTTCAAAGAAGATGGCCAACTGAAAAGTTTTTTACTGAGAACCAAGGAGAATTTGTTGATCAGCGTATAGATTGGGAGCCAATGGTTTGTGTAGATGATGAAAATGAGTCTTTATTTGGCAAATACATCATTTAGTTGAAGATTAATACTATTCCCAAAGTTTTGGTAGCACTTGAATTAAACTTTGATAATGCTGATTGCATTATCAACAGACACATGACAACCTCAAGGGATGTTGAAGAGCATGACCTAGGCACAAAGGATAAACCACATAAGATCTAGCTAGGTAGCAATCTGAGCAAGGAATAAAAATAGTCATATGTCCAATTGTTGAAAAAATACCAAAACTACTTAGCATGGTCTTATTCTAAACTGAAAGCATACAGAGAGGATATTTTCCAGCACGAAATTCCTTTGGAAGCTTTTGCCAAGCTGTTTAGGTAGAAATAGAGGCCAATAAATCCACTCCTTTCCCTAAAGATGCAAGAATAATTGAAAAATTTGAGGGATGGAGGAATCATATAGCCCACAAGGTACTCATCTTGGGTTGCAAAATTAGTACTGTCAGAAAGAAGAATAGAGATATAAGGTTGTGTGTGGACTTTAGAAACTCGAATAGAGCATCAATGAAGGATAACTACCCTCTTCCAAATATGGAAAATTTGTTACAATTTGTTACTAGTTTGGAATTGTTATCCACCTTGGATTTTTTTTTTGGATATAACCAGGTAGTTGTGAAGGAATCAGAGTGAATCAAGACTTCCTTTACCTCTCCTTAGGGAACATATGCATCTGTCGAATTCCTTTTGGTCTATCGTATGTTGGAGCCACTTTCCAAAGAGAAATGGATGTAGCTTTCTCAAGCTATATTAATGATGTAATGGCCAAATATTCTCATTATCGTTCACGTTTTTTTGTAGTATTGAGTTGATCTCTTGCATGTTCATGATTATCTTTGTCCCTTCCTACCACACTTGGTTGGAAAGATTTTCGAGGAGTCATCTTTTGCTCGTGACCATTTCAAACATTTTATGCCAAATTATTAAATCAGTTCATTCCAGGACTCTTAGTACCATTTATTCTTATAAAGTTTAATTCCTCAATCAGAACTAGTTACCTTCACAGATGCCATATTCTACTTCAAGTCCTGCACTCGAGAACCTTAGAACACATAAGTGTTATCGCTAGGGTGTGGTTTCAATCTTAGCTTGTCAATATCAAAGATGTCTTTGGTCAAGTCAATCTAGAACCCATTCTTGCAAGTTTTAAATTTAAAAAAAATAAACAATTAAATAAAATAAAAGAGTTAAAATTGAAAAGGGCCCGTGAATAGGGCGGTTTAGGGAAAAAGGGGAATTAGGGCTCTTTATCTCTATTTTCATTTTTGTTTGTAGACAGAGCAGCCACCACCATGGAGGCGGGGAAAAGTTTTGAACTAGTCATGCACCCACCAAGATGTTGAAGAAGGCATGAGGGGGGGTGGCAGTTCGTGAAAACTAGGTTTTGCAACGCTTAAATTATTATCTACACTGCTTGTTCTCCCGGTGTTGAAGATGTCCAAATAAAGTGAGGAATCCATTATGATCTTTTTCTCTCGCATTTTTTTATTCCCTGGCACATTTTTAGGCAAGATCATCTCTCATGCCCTTGCTTTTGTGATAGTGTTTGACCAAATGAAAGAATGAGATAGATTCTCATGGTTTATTTTTCCAGCAGTTTGACAAGGTCATGGATTTTGGATTTTCCTCCAGCCGGTGTTAAACATGAGCTCTAGAACCTTGTGTGGACATATCACAAGGCATAAACGATAGGGAGGTTTTGTCAAATGTGGTAGTTACAAAGGCTTTGGTGGACGTATATGAATCGATCCATTGCAGCGCTTTCTATATCCAACCAGTTTGGCTTAATCCTTGCTTCTTGTGTTGGGGGAAACAAATTTTTTTAGCATTCATGTTTTAGTACACAAGGTCAACTTCAAGCCATTTCTATCAACATTGGCTTATGAGGATCAATTAAAAAGGAGTTTATTTGGTGCATAGCTAAAGAAAACACTCATTTAGCACTTTCCGTGAAATCACACTAACTTATGGAGAAGTTGGATCTCCTTTTCAACACATACAAGAGAAAGTTATAGCAGCTGATTGGAGTGCAAATGTGCTATAGTTTGCACTATAGACAACAGATAGCGAGTTGATCATTTTGTCATCAATTTTAAGAAGTCTCATTTGCAGCTTCCTAAATCACTGCAGATGCAGATTTGTAGTGCAGAAAACAACATTAAAACACATGGTCATTGTGATGGAGTTTGGGTTGTTGTTGCTCGTGAACTATTTGACGAAATGCCTAAGTGAGATGTTGAACCGAATCTTGCGGGTTTGATCGACTGTTCCTTCTAGGCATGGTTCATCTCTCCTTACCTTTCATAATTATCATGCTTTAGTTCTCATTTGCAACTTAATAGAATTTTAAAATATTAGGATTATAATATAGTTAATTGTTTTTATCAACTCGTTGCAAAACAATGAAATGTCATGTCATAACTCATGAAATCAAAATAACTCTTTTGCATTAAACCATGAACTTCCACCCTCATTCTGAGGTGATTTAGAAAACTTCCTACCCAACTAGATCGCTACAATATTGTTTTATCGACCAGATGAAATTGACTTCCCAGTAATAATGTTGATCATCTCTCTCTGTTTAAATAGATAATTTTTGTATTTTTCGGAGACTCATTAAGTACCCTTCGTAACTCTAAAAATGAGATGTTAAGCTTCAATCGTGTACCTTGTTATGTGAGGAGTCACCTTAACCTTTGGATCAACCTAAAATGAACATATGTGATTTGTTTGATGCTCTTATAGGAGCCCTATTTTACAACAATAGAAAGCTATTAAATCTAGAAAGTTGGCTTTCATTTTGAACCGCCATTTGAAACCTGGATAGAGAAATTATTATCCATCTTCACAAACCTCTAGTGTTTTTACTAGACAATTGCATGGAACCTTTAGTTTAGGGAAAACACTTTTCTGGATAGTTTGATAATGGAATTTTGTAGGCCTTTGGTCACAGTTTGACAAGGTCAAACTGGACCAATTAGGACCGGTGGCTTCAGAAAACTTGTCGCCATTTGAAGATTGTTTTCTAGTTTTGAGTTTCGTCAACTCTGTTGAATTATCCTTATATAGGGAAATTTGTAGGAATTTTCTCGTTGCGCGTTCATCCATCAAACATCAATTTTGGACGTGGTTTTTTGAGCCCTCGAGCTAACTTTTGTTCATTTGCACTAGGCCAACTACGACCAGTGGCCCCGGAAAACTAGCCGCCAAATGTAAACCATTCGCTAGTTCCAAATTCCGTCAGTTGCTATGAACTCTTGGTATATAAGTGGACACGTAGAAATTTAATCATGGTGTGTGTTCTCATTGGAAGACAACATTTGGAAGTGGTTTCTTAGCCTCTAAGCCCGTTTTGAATGTTTTTGTAGCTAGTAAGAAAATGTAAAAATAGAAAGTTGTGGGACCCTCGTCGGGTTGCCAAACCACCGTGGAAACTTTTGACACATGTAAATAATGGTTTAAAAATTCTATAGTGTAACTTGTGTGAAATAGAACTTTTGACAAAATGGTGTTTTCTCTCTTCCCTTCTCTTTCTCTCTCCTGGGTTACAAAATGAAGTGAAATGTAATGTAATGAATACATGTGTCTAAACCTTTTCTTTTGATTGCAAATTGTAATTATTATTATATGTAAATGAGAATACTGAAATATGTTAGTTATGTTAGATTAGGGTGGATGTCATGCCAACGATTTATCGCTGATTTCATGCTCACGTGGTTTTATAGGTTGAAAGAATGATGACAAAAAGGTGATGTGTAATTTATTAATTATCATTGTAATTTATATATTTCATTGTAAAAACAAACAACTCAAAGAATTCAAATGCAAATAGAAGTTTTTTTTTCACCAAATGCGAAGGATGGGAGAATCCAAAGCCATTTTCTCTCAAAAATAGGGAAAAATGCACTTCTCCTTAGAAAATTAGGGCAAGGTAACGAGTTTGTAAACAATCCAATGCACAAGAATGGAGCTACAACTTCACATCATCGATTTCATGAGGAAAAAACATTTAAGAGCACAAAGATAAAACGAGAAACATGATAAAATGATAGAGGATCAAAATGGCCACCAACAAGGTGGATCTAGAATCTCGATGTAGTTGAATGGGTACTAGGAGAATGTTGGGGATTTGTATTGGTTTCTAAATGTCGTCATAATTGATCAATCATGCTTGGGATCTCTTGAAGGAAAGACTCAAGACTATCTAGGGATTGTTGGATATGGTTAGTCATATCATTTGAGATTTGTAGGTCAGCTTTTTGTCTAGTTAAAACCATGAACTAAGTGAACAATCACTGAAGAAAAAGAAAAATTAATGTTTACAACAACTACAAATAAGTCACATAACAAAATTTTATTATCTTAATTATTTTAAGAAAAGTGTGAAATGATAAAAATGGCTAAAAGGGTACTAAGAAAAGGTTTTCTAAGGATAATTTTAGGTAAGTTTAAGGATGGATTCCTTGATATACCTGAAGGTATGTAAAGCCAAAATATATATTGGTTTTGGTACAAGGTTTTGTATTTGGGCTTACACCCCCACTTCACGGTCCCGTATCGATAAGGGTGTTGGGTACTTAGTTGATATACCACCCAACTTATCCTCTTAGTGATGAAATCCAAGTAGGTCCACTGGGAAGGATTTTTAAAATTAAAATTTGATATGATATGTGGTTTGGTTGTGTGTGAAGGAGTTTTCTTAATGAAATTATTTCAACTACTAATTAGACTAGGTGAGAGTGAAGAATGAAGGTGATTTTTATGATCAAAAAGGAAATATTTAGTTTGATGAGAACAATTCACACATAATGCAAGGCTAAAGGAGAAAAAAATAAAGAAAAATACATACTGTGATCACTAATCCTTTTTCAATTTTAATTTTACATGTTTTTGAAACAACACCAATGAGGAACTCCAAGCTGAAAGGTTAGATGATATTGAAAAGATAAAGAAACAAGAAGATGAAATATAAATAAAAAGGGACTAAAAGGTGCCACCAGGCATGGTAGGATGTTTGTGGTAATTTTTGGTTAGTTGCAATAGTGTTGAAATACCAAAAATATAATAAAAAAGGGTTTACCGATACATGCGTTGACAAAAATAATGTTGAGATGATTAGATACAAACATTGTAAAATACTCCTCCTTTCACCAAGTTATAAGACATGCATACAAATAAAAATAAACAGAAAAATATTATATAAGTATGTAACGAGATACTTAGTAATGGACGATTATAGAAATCCATAGGGGCTTCCTTAAAGGGAATTAAATCTTGTTATACAATCAAGTGATATAATATGATAAGATAAAAGATAATTACTTAGAGCTCAAAAGGGATGGATAGATACTTATTTGCATTGTACATGGCCTAGGCTAGGGATTTGGTGAGCTCAAAGTCCAAGAAATAATTTAACCAGGATTGTTCTGCTATGTATTGTATTTCACGTATCACTTTAAGTTGATCTTTGATGTCTTCAATTTCTGGTGCGAGTGTTATGGAGCACAAATTGAGCTTTTTTGAGATGTTAAACTGCGCCTAGAAAAATGTTATTGGATGATTGGGAAATTTAATACACTAATGATGGGGAGTGAGGTACTAGCAACAATAATAGTCAAGCTCGATATAACTCGAAATCTAAATGTCGTACAAACCATACATAAGCTCTGATAATCATATAGTGAACATGAATAGAATACAAACATCATTGTCTCCGAAAAGCTCATGAACAATACTAATCACAATATCAAAGACATCATCGCTCTCATAATATTCCTCAAATGAAGAAAACTCTTCTATGATAAGAAGTTTATGTTCACCATTAACTGTAAGGAGTACATGCACTGAATCAAACATACTGAACTTACATAATATGACAGACCAGAAATCGTAAACCCTTCTTCTTTTATCTTCACACTTTTCTAGACTATCCCAAAAGCTTCCCGTATTTCCTGGTGTAGTGAATGAGTTGAGGGAGTGCCTTATATAGGCCCATCTCAAAGCTTTTCACCGGAAACCGGTAAAACCTAGAAAAGGAGAACCTAAAACCTCTGTTACTCGGTTATAGGCATCCTTCTGGTATCAGCATACAATAGATAAACAATTGGAACAGTCAGAAAGTTCAAAAATGTTGAATTGGACAAATAAAGCTGTAAAGACTGTTCATGAGCAGGTCATAAGTAATACAGAGAGATTAGTCTCTCTTGAGAAAATTTTGAAAGCTATAGAATTAAGAAAGAATGGTGATTCTACTGGTGCCTTGAAAACATTGCAAGATAGAGTAGATAGTTTAGACAAATCAGTTAAGAAAGTAGAAACACTAGCCCAACATAACCACAGAATAGTTTCTACTGAGCTGCCACAAGCTCTAACTCAGTCTGTAACTGATTTGATCCAACCACTGGTTGATCATTCTACAACTATCAAGAGCACAGTCACCACTCAGCTGCTTCATACAAATGAACTGGTTGAAAATAGTATGTCTCAGATGCATCTAGAAATTCAGAAAACTCAACAGCAGGTTGAGAATATACAAGATTTGATGGACACCCAATTTCCTACCATAGTTCCTAAATTACATGAAATAAGTCAGAAAGTCACTGGAACTCTAGAAGGTGATTGGTCTAGAGCAGCATCCTGGTCAGATGTTACAGAGTTAGCCAGACGGTCTAGTAAACAACCACATAAAGAAATTCTTGAAGAATATAAGCCATTATTCTTTAAGGATAAGAATGTTAATATGCTTAAAATAGAAGCTCCAGAATATGATGAACAGATGTATTCTGCTGAACCATCTGGGTCAGGAATTGGTCCTAGTATAATTCAAGAACCCCTACATGGTATGACTAAAGTACAAACACTCCAGCCTAATTTCTACAAGCTTGAATGTAGGACAATCCCAGAGATAAAAGAAGTTGTTCATGCTATGATTGGTTGGGGCAATACACAGTTAGAATCCTATGGCGAAGCCCTAGGAATATTGCAGCTACTATTGCCAATGGATTTGTTGGCATACTAAAAGAATGGTGGGATTTACTCCCAGACAAAGAAGCCATTTTGCAAACTGGCTATACAGCTCTTACAGCTGCAGTAATCAAAGAATTTATTGGAAACATAGATGATGATAAAATGATGAACACAGCTATGTTTCTTAGAGCTAGATTGTGTGACATGTCTAGAGTCAAAGAATATCAATGTTTCATGCAGAAACTATATTACAGTTCAGGCAATATAAATGATGAAACAATGAGACTCCGGTACATAGAATCATTTCCACCATACTTTGCCACACAATACAAGAAGGCAATGCATAATCTCAAGACTTCAGAGCTCAGCTTTGGAGCCATTAATCAGATAATAGATCGACCAATGCAAAGCTTTGTAAGGAAAAGTGGGAGCGCAAGCAGCTCTCAAACATCAAAAAGCTTTAGGCACTGTCTTCTGTGAAAAATATTCTCTTGAACCATTCGGTTGCCCAGATTTAGAGATTACTCCTGCTAGACGCAAATCCTCTTGCAAGGATTGCTCTTTTTCAAAGGGGGAGGATCCGTACTACAAGAAGAAGAAAAAATTCAAAGATATAAATCCAAATTCAAAAAGAATTCGGATAGGCAGTACCTAGAAAACAATTTAAGTTCAGGAGATATAAGCACATTGGAAAGCATAAAAGGTTTAGACCTACATGCTATATTTGCAAAGGAGATCATTACGCCAACAAGTGTCCACAAAGAGATTCCTTAAAAGGGAAAGCTAAAATAAATGCTCTATCTGCTAAAGGTATAAATGATGATGAATATGCCTTAGTATCAGATTCAGAAAGCTTCTCATCTGACATCTCTTATGTTTCTCTTGAAGGAGATCAATGTAACATGATACAACAGGTATCAGAGATAAGTGATAGTTCAGATAATCAGTGGATATGATACCATACCATCTTTTGCTAATTTCAATATTAATATGGTATCTAATTTTGCTCATCCTATGATTCCTCCTAGTGCAGAGTTATTACGAAAGCAATTGGAATGCTTTCAAAGTGAATATGATAGTTGTCCCCCATGGGACACAACCAGAAAAATGTCCTTGAGCAAGAAGCTCAGAGAAATGAAGGACAAATATATCAGACAAAAGGAAGCAGAGCAGAATAAGCTGCAAGACGAGTGTCAGCAAGATATTCATTCTGATGAGCCATATGAGTCTTTTCCTGTAAGACCACCGTTCCAGCAACGCATCAGACAAAGACAGAATCCTGTCAGAGGAAGATCAGGACCCTGGAGAGGTAGAGGTAGAGGTAATACCCCACCTAGATCCTTTTCCTTTTTATTTCCTGAAGAAAGCATGCAACTGTCTGCAGAACATCTGCAGGACATCAGTCTGATAATGCTTCCATAGAAGCCTATAAAATCTGGAGAAAATCCAGAATTGAGTTGCTTGAGAAAGTAATTGCTAATGCTACAGATGAATATACTAAGTTGCTTGCAGAAGAAGAGAATGAGAAACAGGCTCCTGCAGAAAATCTAGAAGAGACTTATCAGCATATTGCATTCCCAGAAGAACGTCAGGCAGAGGTATGTACAGTGAGCAGCACAAAATCCTTTTATTGCTATTACCATTTGTATACCAAACATTAAGCCTTATGTGTTAGATGCAATGATAGATACTGGGGCTGAAATAAGTTTACTTCGTGAAAATGCTATCCCTTCAGATTGCTGGCTTAAGGCTAGTACTAAGATTAGATTTGACAAGAAAGAAGTTGTCTCTAAAGCCATGGCAAAAATTCTTATCAGTATAGAAGGTGTCTCCATGAATATAAATTTTATTCAGCATAACATGGAGAATTATGATTGTTTATTAGGAGTGGATTTCTTGAAAGAATGCCATACTTTCAGTATATCTAAAGATCATATATCTTTGTTCAACCCTCCTATTCAGATTCCAAGAAGGTACTCTTTTCAGTCCATAGTACCTCTTCCACAAAAAACAAAAGCAGTAAATAATATCTGGATTCACAGATCCATTGCTACTTGTCAGACAAGCATTGAGGAAATAGTTACAAAAATTAAAAAGAATGTCTGTAGTGACAACCCTCATGCTTTTGTGCATAGAAAGAGACACAGCTGCTCACTGAACCTGCAACTTATTAAAGATGCAGATGGAAAAGAGATTATACCAAAATTCAAAGCTCACCATAGGGGAATGATTCCTTCAGAAAGAAAGGAATGTCATGAGGAGATTCAGAAACTCCTTAAAGGTAATTTCATTCAAGAATCCAATTCTCCTTGGTCTTCAGCAGCTTTTTATGTGAACAAAAGAAGTGAAACATTTCTCGAAACAAAAAGAGATTAGTAGTTGATTACAAGCCACTTAACAAATACATCGCCGTGATTCAAAGCATCCTATTCCAAAGAAAGGATGACTTGCTTTCTAGAATAAAGAATTCAAAAGTCTACAGCAAGTTTGATTTGAAGAGCGGTTTTTGGCAAATATTTCTGCAGAAGATATGTATAAAACAACATTCATCGTCCCAGAGGACAGTATGAATGGAAAGTCCTTCCATTTGGTTTGAAAACTGCACCATCCATCTTTCAAAAAATCATGGATAAAATATATGGTGAGTTATCAGATTTCCTAATTGTCTACATTGATGACATTCTTATTTTTCAAAATCTCCAAAAGAACATGTAGAGCATTTAGAGAGATTTTATAATGTTACTTATCAAAATGGAATATGTCTCTCTCCTTCTAAAATTGAAGTCTTTAAAGAGGACATTGACTTTCTTGGCATAAGAATTAGCTCAGGAAATATCGAGATGCAGAACATGTTGTCAAGTAAAATCCAAAATTTTCCTGATACAATTCTTGACAAGCAGCAGCTACAGAGATTTCTGGGTTGTGTAAATTATGTGGCGGGCTTCTATAAAAACATTGCACGTGACGAGTTTTCTGAACAAAAGGCTGAAGAAGAATGCTCCTTCCTAGAGCCCTGATATGACTACTGCCGTGCAAAGAATCAAGAACCAGGTTCTTGAGCTCCCTCCTATGTCTCTTCCAGGCTCAGGTAAAAAAATTATTGAATGTGATGCTAGTGATCACTTTTGGGGAGCCATTTTAAAAGAGAAATCAATAAATGATAAAGAGAAAGTCTGTCGATATGCCTCTGGTGCATTTCAAGGATCTGAGGTAAATTATCACTCCTCTCACAAAGAACTGTTGGCTGCTAAAAAGGCCATAAAAGCATTTTTGTTCTTTGTCCAGAATGAATCTTTCATTTTAAGATCAGATTTAAAAGATTTTAAGAAAAGATTAAATGGAGGAGATCCTGCTAATAAGTCAGCATTCAATAGACTCCAGCGATGGGGTTTATGGTTCGATAATTTTGATTTCTCTGTAGAACATATATCTGGTAAGTCTAATTCTCTGGCTGATTTCGCCAAGAGAGAGCTTAATGCTACTAAGGCCGTAAATGTGACACAAGTTCGCATGAACCCCATGGCACTGTTTGGGATTACAGAAATAGCAAGAGACAGATAGAGGTTTTACGGTACCCAATGACCTCAAAGATATCCATTAATGCCCAGACTTTTCTATTATCAAGGGATTTTATATCCATCACAAAATTTGCCATGTCAGAATTAGAATGCAGACTTTTTGATCCTGATATTCCTGGACGTGAATTCCATACTCTACAGGATCCTATGGTTAAATGCTGCTTGCACTGGCAATGGAGGTCTTCATATGTCTGCGAAATGCCTGATCCATTACCAGTCGAAGGATTGCGCCTCCGACAGCTGATCCCGAGGCCGAATACTCTCTGGAGATTTGAATACTCCAAGCTGTGGACTGAAGAGAATCCTCTTCAGTTTGATCTCTGGAATCGACAACCATCCATTGGAGATAGGAAGTATATTTCCTCTCATTTTAAATTCTTTTTGCTAAAATTTCTTCCTACAAGGTTATCCGATTCTCCACTTTTGAATGTGCACCCTGATATTGCTAGAAATATACTAATCCAATGCAAAGTCCCTTGGTTTTTCAAGGTGAACTATTATGTGAAAATTAATAATGTCGAAGCAACTCATGTGAACGACCCAATGCTACCCTTTGGCATCGCATCATTCTCGCACCACACCATGACTATCCGTCCTCCCGCACTCCGGTCAAGATCTACGAATCCTTGATCATTATTTGTTCCCGACGCGTCGACATCTACAGCCGAATACTGATGGAACCGCTACAGTCTCCCGCATTTGGCTCGAAAGGATGGAACAGAATCTCGAAGCAGCTCCAGCACGAAGTGACAACACTAGCTCTGATGATAGTGATGATGCTGGCCCATCTGTCATCTTTGACAGTCCATAGTCTTTAGTTTTTGTCGGCCATGACGGCGGCAGCTCATTGCCGGTCTTTTTCAAATAAAGAGAAGATGCTCTCTTATCTCTTCTCGGTGCGTGGTGGACCCATGTCTATCTTTTATCACTTTGATGAGTGGTGTGTACTCATCCTTATCCCGAAGGAATCTAACCGGTAACGGAGGTTTTTGGTTCTTCTTTTCTAGGTTTTACCGGTTTCCGGTGAAAAGCTTTGAGATGGGCCTATATAAGGCACTCCCTCAACTCATTCACTACACCAGAAATACGGGAAGCTTTTGGGATAGTCCGGAAAAGTGTGAAGATAAAAGAAGAAGGGTTTACGATTTTGGTCCTGTCATATTATGTAAGTTCAAGTATGTTTGATTCAAAGTGCATGTACTCCTTACGCTTAATGGTGAACATAAACTTCTTATCATAGAAGAGTTTTCTTCATTTGAGGAATATTATGAGAGCGATGATGTCTTTGATATTGTGATTAGTATTGTTCATGAGCTTTTCGGAGACAATGATGTTTGTATTCTATTCATGTTCACTATATGATTATCGAGCTTATGTATGGTTTCAGACGACATTTAGATTTCGAGTTATATCAGAAAATTACTCTAGAATAGATAAATCAATTTATGATAACTACTAGAAATGACTAAAAATACAAGGATCAATGATGATCAAGGAAAAATGCTTACTTTGATAAAAGATGAAAAATTAGATTATGATTGATGCAGATGAAGTTTGACATTACAAAGATAAACTAGAATGATTATAGAAACATGTGAAATTTAGAAAATAGAGATTTATATGTATTTGAAGGGATAATGAGGAGAAAAAGGGTTGAGACATCGATCGACGATTATCACGAATCGATAACAATCACTGCTAAAATTTCAAATATTGTAAAACCCGACAAAATGATCAAATGAAGGATAGAATGTAAAATGGCTATGGAGGATGGTGTAGATGACTACTTACATAATACTAGTTAGTGCAAAATAGTACTAACAAAGATAAGTAACAACATACTAACGTTGTTAGATGTTTCTAAAGTTAGCAGATCTCTAAAACGCTAGATGATGACTTGACAAGATTTCTCCAAGGATTAGTAGCAGGGTGATGATTTTTCCAAGTGTAGTGATGTCATATAAAGGTGCAAAAATCCATTCCCAAATCCAACTTTTGATTAACTAGGAAATGGAGTAAGGAGTTGACTATATAGGATTGGAAACGTTCACAATGATCATCGACAATCACGAATCACCATCAATTTTTTTGGAAATGTAAAGCTGTCGAAAAGGAAAGATGGAAAATGGTTAAAACTACTTTCCATCAAAGGATTATTTTTTTCTTATGCATGGTAGGAGGTTATGAATCCAGATAGGAATAGGTTAGGGGTTAGGATGGTTATGATAAATTAGACTAGGTTATTTTTAAGTGGTTAGAGGAGGGTAAATTAGGTTTTACGACATTAGAAGAGGGTTTGTGATGGTAAATTTGATTATAAATATAATGGACCTAGGATAGTGATAATGATGATAATGTGATTGACGTGTGTCGAATTTCTAGGGGTGAAAAAGTAGTATCTACAACACTCTTTATATTTATACATATTTTTACATATTTGTGCACATATGTAGTCATCTATGGATGGGAATATATCTCTCCCAACCGTGCTAAGGTATTATCTATTTCAAAGTTACTTGACATTCCTCCACGATTATTCTCTTAAATTTTCTCTCATTGATCCTTAAGGTAAACACAACTACATGCGTTTTTAAAATAATCCTTCCTATAGTACATAGTCTAACTATGGAATATGGTCAATGCTCTCTAGTGTTACACATGCCTTCAACATTTTTCCAAAATCTACATCTATTACATACACATAATTCATCACTTCAAACCCTAGTACACTTATTTTAATCTAAGTCAGTAAGAAACATCTCTTTCTTAGTGAATATGCAACTCTATTTGATTTCCCACTTCTATGCTTCAAGAAAAATGAGTAATTCCGTAATAAATGAACCCATTTCACATGTCTACGAATCACATTCCCATTACTATTGATGAATTGTAGTACTTGCTGGTATATATAAAACTTAAACTCTTTAGGAAAAAAATAAAGCCTCCACTTATTTAAATATTTTACAAAGTAGTATAAAAATCATATTCATAAAATAAATACCTTCTTGTCGCATTTATTTTGTAACTATAATGAGCAATGGGTCTCCCCTCTTAACTCATCATGTCTGTAATAATTATTTATTGATGTTGACATGATCTTGCATAAGTGTTTTCATTAATAAAAAACCTCATTAATGAAAAATTGGATGATGAAGTAGGGCCATATCATGCTTAGGATGATGATTACATGATGATTCATAGGTATTCATGGTGTTATCAGTTGATTCAGTGAGAATAGATTTTTCTTGCAAGACCAATCAAATGATCTAGCTAGAATAGGTGATGGTGAATGGTGGAATATGCTTCTTGGTATCTTGAGAATAATTTAGACATGATGGAGAGCATGTTTGGATAGTTCTTGGGCACTCATATGAGATTCAGGGTGCAAATACATGTTGGTGACTATTTTATAGGTGCTCATCTTGACGAGGTATGGTTGTTATATTTCATGCAGATGAGTTGTGAAGATATATTATCCCATGGATGCATGTATTAAGTTTTATTATTATGTATCAGGAATGTTAGGATAATCTAGAGTGTTTTCATGATGAGTTATAGTTTTGTTTTAGTTGACCCTAGCTTTTATAGGGTAAAACCCTAAGGGCTTGCTATGAAAATGAGATAGGATAGAAATATTTAGAGTTATTTGTGACATGAAGATTATTGGAGTTGTTATTAGGATGTGTCATGATTTTTTGGGAAACATTTCCTATTTCCATGATGAGTAATTTGCATGCTATGTCAGTTTTGGTCAATCGGGGTCAAGAAGAAGGGAATTTCTAGCTCGAATTGCATCTTTTGATGGTCACCTTTATTTGTATAATTTACATGGTAATTTTTGGATTTCAAATATGTTTATATATTTATTCTAGAAGGTTAAAAAAATAATTAAGTCATTTTATCCTCAGTTGTTATAAACGAATGTTAAGAAGGTAAACAACTCATTATGTGTTTGAAACCCTATCTTGAAAGTGATTTCATAGATTTTATTCCTAATTGGAAATTTTTTATTTATACAATATGATTATTATTGGAACATGTATATACTCCTTAATATTTCAATAAATTTATGGTAGAGTTTATGGTGATGAGTTGACACCACGCAAATAAGTCGGTTTCGAATAAGTTCGAGTTTTAGACAAGGTTTTCCAAAGGAGTTGCTAACTAAATGACCATTATATGATTTATGTGATTTTTTACTGATGTACATGATGATTTTAGGACATGGTTATCCTGATATATGGGCAAATATTCTTCATTTATGTTAACCGGTCAAACGGAAGTTTGGGGTAGTTAGAAGCAATCTTAAGTAAAGTTGACATTACAAGAGCTACAAGAGGAGTTAGGAGGTGATTAAAGTTTTGTTATAAATATAATTTAGAGATAATTAAAATGGTATATTTTTTTTTCATGATGATTATTTTTGATATGGTTTCTAGGTAATTTTGTGGAAAAGAATATTTTTTTCTTTTTAGGACAAAACTACTTTTATTGAAAAATTAAGTTAGTTAGTGGATGAAATGGATTTGGTAATTATTTATATCACTTGGAATGTGAAAATGTATTAATTTGGAATCCAATTGATAAATTTTTAGGTTTTTAAAGTGTTATGAAGGGTGTTAACCCATTATATTTACAAAACTACATTTTGGGCAACTTGATTTGGTGAAGGAAAACATTGATGTAGTTTGAACCTAATGTTGTTTAAAGAGATATAAATTTATTAGAAGTGTTATAAAAGGATCTTCCATTTACATTGATTTAAAAAATTCCAAAGTTGAAGTATTATACAAGGAAAATACATACTGTGATCACTAATCCTTTTTTAATTTTAATTTTACATGTTTTTGAAACAACACCAGCAAAAGGAACTCTAAGTTGAAAGGTTAGATGATATTGAAAAGAAAAATAAACAAGAAGATAAAATATAAATAAAAAAGGGACTAAAAGGTACCACCTGTGCATGGCGGGGATGTTTGTGGTAATTTTTCGTTAGTTACAACAAAGATGTTGAAATACCAAACAACATAATAAAAAAGGGTTTACCGATACCTACATTGACAAAAATAATGTCGAGATGATTAGATAAAAACATTGTAAAATGCTCCTTTCGACAAGTTATAAGACATGCATACAAATACAAATAAATAGACAAATATTAGATAAGTATGTAACAAGATGCTCAAGAAAGGATGATTATAGAAATCAAAAGGGGCTTAGTAAAGGGTGTTAAATCTTGTTATACAATCAAGTGATATAATATGATAAGATAAATAAAATTATTTAGAGCTCAAAAGGGATGGATAGATACTTCTTTGCATTGTACATGGCCTAGGCTAGGGATTTGGTGAGCTCAAAGTCCAAGAAAATAATTTAACTAGGATTGTCATCGCTCACGTTTTGTATTTCATGTATCACTTCAAGTTGATCTTTGATGTCTTTGATTTCTGGTTTGAGTGCTATGGAGCACAAATTGAGCTTTTGAGATGTTAAACTGCTCCCATAAAAAGAAATTGTTGGATGATCGAGAAATTGTATATACTAGTGATGGGGTGTGAGGTACTTGGAACAATCATCTATAGAGAACACATATTGCAAGACAACAAATTTCACTAGAATAGATAAATCAAATTATGATAAATACCAGAAATGACTAAAAATACAGAGATCAATGGCAATCAAGGAAAAAAATACTTACTTTGAAAAAGATGAAAAATTTGACTCGATTGATGCAAGATGAAGTTTGACATTACCAAGATAAACTATAATGATTATAGAAACATGTGAAATTTAGAAAATAGAGATTCAGATGTATTTGAAGGGTTAATGAGGAACAAATTGGTTAAGCTATTGATCGATGATAATCATGAATCAATGACAATCACTACTAAAATTTCAAGTATTCAAAAACCTGACCAAATGATCAAATGAAGGATAGAATGAAAAATGGCTATGGAGGATGGTGTAGATGACTACTTACATAATACTAGTTAATGCAAAATAGTCTTCGACAAAGATAAGTAAAAACATACTAACATTGTTGGATGTTTCTAAGTTTGTGAGATCTCTAAAAGGTGGATGAAGACTTGACGAGATTTCTTTTAGGATTAGTAGTAGGGTGTTGATTTTTACAATTGTAGTGATGTCATATAAAGGTGGAAAAATTCATTCCCAAATCCAACTTTTTGATTAACTAGGAAATGGAGGAAGGAGGTGAATATATAGGATTGACGACGTTCACAATGATCATCGACAATCACGAATCACCATCAATTTTTTTGGAGATGTAAAATTTCAAAAAAGGAAAGATGGAAAATGGTTGAAACTACTTTCCATCGAAGGATTAATTTGTTCGATGCATGGTAGGAGGTTATGAATCCAGATAGGAATAGGTTAGGGGTTAGGACGGTTATGATAAATTAGGCTAGGTTATTTTTAAGTGGTTAGAGGAGGGTAAATTAGGTTTTATGACAGTAGAAGAGGGTTTGTGGTGGTAAATTTGAATATAAAGATAATGGACCTAGGATAGTGATAATGATGATAATGTGATTGATGTGTGTCAAAGCTATCTAGGGGTGAAAAAGTAGTGTCTACAAGACTCTTCATATTTATACATATTTTTACATATTTGTGCACATATGTAGTCATCTATGGATGGGAATATATCTCTCCCAACTGTGCTAAGGTATTATCTATTTCAAAGTTACTTGACATTCCTCCACGATTATTCTCTTAAATTTTCTCTCATTGATCCTTAAGGTAAACACAACTACATGCGTTTTTAAAATAATCCTTCCTATAGTACATAGTCTAACTATGGAATATGGTCAATGCTCTCTAGTGTTGCACATTCCTTCAACATTTTTCCAAAATCTACATCTATTACATACACATAATTCATCACTTCAAACCCTAGTACACTTATTTTAATCTAAGTCAATAAGAAACATATCCTTCTTAGTGAATATGCAACTCTATTTGATTTACCATTTCTATGCTTCAAGAAAAATGAGTAATTCTATAATAAATGAACCCATTTCACATGTCTACGAATCACATTCCCATCGCTATTGATGAGTTGTAGTACTTGTTGGTGTATATAAAACTCAAAATATTTAGGAAAAAATAATCCCTCCACTTATTTAAATATTTTACAACAGTATAAAAATCATATTCATAAAATAAATACCTTCTTCAGAATTTATTTTGTAACTATAATGAGTGATGGGTCTCCCTCTTAACACATCATGGCTCTAATGATTATTTCCGATGTTGACATGATCTTGCATAAGGGTTTTCATTAATAAAAAACCACATTAATGAAAAATTCGATGATGAAGTAGGGCCATATCATGCTTAGGATGATGATTACATGATGATTCATAGGTATTCGTGGTGTTATCAGTTGATTCAGTGAGAATGGATTGTTCTTGCAAGACCAATCAAATGAACTAGCTAGAATAGGTGATGGTGAATTGTGGAATATGCCTCTTGGTATCTTGAGAATAATTTTTACATGATGTAGAGCATGTTTGGAGAGTTCTTGGGCTCTCATATGAGAGTCAGGGTGCAAATACACGTTGGTGACGATGATATAGGTGCTCATCTCGACCAAGTATGGTTGTTAGATTGCATGAGGATGAGTTGTGAAGCTATATTAGCCCATGGATTCATATATTAAGTTGTATTTTTATGCATCAAGTATGTTAGGATAATCTAGAGTGTTTTCATGACGAGTTATAGTTTTGTTTTAGTTGACCCTAGCCTTTATAGGGTAAAACCCTAAGGGCTTGCTATGGAAATGAGATAGGATAGAAATATTTAGAGTTATTTGTGACATGATGATTATTGGAGATGTTATTAGCATGTGTCATGATGTTTTTGGAAACATTTCCTATTTCCATGATGAGTACTTTGCATGTTATGTCAGTTTTGGTGAAACAAGGTCAAGAAGAAGGGAATTACCAGTTTGAATTGGACCTTTTGATGGTCACCTTGAATTGTGTAATTTACATGGTAATTTTTGTATTTCAAAGATGTTTATAGATTGATTCTATAAGTTTAAAAAAAAATTAATTCATTTCATCTTCAGGTTTTTATGAGTGAATGTTAAGAAGGTAAACAACTCATTATGTGTTTGAAACCCTATCTTCAAAGTGGTTTGATAGATTTTATTCCTAAGTGGACATTTTTCATTTGTATAATATTATTATGATTATAACATGTATATACTCCTTAATATTTCAAGAAATTTATGGTAGAGCTTATAGTGATTAGTTGACACCATGTAAATAAGTCAGTTTCGAATAAATTTAGTTTTAGACAAGGTTTTCCAAAGGAGTTGTTAACTAAATGACCATTCTATGATTTATGTGATTTTCTACTGATGTACATGATGATTATAGGACATTTTAATCCTGATATATGGTCAAGTATTCTTCATTTATGTGAACTAGTCGAACAAAAGTTTGGGGTTGTTAGAAGCAATCTTAAGTAAAGTTGACATTACAAGAGCTACAAGAGGAGTGAGGAGGTGATTAGAGTTTTGTTATAAATATAATTTATAGATAATTAAAATGGTATAATTTTTGTTTCATGATGATTATTTTTGATATGGTTTTCAGGTAATTTTTGGAAAAGAATAATTTTTGCTTTTAGGACAGAACTACTTTTATTGAAAGATTGAGTTGGTTAGTGCATGAAATGGATTTGGTGATGATTTATATCACTTGGAATGTGAAAATGTAATAATTTTTAATCAAATTGATCAATTTTTAGGTTTTTAAGGTGTTACAAAGGGTATAAACCCGTTACATTTAGAAAACTACTTTTTGGGCAACTTGATTTGGTGAAGGCAAACATTGATGTAGTTTGAACCTAAGGTTGTTTCAAGAGTTATAAATTTATTATAAGTGTTATAAATGGATCTTCCATTTAAATTTATTTATCAAATTCCATAATTGAAGTGTTCTTCAGTGATCTTGAAAAAAATGGTGAAGAAAGGGTGTTGGAAACATGTATTTTGTGAAGGCAATGAGCCACTTGGGCCCATTAAATGAAATAATTTGATTAGTTCATGGTATTACCAACCATGAATTATGTTAAAATGTAATTTTAATTTTTTTGTGATTTTTAGATATTTAATAAAAATAATTTTTGTGTTAGGTTATTATTCTCATTCCAATGATGGGTATTTAAGGGTTTTTAGTCCATGAATGAAGGGATTTATCTAGGATGACCTACATGGGTCACTTGTGGATGTGATGATATATTTTATGGGATTTTTTAAAGTTAATTGGGTCAAGATAAAGTATGGAAACCTATCTCGCTTGAATTTGAATCGGGAGGAAGTTATTAAAGTGATGTTTTTCAGTGTAAATTTGAGTTAGTAATATGCGTGCATGAAGTGTGATCTATGTGTGATTGTTTTACATGTATGTGAGTATGAATTGAGAGATGATAAAATTTTTCCAGGTTTCAAAATTAAAAAAGTATTTGTGCAAGGGTTTTAAGCCTTGAGAGGTGAAGAAAGTGAATAAGTATGCAAGTTTGAAGACCTAGGGTTTGAACAAGAGGTTGTGAGCTGAATTTTTATCTCCAATGAGTTGTAGAAAAAATAATCATATATATAGATTGATTGGAAGGTGGTTCAGTGGGTGCTTGATCATCTTTCAGGGTTTTACCATATGTGTATAGCTGGTGATTCTCAAAAGTCGAGTCTATGCTCCCTATAGGGTTGTTTCTATACTAAAGTAGGGTTGGTCCTCCTTTTGGGGTTGATGCCTCACTAATTTAAAACATATCAATATAAATATTGTGTTTCAGTGGTTTTTATTCCCTTGAGGGTTTTCAACTTATATCTTATGTCTTGTGTTGATTCTCTTATTAATGATTCATTGCATATATGATATTTGATAGTGTGCACACATTAATGGATGGTTAAGTGGTTTTATGTTTTGAATAAGCATCTAAAATATAATTTAATTTTGTAAGGAATGATTCATCCCCCTTTGAGTATGTTTTTATTACAACAAATGGTATCAAAGTAGGTCCTTTGGATAATTTTTATCACTTGAAAGGAGATCCTTGAAGCATAAAAATCATGAGTGGATCCTCTACAAGAAAGAAACCTTTGTTTTATGGTGTGAATTATGATTTTTGGATCTTAAGGATGAATACCTATATCATGGATCTATGGTTTGATGTTTGGGAAGTTGTGGAGAATGGATATACTCCTCTTGCCACTACTCTAACTACTGATGCAGAAAATAAGGCATGTAGTAATAACTCAAAGGATTTTAGTGCCATCATATGTGGTCTTGGTGAATATGATATGGGAAAGGTAATGTACTACAAGTCATAAAAATGAAGCATGGGAAAAGCTACAAGTTTTTATGAAGGTGAATCAAAGGTAAGAATTTCTAAGCTTCAAACTTTTAGAAATTAGTTTGAGTCTCTCAAAATGAATGATAATGAATATATTGTTTCATATCTTCTTAGAGTTGACAAAGTGGTTAATAACATGAAAGGATTAGGTGAAGATGTGAAAGAATAAGTTATTGTTCAAAAGGTTTTGAGGTCACTAACTCCTAGGTTTGATTCTAAAGTATTTGTTATTGAAGAGGCAAAGGATATAACTACCTTGAAGATGGATGAGTTACATGGTACTTTGACTACTTATGAGATGAGAATAGGTGATTCCAAACCAGCCAAGAAAGAAATTTCTTTGAAATCTAAAATTAAGGATCAATGCAAATATGTGAAGGATGATGATGCTACTCCTGAAATTGAAGATGAAAAAATATTTGATATGATGGATAGAAGATTGAAACTTGGATATGGTAAGTATAGAGGTAAACTTCCATTCAAGTGTTTCAACTATGGTGAAGTAGGCCATTTTCTGCTAAGTGTCCTCATAGGCATGAAAAGGAAGATGATGAAGATCATGAAGTTGGACATAGCAAGAAGAGTCACAAGTTTAGTAAAGGTAAGAATAACTTTAAGAAATTTGACTATAAAAAAAAAAAAAAAGCTTCTTATACAAAGGAAGATGATGAATTCTTTGATCCTAACAAAGTGGTGTTTTGGATTTACGAATCTAAATCATATCATGAGGATATAGAAAATGAGGTATTTTTATGACTAATGATGCAATGAGGTCTTCTGGTGAAGGTTCTTCACTATTAGGAGATTTTATATGAGGTTATTACAGCTATTCTGATGAATATGATGAGGATGCCAAAGATGATCTTGAGGGAATTCAAAAGGAGTTAAATCATGCTAAGAGAGAACAAGAAGATGTGTTTACTAGTCAATGAATATGAAAATCATATTCGTAAGATAGAATAAAAGTAAAATTTTGAATCATGCTTGAGAAAAATGAGTCAATCAGATTATTAGAAGAAAACATAAAGTATCGTGTCTCAAGTTTTTAGATTGAGAAAATATGTGTTCAAAATTTGAAGAAGATATAGAGTTCCTAAGAGCTGATATATTATTAGACAATGTCCTTTCAGAAGTTTGAGAAAAGTTCCAATGATCTAGATGATCTACTTGGAAAACAAAGAGCAGTAGGTGATAGAGTTGGTTTGGGTTTCAAAAAGGAATATAAAGGAAAGGAGTTGAAGCAAGAAGACATGATTCCAAGAAAGGAGGAAGGTGAACCTATCATCAAGGAAGAAAAGAAGAAATTATTCATCAAGGAAAATTAGAAATCAAGGCCCATTATGTATCCTAATTACTTTAGGTATGAAATAAATTTCAATGCATATTGTTATTGTAGACACCTAAACTGGGTATGTAGACCCTCATCTCCTATGTGCACATATTTTATTCTATTCATACCCATTATTTAATTAAATTATGGCTTAATTAATTTATCCCCATTAATTAATTAAATTCCCATCATCTTTAAGTCCTATTTAATTAAAATCAATTAATTAATTAATCAATTAATCATGCCCTAACCAACTTCCATTTTGGAATGCTTTTATTCTAAATCTACACCTATACTTTTCCCTATGATTTTTCCAACATATCTCCATTCCCAGCTCATCTCCATCTCATCCCCAAATAACCCCTTCCCACCTAATTCTTTAAAGCATTCGAAAAGCTCCTAAAAAAATAGGAAATTAAACCATAAAGAAAAACATCCTCCCATTGAGGAAACTTTCCTCATGATCAGTGGAGACCCATCCCAATGACTGTAAACATTATAAAGTCAAGCATTTTATTTCCATTCATCATTGAATGCATGTGAATCAGAAGCTTTAATTACAACTTGCAAACAATCATCCATACCTAAATATTCTAGAAGCCATTAAAGACCTCCCAAAACCCCTTCCAACTTACATGCATCAATCGTGATCAGTATTTTTGTGACATTGTCATCATTTTACATTGATTTAATCATATTTATTGTATTATCTTGGTATTTCTTGTGTTTTAACCTTTTTACAAGATTAGAACATCAATAACATAGATCACATGCTTTGTTATCAATCTAATTTTGTAAACCTATACTTGTAATTTTTCCATTTGGATTCCCTTTCCTTGGCCTTATCCATCGACCTTGAGAGATCTCCATTGACTTGGCCTCAATAGCACTTGATTTTCTATTATAAAGCACCATCTCCAACTCTTTTATGTGCTTATCCCTTGTTCCATTTTTTAAAAATATCATCCAAGTTTCTTTATCACCAAAAATCAACCTATTTAGACTTAGACACCATTGACAAGGGTCCTTGTTTCAATCCCCTTCCTTAATACATGTTTCCAATTGTTTCCCTAGCTTCTATTACTTCAAATTTTTGTACATATTGACTCTAGCATTTCCAAACTTATGCATCTTCTAGATTGCATTCGAGATCTGTATAATTTACGCATTTCTCTTATTTTGTTAATCTAGTCTCGCAGGTCACTATTGACCTATCTTTGCATAGTTTGGGTCGCCATCAATCTATACCAATTACATTTTTTTTTAGTTATTTTAATCATATCTATATCTAAATCAATCAATAGTTCTTTCATGTTTTGTACTCTATCAGTCTCTACATATTATTATGAGATATTTTTTTTGCATCACCTTTTATTTGAAAATGGGGGTTGACATCCATTGAGGAAGTTAATACTTCTTGTGTCCACTTTTTTGGGAGAACCCCACAAAAATAATCTATTCAAAGTAATTTCACCCTATCTCTTAGATTTTATCGATTTCTGATGTAGCAAGAATCAACCATCTAGCACTCGTATCACATCCGAGGTAACATAAACCCCCTTCATTTTTGAGTTGCTAATTTCTTTAGTAGCTAGTGCATTAATTTGATTACAAACAAGAAATTTGGACAACATTCCTAGAACACCCAGTGGGACCACCCTTTAGGTGATCTCTTGCATTTATTCCTTTTTTCTTTTCTTTTTCTATCTTCTTATAACACTCGAGCGTAAGGTTCCACTTAATTTCTTATTCATGTTGGATTTCCGTATCGTATCACTCATCATGCAAGAAGTGCAGATAAATAGGAAGAGTGTTATCCAAATATTCTACTTTTTCCCTATTTACTCCTTTTTGCATCATAATCTCCCATTCTTTTTTGTGTCCTCATCCAACATCGCATTTTGTTTTGGGCTTGAAAGAACATTATTTTTACATCCTTCTTGCCCACATAACGTAAGTACGGGTTGGATCTTCTACATCACACATCTTATCACACACAACCTTAAACCTCAAAAATCATATTAACACATCAAAAAACCCCCTACCTAGTTTTTTGATTAGGATTTCATCACCCAATGGAAGACCACCTCAGAAATTCCCTAGCCATAACAAACCTAAAACAAGACATAGTTTACCTTCTCATAGGTACCTGGTTATCCATCTACTTTATTTTCATACTTTAAGAAAATAAAAAGAATTGTTTTCTTTTTTTTCTTGGGTAAAAAATAATTTCATACCCATATTCTTTGGTTTAGAAGCTAAGAGAATTGAACAAAACTCTTATTCAAATGATCCCTTATCTTAACAAATGTTCTCTACAATAGCCACCTCATTTGTACCATTGAGCACTCAATCATTCATTGACATCTCTTACCCAGAACCTATTGTTCAGACTTCAACTTTAGGTGAGACCAACCCATTATTTTACCATTAATATATCTTATCTAGCCTAGCAGCCCCACCATCAACTGATCGAACACTGGACCACCTAAGGTCCTTCTTGGTGATACTATGTTTCAAGAGCTTCTGGATGCCAATCTATTGGAACTTCAAGATTACCTTCTTAGGAAATCAACCCAGATTCCCCTAGATGGACAAAAAAATTCAACAACTTTATCCTTATCAAACCAATCCCCAAACTACCCAACTTACAGCTAATGAGATTTTCATAGCCCACCTCTCTTCCTCTTCCAACAATCCTTCGAATCATTAGACTACCTAGATAGCCATGCCTATTCCTCATAGCCTCCTAATAATAAACACAACAATCAACACTACTCTTCCCCTCACCTCTTTATTTGTTATTCCCACTAGTATCCCCAATCAATATGCCTAAACATCATACCCCCTATCTAGAAAATATGATCTTCTCACATCTAGCATGCCTATCAATACTTCTCAACCCCCTTTCACGGGTGCTCTACATTATGTAGTATCTAACCCCTTTCAACAATAGTATCAACTTGTTCATACCCACATCCCTACTCAACACTTATCACATCAGCCTACCCAATCCCAACAATCCTATCACGTTCCCATCACCCAACAAAAATATTTCAATAACCATCCTTTCAATCACATCCATGGTTTACCCCCAAAAAATTCCTTAAACACCAACACATCCACAAGTTCATCAAAAAATTTATCTAACCACTTATTACATGCAACCACCACCTCTCATCCCCTAACAAGCTATTTCAAATGATTCCATGCGTACCCTTATGAATATCTTATCCAACTTTCAAGTTGGTACTCTAGGAACCAATGTCTCATTATCATATGAGAAAAATTGCTAATGAGCCCATTCACCCATCCATACCAATTAAACCATATCCTCTACACTAGGAATCACCAAAATTTTCTAATTTTAACAAAAAAATATGATCCAAAACAACACCTTCATGCATTTAAACATGCATGTTATCTTATTGCACATGATCAAGATTTGATGTTAAGAAATTTCCCCATTTCCTTGGCTAGTCCCGCATTAGACTCGGGTACAATAGTACTCCTCAATATTAAATATTATCTTTCTCCCAAATCACGCAGTTATTTCTAGAACATTTTTCAATTAACATTGCGTGGAAAATAATTATCAATGATATATATGACATCAGACAATTTTAAGACAAATCCATTACAAATTTCATCGCATGATGAAATGTCACTATAATATAGTAATCCTTTCCTCTTCCGCAAGATGATATCATTGAACTCTTCTCACACTTGTGTGTAATGCATATATCTTTGAATTTAAAAATTAAATAATTCAGAACCTTTGACGAGGCCTTCACTATGGCCTGAAAACTTGAAAAACGTGCCCTCAAGTAGGTTCATTTAAAACTAAAATCAAATAAACCGAAACATGAATTTATTAAACCATACACACCAAATGAAAAATCAAAGGAAGCAGATTAATGTTGCAGTTGTTAAATCATCACCTACATCTCTATCTAGCATATGGACTCAATAATGAGTCACTCAACTAGCGCCTAACAAAACTCCCCTGGGAGTCATACAATACAATATTTGAAAAATTAATGACCGAAAACCTTGTCGTACTTCCCCCTATTTGACCAATTGATGAATTAATACTGAAAATTGTATGGTATCATTAAGACCATTACTACAAGTATCACCAAGTATAAGGCCACGACATAAAAGGATGTCATACTTTCAAGGATTAGGTCTAAGGACTCATTCATCAGGGTAATCTTCAAGTCGAAAATTCAAATTATTCACCCAATAAACCCCTTGACATTTTTAAACAAAATTTCCCAAAACATACATCAAAAACCTAAGCTACCACTTCTACCACATCCTAAACACCTAATGCGCATACTGTAAACAACGTGAAATTCACTTATCAAGAACCTATCTAATCCATAACTTCATCATCGATCAAATTCATTCCATTTAATATCATCCCTACATCTTTTATTCCTACGTCTTTCTCGACGTCCAACCCGACATCTACAACTACGTAACCCCATTAGAAAATTAATAATTTATGCCCTTAAATACATTCATGAAGCAACAATTTCATCTTATTTTCACATCGGGGTTAGTCCTTCATCAACTTCCTTATCCATCTAACAATCTACTTCATCCATTATAGTAGGTTTGACCACCTCACCTATATCTATTCCCCCCTTTCCCGTCATACCGTCTCTGTGGAACCCACATTAGTTCTTCCTCCCACTCTCTCATCCACATCAATTGTGTTTGTTGCATCTGCACAACCTTCTTCTTTCACCCAAAATTCATCATTTGAATAATGTTTAAAGGAAATTTACCTTGCAATGACCTCAAATGTTTGTTCTATGTCATCAACACAATTCCTGCAATCCCAACCTTATGTAGATCACCTCAAACAAATGTTTTTCCCTGTACCCACAACAACCATAGAATATTTTTGTAGCTCTCCACTTGATGTGGTTGCTACTCCTCTTAAGGATGCATTTTCACATACAAAATCTATAATCCTTGCTAGGGTTAAACCCTCTTATCCAAAATCACCTATTTCATAATCTTGAATATTTCAACCCATCAATCCAAAACCACTTAGCACTATAACACCAATCAACATCAAAACTAAATTATCAAAGCATCAATACACTTGAAATTTACCCTAAACATCTAAACTAGTGCTCTAGTTGCAACATATATAAAGCTTTTCCAAAACTTAGTGAAAAATTTTGCAATTAAGCTTCCTCCTATCAAGGCCTTTGACCTAAAAGGGAAGAAACCTTTATGGTTTAATTCCAACCTTATGTGTGCCTTTCATCATACTCCCAGACATGATACTGAGCATTGTAGAGCACTCCAAACCATTATTCATAGACTCATTAAAGAGGGAAGAATTTCCTTGGGAGTCAGCTAGTCCTTTCCTTCCACATCTAGTTTGACATCATATATTTCTCCCTCGGAGATGATACACTCAAAAATGGCCCTCCTTTGTTTCTCAATGCATTTTGGGTGACTACTCGATCGGGCCCACGCGAGCCCGAATCAAAGTCAGAGCCAAAAACTAAGAAATTCCTCTTCATCTATCATCATAACGATTTGACCACACTGTAAAAACTAAATGTTTTTATATTAGCTACTCCTAATCATACTAAACAAAGTATTATTAGACAACTTCATTAAGCTCCAAAGTAAATTTTTTTCTCTAGGATCTCATCTAAAGCTCGCGATCATATACATGCTCTTAGTGAAAGCTTAAAGCATATTCCAACATTAAATGATGAAGTTCAGACCTTCGCATCCTTTGGAAGAGCACTTCCTACTTCTACTACTATATCATTCAATGATATGGAAATTCTAGACATCCCACCAGAAGAACATGACATTACCCTCTTTATTACGGTTAGGATAAATGTTACGTTCACTCAACGGTCCATGATTGACACTGGGGAAAGCGTTAATATCATCCCTTCACATAATTTTGATCAACTTAAGATTCCACAAGAATATGTCGCTCGAAACCTATGGTTCTTCGCACCTTTAACTATGCTATCACTCCCACCTTAGGAATGGTCATTCTTCCCATCGGTGTCGGTGAGAAGCTCATCCATTGGTCTTTTATATTATTAATGGATATTTTAATTACAATTTTCTTCTTGGATTACCATTGATCCGTACCATGTGTTGCATCCCATAAAAATTCATCGCTCCCTTAAGTATGAGCATGAGAGAAAGATCATAAAACTTCATGGGGCCTCTCCTCCCTTCCAAGGATGCAACATGAATTATAGAGAAAATGATGTTCTCATCCCTAATAATGATCCATCCGTACTCGTCCACAAATCATCCATTCCCTCATAAAAATCCCTAACAAAGACTCCATGGATAATGTAATGGACAAAATTATGATGGGGAGTATTGACTTCTCATGAGCAACTCCCTTCCAATCCCAAACCATATCAGTAGACCCGATAAGGTGCCTATGTACCAACCGGATATTAGGGATGTTGTTCTTTTCATCAAAGACATTGTCATTGCAATCTTATTTATGTTGGTTTTTATAGCCCCTCTTTCGACATAGATGAAACTCCACATGATAGGATTTATACTTGGTGGCTTTAGCTTTCTAGACAACCCATATTTTTCCTATAACTATTTCCATCGTTATGCATTGAATGGATTCATATTAGGTCATTATGAACACAACCCACATATCCTTATTCCTAACCGGTGTTGCAAACCTTATGAAAAGTTTGGGTTAGGATACGGGAGTATTCCCTTGATCCCACTCCACCTGTAGACACATAAATTCAGTATCTATGTCATTATTCAACCATGTGGGCATATTTAATAATTTATTTTAATCATCCTCCTTATTTAAACAAATTCCCATCCAATCCTTGTTAATTAGTTAATTCACAATAATTAATTAATCATTTAATATTTCACATTCCTAACTATCCCATCCACATTGAGCCTATTAATTAATTAATTCATTCATATTAATTAATTAATACCCTCATCCATTTCCCTAACCAAATTTATAATTAGGATGCTTTTATCCTACATATAAATCACCTTGCTTTTCTAGCTTTCATCCCATCTATTTTTATGCCCTAACCACCTTGGATTCATCCCCAAGTCATCTAATCCTACCAATATGATTTAAATCATTCGAACAATTATTTAAGATTGTCAAAGCCCACCTTAAATCAAAATCAAGCCTGAAAGGGAAACTTTCCCCATGATCGAAATGACCCGGTCTAGCCCGCCGACCCTTTAAGTATGTTTGATTTCTTTCGATTCCACATGCAATCACTCAATAATAAAGCAACTAGAGAGTAATTAGATATTCTTCATGACTTCAAAATTTTCTTGTGATAGTCATAGATATCCCATCCATCATCAAACATGTTTTCCATCACCATGATCTTCCTCCGTGATATTTCTTGTTTTAATAGTGATTTTATCAAGTTTTCTATCATATTATCTTTAATTTCTTATAGATTAACCTTTTACAGGTCCAAACCATCATCTAGCCATCACTTAACAACCTTTAATTCTAGTCCTAGTTCTTGTACATTTCCATATTCAACTATTTCTTCTTAGCCTCATCCTAATCCTACTAAAGCTGCAAACAATTCCCCTTGGTTGCCATTGACTGTGGTTTTGTTTATCCAAAACCTATATAAATACTCTTTTCTACCAACTATCTCATCTCCCAATCCTTGGTTGTCTTTTGTAGATCTTCCTAGAGGAACTATGAGTCCTCATCTTTTCAAATTTCTCCTAGACCTCGCAAGTCTACATACTTCATCTATAACTTCAGATTAATCTTCCTAGGTCACAAATGACATTCCTATATACAATTTAGGTTTCCATCAAATATACTTGGGTAACCTTTATCTTGTAGTTATTATCATCTAAATAGGTTTAGATCAATTTATGTCTTTTTTTAAGATTTAGTACTACTTTTGTTTTTGCATGTACATGCTTTATTTCAATCTCAACAAAACAAACAAGGGTGACATCAAAGCAAAGGAAGATAATTGCTTCTTGGAACTATAATTGTTTTGACAACCCCCACATCTATCTATCTAATCAAATCCTATTTCAGTCATACTTACAAGTTTGGCCACAATAACAATCCATCATTTAGTGCTCATATCTATTATCAAGCATCTGAGGTAACATAAAGCCTCTATCCTTCTGAGGTTGATAGTTTGTTTAGTATCTAGTGCATTCATTTACATTAAAAATGAGGGACATGGAAATAATTCCTAGCACACATGGTGGGACCACCTTTTAGGTGATACCTTTCTTTTATATATCTTTCTTTTCATGTTTTAAACTAACCCCGTAGTGTGAGGCTTTGTAACATTCCTATTTTAAGAATTTAGAAATAAGGAAAATAAATAAATTTATACATAATGTTCTATGTTCTAAATAAACATAATTTAGAACACACATTCCATGCCAATCAATCTCCTAATAGATAACCATATGCATCTATAAAAGACTCGATCAACAACCAATCTCTCATTTCATGACTTAGTTTCTAACTGATCTCTCATGTTAAATTAAATTATTGAATACTACATGTATACTAAGTATACCGGTTGTCTTACCCTATTACGGGTATTGAGTTTTCCCTTTAAGAAACCTATCCGAATGTTTATTACCAATATTAAACTGAAATCCCATTTCTTAAACTAGGCAACATAGACAACACAACAAGTAACTTGCGATACTTTGGTGAAATCTTTCCAACATAATGTTCATGTTACTATTCCTAGATGACATACTTGTCTAATGAGAATAAGTCCTTCACCCCACTCATCTATTATCTAGAATGGTCTTCACTAGCTCTTGTCAGTTCACTTATTTAAGGTTGTGCCTAACCTCAAGTTAGTGATATAATTTGGTATAGGAAATCACTCGCGATGACCTAAGTCAATTGGATGTGCCTAGTTACCCTAAGCCAATGCGAGTCACTTCCTATGCTAAATTATATCCCTAATCGACCTAGAAAGAAACTAAGTTCGAGTCTAGATTTGTGTAGATCTAGATGAACCAATGTTGAGGGGTGTTGCAACATGTCAACCGTAACATCAGTATCCTCATGAAGACCCTATCCTTCATGAAGGTAAAGTCTTGTAGTTGTCATGTGCTAACATTAGATAGAACTACCCATATTGATATACACACCTTGAGAAGAGGTCATTTACGACATTTATTTCTTAATTAAGATTCAAATTATAACAACCCCGCTTAACCCTAATTCCAACAACCCTTAAGTTTTTCATCCTTAATTGAGTTTTTAATGTAATACGGAACTCATAAACTTATGATTACTTTTATGTTCATTAAATTTTGCTTAACGTGTAGTTAATTGAAAATAGAAACAACATCCATCATAAGATTTACTTAATATAACTCAACCATTCATAGCCTGTTTAAGATCCAAAATAGGTTCCATTAAAGTAGACTTCATAGAGATGAAGTCTAATTGATTATGATCTCATGTACCAAACATTTGTTTTGAAACCTATCAAGGTATTACTCAGAGGGAGTGAACCTTCCTTTTTCTAGTTAAGTGATAGGGTTTGTTATAACCTTTTCCATTACACGAGTCATGGTAGTTAAGTTATACTTCTATTATCATATTTTCAATAAACCATGCATGATTATATAAAATAACATCGATGAATTCCAAATTAATAAGTTGCATTCAAATAAGGGATATTGTAACTAATTCCCATACATCCAACTTATTTAGTTACAATAGAAATAAGGATCCATTCAGATAAGAATGATAACAATGTAAATAAGATTACCAATTTCCTTCATATAATTCACCGGGAAATGACATATCAAGTATGAGTAACTCTCAATCTTCTTCAATTCATCATGGTAAAATACATATTTTATAGGACCATACATTTTAGACATATTCCATGTCAATCAACATCAAGATCATTAAAGAATACAACATTTCTTCTTTCAATACATTTCAATAATGAATCATATTTCTCAATAAAAGATCGAGACTTTAAGAAACCAATACAACATATAAGTTATGGCCTTCCTTTATCACTTATTAATTCCATGTGTAAAAATTTTGAGCACAAGTCGGTTCATTCAATCGAGCATGATAAACACTAAGCATTAAAATGATGTGCTTTAAACTAACTGTTTCATAAAAGAAACTCTCTTTTGTTATGAAACAGAAAAACCAAGAAAATAGATAAATAATAATTAAGAAAAACCATAAAAAAGAATGGTTAATCAACCTAAAATAACATTAAAAAAATATCATGGTATAATCAGCACTTTACAACATTATATTAGATAAGTAATATTTCAACCAAATTACTTATCTACATCAATTAAAAGTACTTACTACTTATTTCTTACATAATTCAATCTGAATTAGAAATACAAAAATAACTCCACTATTTTCCAAACATAGAGTTACTTTAAGAAGTAGGAACAACAAACTCAACATTACAAAATTCCATAAAAAGACATCTACAGCCAAGAAAATTCTAGCTTCTTGAAAGGTTTTAGGGTGAATCATCTACAACATAAAAATAAGAGATTCCCATTTCAGATGCTATACCCAAATTCATAGTCCATGATATAACCTAAGCTCTCAAGTTATGCCACACATTAGAATTAGGAAATTATTGCCTCAATAAAAGGAATATAACATTAATGATCCAAAACAACGTTAATTCCTTCAATAAAAATCAAGTGAATAAGAGAGAAGTATCAACAACTACTTGATGCATTCTAGGAAGTAATGTAACTGACCGATCCAATCTATATACAAGTTACACAAAAGAGGGAAGGTCGAACTAAGATAAAACAATTAGAGCTTCCTTTCCAATTCGGTTAAACTGAATATCATTTCATAACTCAAAAGAGAATACAACACATAACCCCTTACATTTTCCGAAGGAGGCACCAATGAAACTTTACCTCAAAGAATAAAAGAGAAAGGAGTCAATCAACATAATTAGAGGAGGATTCCAACATTCCTTCATAAGCAAAGAATGTCGTAAAAGAATTGGTATAGGCCCAATCATAACATCCTTTAACCCTTTTAAACATAAAAATCATACACCGAAAGTAGTTAAATGAAGCATGTGACCGCAAAATGCAAGTCAAGTTTCTAAATAAAGTTCCCCATCATGAAGTAAAATCAGTAAAAATATTACTATTCTCATCAAGAAAGAGAGGTAATAACAAGAATTGCTAAATAAATTACAGGAATTAATAGCCTTCAACGGTCATTCTAAATCATCAAGTTTCAATCAAAATAACCATAGTATTTCCATTCCTTCAAGACAATAGTGTAAAAATTAGTGATAAAGACTCACATTCGAATCCTCATAGAGGTGAGGGAAAAACATCTTATGAATGGACAGAGAAAGATCCATCGTGATTTGATTTCAAAGAAGGTGTAACAAAAGATCGACATGGCTTATTTATAGGTGCACAATCTATCAAAGATAGATGATAAAAAAATTCATTACATTTCTTGGGACAAAGTTAAAATGCACACTTCTAATAAGTCAACAAGGTATTTTATTCCTTCCAACTTACTCGAGATCAAAGAAATTGAAGATTCTAGAAAACTAATTATTCTAAACTGATTTGGTTAGTTCCAAATCACGAAACGTTGACCAAAAATATGAATATAAATTCCTTAAAGCTTCATGATACCACAACAGGAAGGATTTAACAAGTTTACTCTAACAATTTACTTAAGATATTAACCTGATCAGGAATGGGTATGTTTAATAAACAAAATCTAACTCAAAAGTGGAGTAGAAAGCAAGGTCAACATCTATCAAGCTCAACAGAGCTACCGAAATAAAACTAATTATCAACTTAGACAAAACCAAATTTTGAAATATCCACAAACAAAACAGGGCTTCATCTATCCAACCTTTAGTTCAGTTTTCCTAAGATTTAATGAAAAACCCAATAATATTTAAAGTTCAAAAGGAGGAGACTTCACACACATATATCCTCAACAAGATAACTTCAAAATCTAAGTGTCCAAGAAAAAATTATCACATAGTTTCCATAAAAGAAATTAATTCAAGCAACTTAGTTTTAACTGAAAAGGATAAGAGGATTAATAAAACATTCATTCTTGTTTCCATACAAGTTGAATCCAAAAAACAGAAAATATGATCACCCAATATCAACTTAGCTCTCATCGAATGCAAGGTTCAAAGCAGTGAAATTTTCTACAACAAATTTCAAAGAGAAGTGGTTCATTCCTTAATTTTCCCATACGGGTTCGAGTTTACACAACACTGAACCAAAGATTCCATTTAAATATAGTTCCAATAGAAGCAACAATACTTTATCAAATCAAAGATGCAATGGAGAAGGATATTATTTTACCTTCTAACAACCAAAACAAACAAACCTAGTTCAAAACTTAAAGCAACATTAAGTTTCCATAAACCTCCTTTTAAGAAAACAAGTAGGGTTCACATATGTTCAACATTACTCAAGTCAGAACCATATTTAAGGTGTGATTCACCATTAAATAAATAGGAAAACAACCCTCTTCCTACATTATCAAGCAAATATTCTTCAACAAAAATACAGATAATTTTCAAGCAAAATTGCATGGTAACCATAACAAAAATAAAAACTCATTTATTTCATGAGAGAAAATTTGTTTTAATGAAGATGTTTAGAGAAAAGTAGAACAACTTAATGGATAGAGCCTATCATGCCTGATAGTGCTTCTGTCGATTCGAAGAAGATTTCCAGCCAAGCCTCCACAATTCCTTCTTCTCCAAACAAAGTCAACAACCAAAAATTCTTTCTCATATGCCTCTTATACCTCCATTGGATTGAAAATAGTCCAAAGGAGCTAAAAATAGAAACAAATTACAAATAGAACTACTAGTTCGAAGAACCAAATATCTCCATGTAGAGAAAAAATCAAAATGCATGAAAGACCAAACAACCTCCCAAAAATCCACTCGCATGGTTTCCAAGGTAGTTTTCTCACCAAAACCAATGATAATTAATGCCATTTAATTTCACTTTCCCACCTATATCTAAAGATGGAAAGTCCAATTTCAATGATAGCATGCATCACTTAACTCTAGTAATGATGCCATCTAGGATTCCTCTAATTTCCATGCCTCTTCTAAAACTCGGCAGTACCATCCCATAAATTCAAAATCAAATCACTTAAATGCCATAGAAACTATCGCCACCACCTTCCAATTGCCATGCGACCCCTTAGGTCCCCTTTCATCTTTAGATTAGTTTAGGTTAGATAAACATTAGTTTAGGATCTGACCTTAGGTTAGATAAAAAGTATTTACCTTAGGTCATTTTAATATTGCCATAGGTAACAAGCCATCATAGATTAAGCCATTATAACATCCCAAATTTCTTATAAGATTAATTAACTACGGTTAAGTCTAATCAGGATTAGACGAGATCATCATTGTGTGTAAAATTAATTTGGTTCGTCATGTCATGACCCACAACTTCTACTACAGTCATGACACTGTTGAACGGGTAACCCCGCACCCACCTTGATGATCCTTCCTAAACATGATTAGGCCTTGATCATAGGTAAAACAGTTCATAAACGATAACGAATCTTTTGGTTATTTGTATTTCGGTTACTTTATTTTAATCGGTTTAGTCGTCTTTTGTTTTGTTCGACTTTTGCAATGACCGTAATAATAACTACCTCTGTTTTATTTGACGATGCTATGTCAAGCCAGCTTTATGAGAATATTTGAATTATTATTTACAGACTTGGTGATTTTCGTTTATTGGAATGTTTCGTATGGAACATGGAAATTCAAATAATAATTATTATAATATATTGTTGGTAATATGTGGACTTGTATTATGATGATTAATTTTAACTTAACCATTAAGTTGGATAACAACTTAAATAAAATTAAATTAAAAATTAAAAAAAATGCAATATTAATTTGTAAAATTAGTAATGTATATTCTAGAAGGATTTGGCATGTAAGTCAAAAGTTATATTAAAAAATATTAATTTTAATACTTAAAATTCATGGGTTTCGTAAAGTGAAACACCTTTACATAACACAAGTATGTGGCATGCATTAATGCATGTGCCAACATTGGGAAGCCCGAAAATTCTCGAATATGTTGCCCAACTATAGTTTCTTTCATTATATTTGTTTCTTTTATTTCTCCTTGTCTATTTTCATTCTTCCCTTCTGGGATACCTGCGTGAGTTTTAGAGGAAGGAAAGATTCAACTTGTTAGATCTGGAAGAGTAAGAGGATTTTGGGTTTACTTGTGCATGTATATCTTCTCGGTTTTCTCTGCGTTCTTTTGTAAAAAAAAAAGATAACACATTTTGTTTTAATGGCAATCAAGGAATTTGTGGACAACTTTTTATTTAATTTTTGGAGATGAATTTGAAAAGGAAATTGATGGATTCTAATTATTTTAGTTTTATTTGTGTGGTTTTAGCTAAACCAAGAAAAAATGCAGATGGGGTTTGGGGTTTTGATCTGCAAAAATAAAAATAGAAATGAAAGTTGTTAAAATTCCTTCTTGCATTAAAATATATTGTACCGAAAAAAAAAGGACTTGGGTTTTTTTGTATTAGAAAAAGGAAAAACGTTTTTGTGAAGATGGGTGTTCCAAATCAATTTTATTTTTCTATTTAAATTTGATTTCAGGAAACCAAATTGATTTATGCCTCTAGGTATTATTATGGTCAAACAAAAATTTATTTGTATGAGCAAAGCAATTTTTGGGTAGTGAGAAAACATTTTTCAAGGTATTTCTATGTTTTTCCAGGTATTTCATCATTTTGCTTGATATATTTGCTTTCAGATTCTAATAATTGCTAAACAGAAAAAAATTAATGTGGGAACAAACTGATTTGGATATGTACAAGTCGATTTTCCTGTAGGTATAATTTTATTACCAGATTTTTAAAAAGTGTTAATAGTCTATGCAAGATGACTTTGTTTTTCTTAAAGGATTTTGTTACAAGAAGTGTTAGAAATTTCATCCTATTATTATATGCAAATATACTACAAAATTATCATCCTATGGTATGTGGTTAAATTATTTTTTTGATCTATTCGTTACTGAAAAGAACATGTTAAAATTATTTAATAGTGGTGTTTTTACACTTCTTAGTTGGGTTGTTCATATATATAATGTGTGTGTGTGTGTGTGTGTGTGTGTGTGTGTGTGTGTGTGTGTGTGTGTGTGTGTGTGTGTGTGTGTGTGTGTGTGTGTGTGTGTGTGTGTGTGTGTGTGTGTGTGTTTTGATTGTTTGGAATGAAGATATTGTGTGTTTTATAGAGTTGCTCACTAACTAGAAATAATATGTTTAATTTATCTTATTAATAATATTCTTAAACGCGTTTTGTGGAGCTACTCATTAACCGAAAATAAAATGTTTTTTATTTTCTTGATTAATGATGTTCTTGGACTTTTTTGTAAGCTACTCATTGATTGGGAGGTAAGAAAAATAATATTTAAATCTGCACCATGTCAAGCATGATTTTCTTATGGTTATAATATGAATTAAGATGTTAAATGATTATGGTGTGATTACTTTTATTTTGTGATGGTAACTTATTAAAAATAAGGGGAAAAAATGTGTACTCTTCTTAAGCATATTGTTCCTACAATTTATGAAATTTTTAAATGTCATATATTTATTGTTTGAAGCTTAAATAAGGATGTCTTGATCCTTGTGATTAGAGGGAAACATGATCACTGAAATAGAAATTGATTGTTCTATTTTGAGCATCCATGGTTGTATCTTGATGAGAAATATGTAGTAATACATTCTCAGTTGTATTATTACCGCACTTGTTGATAAAACAACATGTATATCTTTTCATATTTTACTAAATAATTGCATCAGAAAATAGAGTTAATGTTCATGCCAGTTCATTTTGAATTGACGTCATACCACTACTCCATTCTTGAAGGATAATTAACCATCACATTCGGCTATGCGGAAAATCATGACTTGTGAAATATTATCGTAAAGGAGGATCAAAATGAGTTACTTGGATTTCAACTTTTGATCTGAATTTATTGGGATCTTGGACCCATTGTTAATATTAAAACCTCACTATGTGTGGGTTACTGATATCCGTTATATATTTTTTTCGACGGCATATGAAATTTAAGTTTTTAATAAAGACATTATTACTTTATACAAATAATATCTCAATATGAGTAAATGATAAATACTAGAATTAAGAGGTATTATTTATCATAAATTGTTATATATATTTATTTTATATTTACCAATGTATGAAACCCAAAATTGGACAAGTATTATAACATTCAATTGTCTTGTAATTTCTAAAGTAAAAAGCTATTTAGTGGTGTAGTTTATTAGAGGAAGAATTAAATATATATTAATATATATATTTAATATGGCCTTCTTGTAAACTTGGTATTAATAGGTTAATATTGTAAAGCCTATTGTATAGAGGATGAAATAGTATCATAGTAAAAAGGTAATTTAAGGTTAAAAATTGAACATTAGGAAATGGAAAGGTAAATTGATGAAAAGATCCATTAGGCATATTAAGGGATAAGTACATGCGAATGTTGATATAGTTACATTTCAAAGCATAATGAATGTACTTATCTCATAATGATCCTAATTGGCTTAGCATCTATCTCAATATAAACTCTTGCAAGATAATTTTAATTGGAAATAAAGTAAATACAAACTATAAGATCTAGATAATAGTGAAAGGGATAGTTGTGAGGTGGTGGAAGACTTAAAACTCATAAGACTAGTGTGTTGTATTGAGTTTAACCGTAACTGCATGGCGAATAACTTTGGCCAAAGTAATACATTGATGGTTGTGCATTGTCTGATCACTTAGTCCTCCAATTAAAAAAATTGTCAATAACCTGATCATGGGAAGTTGAACACTAAACATGAGGTAGGAAATGGTCGGATAATGGAATACAAAGTTGGGAAACTAGCTTTGTTGTAGACCCAAGGACTTTCACATGGTTCGTATAACCTGATAAAGGTTAATCCGAAATGCTAGTAAGCATTATCACTCGAAGTAGTGACAAAGGAGATCATGGAGATCTGGATACACCCTTCTCATGGATGTTGTCGAGATAGATCAAAAGAACAAATCTGATTTAATGTATTCGATTAAATTAATATTTACTACATCATTTGTGTAAATTATTTTTATGAAAAAATTCCTCGTTTTCCAGCTCTTGTAATTTTAAACATTACATTTTCGAATCAGAGCGAGAGGCTCGAGACACTTGGACAATAATGTGACACACGTTATAATAAAAATTATCCTCTCTTATAAAATAGGAAACTATGGCTAGGCCGACAACAAGAGCTAGTATGGTGAGTGACAGTGGGGTAAATATTGATGATGTGCCAGATAATATGGCTACTAAGTTAGAAGAAATCCTCAACCTTTTGAATGACACCCGAAACCGAGTTACTACCATAGAACAACAAGGTCAGGGTGGTGAAGAAGATGAGGATCGTAGGGATGAGAATCAGGGTGATGAGAAATATGATGATCAACCTAAGCACCTAAATGAAAGGGAAAATAAGAAAGCAAGGTTGGCTGCTGAGTTAGCAAGGGACATTAAAAGAATATCCCCACCTAAATTTGATGGTACAACTCTTGGGGATGGTGCTGAAAATTTTCTCTTTGAAATGGAAAATTATTTTGAGATTAGGGACTTTTCAGAGGACACAAAAGCAATATGGGGAGCCTACCAATTTTCTGTGAAGCATCTTTTGGTGGGATAAGTGGAAAATGGAACTAGGAATTGATTTTGGTATGATCAAATGGGAGAAGCTCAAGGCCTACTTATATCAAAGATGGCTACCTCGGTTGTAATTTGACAAAAAGATGGTAGAATTCCAAAATCGACTCAAGGAAAGTACTCAATTACTTAATTTTGGGAATGTTTCACTCGATTGCTGAAATATGTTCCTATGCATCAAATGGATGAGAAGTTTAGAGTGAGAAAAATTATAATGGGATTAAATCCTAGCACTAGTGGTGAGGTAGATGTTCATGGACCTACCTCGATGGAAAAAGTGTTTGAAAAATCTATCAAACAAGAACAAAATTTGTGAAGTATTTATGCCTCTAAAGAGGAAAATAGAAGGAAAAATAACAATTTTCAAACACCAACCATAAGTAAGCCAACATAGAAAAAGGGAAACAACAAGTTTAGGCCTGGAAATAAAAGAGGAATAGTGGGTAGAACTGTTGTGAATAATAAAAAATGGGCAACAAGGAACAAGTTTCAGCCAGAATAAGATTGAGAGAAAAGGACCACTGGGTGGATGTTTTAAGTGCGGTGGTGATCATTTTGCTAACAACTTTCCACAAAGAGGACAATGGAATAACTAGTAGAAGGTATATACTATAGTAAATAAATAGGGGCAACAACATAAGATTTATGTTGTAGTCCATAATAGCCAAGTAGAAAAATATGCGAATCAATAGAAACCCTAGGTAAGATTTTTAGAGAACTGTTTTATTTTATTTGATTCTAGTTAAATAGAATGTTTTGTTTCATATAAAGTAGCTGATAAAATCAAAATAATACACTGAGTACATGGAACATCATTGGAATGAACAACATGGAAATAATGTTGTACATAGAGTGAATCAGTGTTTGTTTGAGGCACCACTAGAATTACCCGAGTTCACGACAAGATTAAACCCGTATGTGGCACCTCTTGGATCCTATGATGTTGTCATAGGTATAAATTGGTTAATTAACCATAATGAAACCTTGGAATACTTAGGAAAATGTGTAACATGCTAAGATGATCAATAGAAAATAAAAAGTGTTGTGGTGTTAAAAGAGAGTTTGTCACTAGGTAGATTTACGGCATACATCTAAAAAAGGCAAAGTGAAAGGGATACCATCTATATGCTATAAAATAACAGATTCGAGATAGGAAATTGAGCTTGAAATTGAAGCATTTCCCATCCTAAGGGAGTTTAGAGATGTGTTTCCAAATGAGTTTCAGGGCTTCTACCTAAGCTTGAATTTGACTTCACAATAGAGGTCAAACCAAAGCAACGGAACCGATCTCCGAGGCAGCGTACAAAATGACAACAAACGAATTTTTGAGTTGAAAACTCAATTACATGAGTTGTTGTCCTGGGTCTAATTAGACCAAGTATATCACCGTAGGGTGCACCAAGTAATCTTTGTGAAAAATAAGGATGGGACCCTCGGACTTTGTATTGATTACCAAATGCTCAACAAGGTAATAGTGAAGAATCGGTACCTTTTGCCCCGAATCAATGATATTTTTATCAAATGGATGGTACATAAGTGTTTTCTAAGATAGATCTGATATCTGGTTAACATCAACTGTGAATCAAGAATGAAGATATCCATAAACCCACTTTTAGAACAAGGTATGGGCATTACAAGTTTGATTTTGCCCTTTGGTCTAACAAATTCACCTGCCTCTTTCTTGAACTTGATGAACAATGTGTTTAGGGAATACTTAGACCAATTTGTACTTATCTTTCTTGATGATATATTAATATACTCCAAGAATGAGGAAGAACATGATGAACATTTAAGTATTGTGCTGGGAATTCTTAGAAAACATAAGTTATATCGAAAATTATCTAAGTGTGATTTCTATCAATACAAAGTACAATACTTATTCCACATAGTAAATAAAGAAGGAATCTTGGTGGACCCTTTGAAGATTAGTGCCATCATGGAATGGCCAACACCGAAGGATGTACACGAAGTGAGAAGTTTTATAGACCTAACAGGCTACTATCAAAATTTTGTAAAGGACTTATCTCGGTTAGTAGGGCCTATCACTTCTTTGTGAAAGAAGGGTAAGAAATTTTTTGGGATAAAAAGTGTGAAGAAGCCTTTAAGGAGTTAAAAGGTAGAATCACAAGTTCTCCGGTGTTGAAGATTTTAGATCCTAAAAGGGAACTTCTCGGTGGTACCCAATGCTTCAAGTGAAGGTTTGAGCGGAGTACTAATACAAGATGGGCATGTGGTAGATTTTTAAAGTAGGAAGTTGAGGGTGCATGAAGTAAATTATGCACCACATAATCTTGACATTGCTGCAATTTTTATGCGCTGTAGGTATGGAGGCACTATTTTCTTGGGAAACCTTTTGAACTCAAAACAGATCATCTCGGGCTCATGTACATCTGTACACAGCCAAATCTAAATGCAAGGTAGAAAATATGTTTGGAGTTCGTAGAAAATTATGAATTTGATATAAATTACATTAAGGGAAAAGAGAATAGGGTGGTTGATGCCTTAAGTCACGTAGAAAGCATATTGCTGCTATAATTACATTAAGAACCCAGTTCAAAGATGAAGTCAAAAATGAGTTAACCAATGACCCCTACTACAATCATGTTAAAACATCTCTAGAAAAAGATCCGAGAGACAAAAGGTATGATGGTTTCAAGATGGAAACAGATGGGATTCTATGTTATAACAACAAAATATATGTACCAGAGGGTAAAGAACTCTGAAATAAAGTTATGAGAGAATTTCATGATGCTCCCTACTTGGGACACCCAAGAGTAACAAAGATGATGGTGGACATCAAAAAGCAATACTTTTGGAAAAAGATGAAAAATGATGTGATTCTTTATGTCTCACAATGCCTGGAATGTCAGCAAGTAAAGGCTAAACATTCACATCCAGCAGGACTATTATATCCTCACAACGTGCCAGAATATAAGTGGCAAGTTATAAGTATGGATTTTGTCCAAGGTCTACCTATGTCCCAAAATAAACACGAAGTTATACTTGTATTTGTAGACAAGTTAACTAAAGTGGCACATTTTATAGAAGGTAATTTAAAAGATAATTCACCCATCTTTGGAAAAAACGTTTGTGTAAGAATTTTTCCGATTACATGGAGTCCTAGAAGTAATAATTTGAGATGGGACTCAAGGATGACCTCTAGATTTTGGCATACTTTGTATGCTACCTTAGGGACAAAACTAAACATAAGTTCTTCTTGCCATCTTGAAAATGATGGTCAAACCAAAAGAGTAAATCAAGTGTTAGAAGATTTACTAATAATGTATTGCATGTATTAATAATAAAAATGGGAAGTGTACCTTCCCGTGGTTGAATTTGGCTATAATAACACTTACCATTCTTCCATTCAAATGGCTCCTTTTGAGGCCTAATATGGTCGTAGGTGTAGAACATATATAAGTTGGGATAATTATGAAGTTAGAGTACTTATTGGACTAGAAATGCTTTAGAAATGGAAAAACAGGTTAAATTAATCCAAGAAATATTGAAAGAGGTAGCAAATAGACATAAAAGTTATGCAGATTTAAAAGAAATGATAGAAAATTTAACATGGGAGATAAAAATTTTCTTAGGGTCAAAGCTAAAAAGAGTTCCATTTTGTTTGGCAAGTCAAAAAACTATCTCCTAGGTTTGTAGGACCATTTGAAGTCCTAGAGGTCATTGGACCAGTAGCCTACAAGCTAGCATTGCCTCCCGCTCTATCTAGGTTGCACAATGTATTTCATGTATCCTTGCTTAAGAAATATGTACTTCATTTAACACATGTACTTACTTGGGATTCATTGCGAGAGTTACGGATCCATGGGTAACCACAATTGATCCCATAAGGATACTAGAAACCTAGAAGTTGCACTCGAGGAACCATTAGGTTTTATAGTGTAAGGTCAAGTGGGACCAATATTCTGAAGAAAGTGTCACTTGGGAGAATCTAGAAGATATCCAAACTACTTTTCCGCATCTGTTTGACTAATTTTTAAGAATATGTTTTTGTTATAGTGTTAAATTTAGTTTTTTGTAAAATGTAGATAAGAAAATCCTGTAGATAAGCCTACAACTGAATATTGGGACTAAGGTACTTTTTGATTAGTAGTTACTATTGAAGATTTTGTTAATGAACCTGGAAAATCTGTCGTTTAAGCAGTAATGTGTTATGTCTATAGATTATGTGACTAATTTTATAGCTATATATATAAGGGTTGTTGTGACCCTTATGATTCAATTGAAATAATATTGTTACAAATTTTAAGTTGTTTTTAAATATATCTATGCAACAAATGAATGATGGGTTTAGTTTATCTATTTATCCTGAAATCATCGAGATGATGATTATTCCAAGGGGTGGAGTATGTAACATCCCAACTTTATTGTAAGATTAATTAACTACAGTTAAGACTAATCAGGATTAGAAAAGATCATCATTGTGTGTAAAATTCATTTGGTTCGTTGTGTCATAACCACAACAACTTCTACCGCAGGGCATGACACTGCTGAACAGGTAACCCCGCACCCACCTTTATGATCCTTCCTAAATGTGATTAGGCCTTGATCATACGTAAAACGGTTCATAAAAATGATAACGAATCTTTTGGTTATTTGTATTTCAGATTACTCTATTTTAATTAGTTTAGTCATCTTTTTTTTGTTCGACTTTTGCAATTACTGTAATAATAACTACCTCTATTTTATTTGACAATGCTATGTCAAGCCAACTTTATGAGAATATTTGAATTATTATTTATGGACTTGGTGATTTTCGTTTATTGGAATGTTTCGTATGGAACGTGGAAATTCAAATAATTATTATTATAATATATTGTTGGTAATATGTGGACTTGAATTATGATGAGTAATTTTATCTTAACCATTAGGTTGGATAACAAATTAAATAAAATTAAAATTAAAATTTAAAAAATGCAATATTAATTTGTAAAATTAGTAATGTATATTCTAGAAGGATTTGGCATGTAAGTCAAAAGTTTTATATATATATATATATATATATATATATATATATATATATATATATATATATATATATATATATATATATATATATACTTAAAATTTGTGGGTTTCATAAAGCGAAACACCTTTACATAGCACAAGTATGTGGCATGCATTAATGCATGTGCCAACATTGGGAAGCCCAAAAATCTCGAATATGTTGCCCAACTATAGTTTCTTTCATTATATTTGTTTCTTTTATTTCTCCTTGTCTATTTTCATTCTTCCCTTCTGGGATACCTGCGTGAGTTTTGGAGGAAGGAAAGATTCAACTTGTTGGAGCTGGAAGAGTAAGAGGATTCTGGGTTTACTTCAGGCATGAATATCTTCTCCCTTCTCTACTGCGTTATTTTGTAAAAAAGAAAGAAATACACATTTTGTTTTAATGGAAATCAAGGAATTTGTGGACAACTTTTGATTTAATTGTTTGGAGATAAAATTTGAAAAGGAAATTGATGGATTCTGTATTCTTTTTAGTTTTCTTTGTGTGGTTTTAGCTAAACCTAGAAAAAAATGTAGATGGGGTTTGGGGTTTTGATCTGCAAAAATAAAAATAGAAATGAAAGTTGTTAAAATTCCTTCTTGCATTAAAATATATTGTACCTAGAAAAAACGACTTGGGTTTTTCTGTATTAGAAAAAGGAAAAACATGTTTGTGAAGATGGGTGTTCCAAATCAAATTTTTTTCTATTTAAATTTTATTTCAGGAAACCTAAATAGATTTCTAACTCTGGGTATTATTATGGTCAAACAAAAATTTATCTGTATGAGTAAAGCAATTTTTTTGTAGTGAGAGAAAAAATTTTGCGTGTATTTCTATGTTTTGTCGTGTATTTCATCATTTAGCTCGATATATTTACTTTCAGATTCTAATAATTGCTAAACAGAAAAAAATAATGTGGGAACAAAATGATTTAGATATGTACAAGTCAATTTGACTGTAGGTATAATTTTATTACTAAATTTGAAATAAAGTTTTAATATCTATGCAAGATGACTTTGTTTTTCTTAAAGGATTTTGTTACAAGAAGTGTTAGAAATTTATTGTTGTTATTATATGCAAATAGAATACAAAATTATCATCCTGTGGTATGTGGGTCAAATTTTTTTGTTGATCTATTCGTTAGCAGAAAGAACATGTTAAAATGATTTAATAGTGGTGTTTTTACACTGCTTAGTTGGGTTGTTCATATATATATATATATATATATATCTATTTGTGTTTGAGTGTTTGGAATGAAGATATTGTGCGTTTTATAGAGTTTCTCACTAACTATAAATAATATGTTTAATTTCTCTTATTAATAATATTCTTAAACGTTTTGTGGAGCTGCTCATTAACTGAAAATAATATGTTTTTATTTTCTTGTTAATGATGTTCTTGGATTTTTTTAAGCTACTCATTGATTGGGAAGTAAGAAAAATAATATTTAAATTTGTACCATGTGAAGCATGATTTTATTATGGTTATAATCTGAATTCGGATGTTGAATGATTATGGTGTGATTAATTTTATTTTGTGATGGTAACGTATTAAAAATAAGGGGAAAAAACGTGTACTCTTCTTAAGCATATTGTTCCTACAATTTACAAAAAAATTTAAATGTCATATATTTATTGTTTGAATCTAAAATAAGGATGTCTTGATCCGAGTGATTAAAGGTAAACATGATAGCTGAAATAGAAATTTATTGTTCTATTTGTGAGCATCCATGCTTGTATCTTGATGAGAAATATGTAGTAAAACACTATTAGTTGTGTTACCTTGCACTTGTTGATAAAACAAAATGTATATTTTTTCATATTTTACTAAATAATTGCATTAGATAATGGAGTTATTGTTCATGCAGTTCATTTTGAATTAACATCATACCACTACTCCAGTCTTGCAGAAAATTATCCGTCACATTCGGATATGCGGAAAATCATGACTTGTGAAGTTTTTCGTAGCATGGATCAAAATGAGTTACTTGGATTTCAACTTGTAGAAGGATGATATGTTAGAAATTTTGACTGAATTTATTGGGATCTTACACCCAATGTTAATATTCAAACCTCACTATGTGTGGGTTACAGTATCAGTTATATATTTTTCCTTGACGGCATATGTAATTTATGTTTTTAATAAAGAGATGATTACTTTATACGAATAATATCTCAATATGAGTAAATGATAAATACTAGAATTAAGAGGTCTTACTTATCATAAATTGTTATATATATTTATTTGATATTTACCAATGTATGAAGCCAAAAATTGGACAATTATTATAACATTCAATTGTCTTGTAATTTCTAAAGTAAAAATCTATTTAGTGGCGTAGTTGATCAGAGGAATAATTAAATATATATTAATATATATTTAATACGGCCTACAGTAAACTTGGTATTAATAGGTTAAGATTGTAAAGCCTATTGTATAGAGGATGAAAGAATATCATAGTAAAAACGTAATTTAAGGTTAAAAATCAAACATCAGGAAAAGAGAAACTAAATGGGAAGGTAAATAGATGAAAAGATCCATTAGGCATATTAAGGGATAAGTACATGCAGAATGCTGATATAGTTACATTTCAGCATAACGAATGTACTTATCTCATAATGATCCTAATTTTCCTAGGCATCTATCTCGATATAAACTCTTACAAGATAAGTTTAATTTGAAATAAAGTAAGTACAAACTATAAGATTTAGATAACAGTGAAAGGGATAGTTGTGAGGTGGCGAAAGACTTAAAACTCATAAGACTAGTGTGTTGTCTTGAGTTTAGCCATAACATGCATAGCGGATAACTTTGGCCAAAGTAATGCATTGATGGTTGTGCATTGTCTAATTGCCTAGTTCTCTAATTAAAGAAAAATTATCAATAACTTTGATCATGGGAAGCTTAACACCGAACATGAGGTAGGCAATGGTCGAGATACCAGAATATGAAGTTGGGAAACTAGCTTCGTGTTAGACCCAAGGACTTTCACATGGTTCCCATGACCTAATAAAGGTTAATCTGAAATGATAGTAAGCATTGTCACTCTAAGTAGTGACAAAGAGAGATCGTGCAAATCTGGATACACCCTTCTCACCACACATAGATTACATGGATTTTGTTAGATAGATTAAAAGAAAAATATGACTTAATATATTTGATTAAATTAATATTTACGATTGTAGCTCGTAATTTGTTTTTATGAAAAAAAATCCTCATTTTCCAGCTCTTGTAAGTTTGAGAATTATAGTTTGTACCACATAGTAATTTAGTATTAGGTAATAGGTTAGAGATAAACCTATCATTATCTTAGGTTATTTCCAAATCCCACACTTATATAACATACAAATTAGATTAGGATGCAACATGATTAGTGTAGACATAGATCTAAGGTAGGTTCAGTTTACCTTAGGTTAGAATCCCGTTAGGATAAATATTAAAGATCTAGGACTTAGGTTTTTACCTTTTATGTTCCTGAAGTATACCTCTATCCTTATTACGCCATTTAGCATCCTTAAGAAATTACCAAGAAGATCTGAGCACACTATTTACAGAAAAATGCTGAGAAAGGACTTCTAAGAAAGATCAATAAAATTGTGTATATTTAAGGAATCAACATGTTATTTCCTTCAATTTCTAAATGTCAGTTTATCGATAGATCAAATAAAAAGAATTAAAGTGTACCTTGGATCAATGGAATTGATCTATGGTTTTGCGATTATATAGAGATAAATTTGTAAACAACATTACTAGTTTACAACCTTACCTATCTTAAGCAAAATGGATTCCTTACAAGAAACAACATTTCAACTAAATGAATCCAAGAACAAAATGATTTATCCATTGGAATCATGATTTCCAACAATCAAAAGAGTAGTACTCCTTAGGACAAATCACATCTCGACGTTTGTAATGCAAAGAGGAAAAGTTAACAGTTTGTCAAAGATGTTACATACTTCCCTCCTAAAAGAATCATCATCTTGATGATTTACTTAGTTACACAATTCACATCAAGGAAAAATCAAATTATTATATTACCTTTCATATGTTCCAAACAAAACTGGATTTTAAAATTCCAAAATCAACATTTACGTAGCTTTTTATTTTAAATTTGAAATGTCTGCCCAAAACTGGCAGATTTATTGACATAAAAAGAATAAAAACTTAAATTTATCAGTCAACAGAATCAATTTTGTTAAAACAAATATGGAAAAGTAGTTTTCATATCTTCCAGATTTTCCAAGGTCACACTTTCTTCATTAAAGTGATCCCACTAGACCTTACATTGTCTTATTTCACTATTCCTTAAGTGCAATCAAGCGAGTTTCCAACACTCGTAAAGGTTTAAATATGATTATTCTTGGGTCTTGGATTTGAAAGGAATTCAATTTAACACATGTGATAAATCTGAAATGTATTTCTTAAGCAAATAAATATGGAAAACATCATGCATTCATGAAAAAGTAGTAGGTAATGCTAAACAATAAGCTATAAGGTTAATTACTTCAATAATTTCAAAGGTTCCCACATAATGAGGTGATAACTTGGCAGCCTTTTGCCAAAACATATAGAACTCTTTTTCGGTTTAACTGAAGAAAGACCTTCTCACTAATTTCAAATTTCCTATCAACTTGATTCAAGTCAACATAACTCTTCTACCTATCTTCTTCTTCTTTCAAGTGTTCATGAATCGTTTTAACTTACTTTTCCATTTTCGTAAGGATTTTAGGTCCAACCACCTCTCGTATCTTCAATGTTGTCCCAAATAATAGGGTACTTGCATTTCCTTCCGTATAATGCTTCGAAATGTGCCATCTTCAGAGAGGTGTGATATGTGTTATTGTATGTAAACTCAACTTATGGAAGGTACTCTTCCCATTTATATTGTTGATCCATGCAATACATTCGTAACATATCCTCTAAAACTTTATTAACTCTTTCAGTTTTTCCATTTGTTTCCTAGGATGATACTTAGAATTGAAATTCAACTTAGTTCCTAGAGTTGCGTTAAGTGTTTGCCAAAATCTTGAAGTCATTATTGGATCTCTATCAAATATGATTAATTCAGGTACTCCATGTAATCTTAAAATTTCATGTACAAACCTTTTTGCTAAAACAGCACGAATCATCCTCAAGATTACTAGCAATAAAATGTGCTAGTTTTGTTAGTTTATCAACAACTAAAATAACATCATGTTTATTTCTTGACATAGGTAACCCTTGTAAAAAATCGATACTTATCACTTTTCATTTATCTTTGCGGTATATCTTTGTGAGGATACAATAAACTAGCTGCATGCATATTCTCATCTTTAACTCACTGACCTTATAAGGAGTGTGTCACAAAATCAATCACGTCGTTTTTCACCCCTTTCTAGAAATATTGTCATTTTATACTAGCAAGAATCTTTGTAATACTAGGGTTTTTAAAAGGTGAATTATGAAATTAAAATAATAATTTATTTCTTAAATCATTTAGCAAAAAAATACGTATACCCTATTTTCAAATCGTAAGATTCCTTCATTATCAAAGTGAAAACCCTTATATATCACATCATTAGGATCTCAGTAGTAAGTTTTATTTTTACTTGCTGAAAATAAGAATCAGATTCCATAACACTTCTTACTTCATTCTTAAATTGAGTTCTCAATGTTATAAGAGTAGAAATGTGCTTCCTATGACTAAGAGCATCACTACCCTATTTTCCTTGCCTTTAATGTAACTTATGTGAAAATCGTATTGAGATAAAAACTCTAACCATCTTTGTTGTCTTGCACTCGATTTGGTGAGTAAAAATATACTTTAGTCCAAGATGATTATTTTTAGTTCAAAAGGTTTACCAAGTAGATAGTGCCTCTAAAATTGAAGTGCATGAATAATATAAACAAGCTCTAGAACATGTGGAGAATAATTTAGCTCATGTAACTTGAGTTTTCTACTTTCATAAGCTATGACATCATTATTTTGTAACAAAATACCTCCAAGTCCTTCCCCAGATGCATCCATTATAACAATAAAGTCTCCGTTAGGATCAAGTATAGCCAAAATAGGTGCTGATGTTAATTGATCCTTCAAAGTTTTAAATTTAGATTCACATTTCTCATTCCACACAAATTTCTTATCCTTTTTCTATAATGAAGTTATTGGTGCAACAAATTTGGAGAAATCTTTAACAAATTTCCTATAGTAACAATTAAGACCCATGAAGCTTCTAACTTCATGTACATTATTTGGTGTAGGCCACTCAATTATAACTACAATTTTAGAGGGATCTATACCTATTCCATATTTTCTTATAACATGACACAAATAGTGAACTTCCGCATCATAGAAAAATATTTAGATAAATTACCAAATAACCGTCTCATTCTCAAGATTTCCAAAACTATCTTCAAATACTCATGATGTTCTTCAATAATTTTAGAGTATATGAGAATATCATCTAAGAATACAAGCACAAATTTGTCCAAGTATTCTTGAAAAATATTGTTCATTAAATTTATAAAAGTTGTGGGTGCATTTGTTAATCCAAAAGGTAAAACGGTGAATTCATAATGTCCATACTTCATTCTAAAAGTTGTTTTATGAATGTCCTCATCCTTAATTCACAACTTATGATATCCGGATCAAAGATCTATCTTAGAATATCTTGATGCAAAATGAATCGATCAAACATATAGTCAATTCTAGGAAGTGGATATCTGTTCTTAATCGTTGTCTTGTTTAACATTACGTAATCGATACATAATCTAAGTGTACCATCTTTATTTTTCACAAAAATTATCGGTGCTCCCTGTGGTGAGACAATTGATCAAATAAAACCATTTGACAAAATTTTTTGTAATCGAGCCTTAAGCTCTACTAATTCAATAGTATTCACCCTATAAGGTGCCTTAGAAATAGGCTTGGTTATATGTTTGATTTCAATTGTAAAGTCAAATTCCCGTTTAGGTGGGAGACCTGGTAACTCTTCTAGAAACACATAATTGAAGTTTTGTAACAGTGGATAACATTCTAATAAATCACTATTTTATTTAGTAGATTCAAATTTTTTTTACTGCATATAAGGTAAAACCCTTATTTTTTACCTTTTTAAGTTTCATAGCTGATAACTTTGAAACATAAATTTCATGTTTTACACCCTAAATGTCTATGTTTTTCTACAGTCATCTAAACAACTAATATGTTTTTCAAAACAATCAACTTTTTCTTTATGCTCACTAACCAATTAACACCTATGACTACATCCTAAGACCCCAAAGGAGCAACATAAATATTAACTTCCATGGAAAAACTAGGTAAATCAAGGACTACCCCAAAAGGACACATTAAATGTATGAACAACATTATTTCCATAATGTATAGCCCATGTTTTATTCATTTTTCTAGCTTTCCTTTCTAATTTTAATGCTAATTTACTAGAAATAAAACATTCAAGTAGCTCCAATATTGAAAAGAGTAGTTACATGTATGCCAAATAACTTACTTGGAACCTCTATGCGCATGACTTGTTTTTTAGCCTGTTTGTTAGCCACTGCAAAGCATGTATCTTGTCTTTGTTGATTATGTCATTATTTTTCAAAGGACATTGATTAGCATAATGATCCTTGCCACAATTTTAGTAGCCTCCTATAGGTCTCTTTTTAGGATCAAATTTATTTCCAGCCTTAAAGTTATCATTCTGACCTCCATAGGACTTTTTTCTATTATTATTGTTCTTGACAAAGTTATTTCATACATTAGCAACATGATTATTTGTTGTTGTTTTTTATTATTATTAGTTGAAAAATTATTTTTCATACCAAAATTCCTCCATGGTCCTTTCTTATGTGCAAGGGATGATGAAGAGGAGTTCATAAATTTCTTTCTATATTCTTCCTTAAGAGTAGAAATTGCCTTCAATTTATGTTCTTTCCTTATGGATTTTTCAACAACCCCTTCCATAGTGGTTAGTATGTGAGCATCCACTTCTCCTCCTCTAATGGGATTCGGTCCCATGATAAATTTCTATATCCTAAACTTCTTGTCGGTTTTATACTTTGAGGTAAATACTTAAGGAGTTTAGTAAACCATTTCAAGTACTCTATTATAGTTAATTTTCCTTGGGCTAAGTTATGAAATTCAATCATTTTATAATAATAGTAAAGTTGTGGCAACCAGCGTTGCCTAAAATAACTCTTAAATTGATCCCAAGTAATATTCATTTCATCAATGTTCAATTTAGCCTTGAAGTTGTCCCACCATGCAGATTCTTCATGGGATAGTTGATATACTCCCCATATTTCCTTTGTTTCATATGAGAAGTTCCTTATTGCAAAGTACTTCTCCATTTTGCTGAACCAAATATCATCTCCATCCCCTAATGTGGTTCCATCAAAATTAGGTGGACTTATCCTTTTATATCATTAGTGAGTTCAATCGCCAACCTTGCCTTTTTATTTTCTAGTTGATGAGGCATGTTTACATTATTGTTATCAACACCTAAATTTCCCAAATTGGTGGTCCACAAGAGGTGGTTGATTTTTATTACCAACATATTCTTCCTCCTCATTGCCCATTACTTGTTCAAGTATAGCCAAATGATCTCTTGTGTCCAACAAGGCATCAATGATCTCATTGATTTTTCGGGTAATTGTTGCTTCTCCACCAGGTGGTGGGTTGTTTGCAACATTTTCTCTTGTTCTAACCATTTTCTGTTAACAAGAAAATTTAAGTTTTATTAGATTATGGATGTAATAGGTCTAGGAGTGTAACCATCGGATCGATACTAAGATGTAACATTCCCATTTTAAGACTTTAGAAACAAGGGAAATTTTGTTTTTATACATATTTTCTCTTTTCTAAATAATCATAATTTAGAACACACATTTCATGCCAATCAATCTCATAACAGATAACCATATGTAGTTGTAAATGACTCGGTGAACTATAGATCTCTCATTTCATGACTCGGTTTCTAATTGATCTCTCATGTTAACTTAAAGTATTGAATACTACATGTATACTAAGTATACCTAGTTCTCTTACCCTATTAATGGTATTGAGTGTTCTATTTAAGAAACTTATCTAAATGTTTGTTACTAATATTCATCTAAAATCCCATTTCTTAAACTAGGTGACATATGACAATGTAACCAGTAGCTTGCGATACTTTTACCAAAGATTTCCAACATATTGTTCATGTTACTATTCCGAGATTACATACACATCTAATAGAATATGTCATTCACCCCACTCATCTGTTATCTAGAATGGTCTTCATTGACTCCTATCAGTTCACTTGTTCAAGGTTTGGCCCTAACCCAGGTTAGTGACATAATTTGGTATAGGAAACCACTCGCGATGACCTAGGGTATATAGACATACTCAATCGACCTAAGTCAATTGGATGTGCCTAGTTACCCTAAGCCATTGTGAGTCACTTCCTATGCTAAATCATATCCCTAATCTGACCTAGAGAGAAACTAAGTTCAAGTCCAGTTTGTGTAGATCTAGATGAACCAATGCTGAGGGGTGTTGCAACATGTCAACTACAACACTGTATCCTCATGAAGACCCTAGCCTTCACAAAGGTATAGTCCTATAGTTGGCGTGTGCCAACATCGTAACTACCCATCTTGATGTACACACCTTGAGAAGAGGTCATTTACACCCATTTATTTCTTAATTAAGATTCAAATTACAGCAACCCTACTTAACCCTAATTCCAACAACCCTTAAGTTTTTCATCCTTAATTGAGTTGTTAATGTAATACAAAACTCATAAACTTATGATTACTTTTATGTTCATTAACTTTTTCTTAACGTATAGTTAATTGAAAATAGAAACAACATCCATCATAATATTTACTTAATATAACTCAACCATTCATAGCCTGTTCAAGATCCAAAATAACTTCCATTAAAGTAGACTTCCTAGAGATGAAGTCTAATTGATTACAATTTCATATACCAAACAATTGTTTGGAAACATATTAAGGTATTTCTCGAAGGAGTGAACCTTCATTTTCTAGTTAAGTGATAGGGTTCGTTATAACCTTTCCCATTACGCGATTCATGGTAGTTAAGTTATACTTCTATTATCATCTTTTCAATAAACCATGCATGATTAGATAAAAGAACATCGATGCATGCCAACTTAATAAGTTACATTCAAATAAGGGATATTGTAACTAATTCCCATACATCCATACGAGATAAGAATGATAACAATGTAAATAAGATTACCAATTTCCTTCATATAATTCACCGGAAAATGACATATCAAGTATGAGTAACTCTCAATCTTCTTCAATTCATCATGGTAAAATACATATTTTACAAGACCATACATTTCAGACATATTCCATGTCAAACAACATCAAGATCATTAAAGAATACAACTTTTCTTCTTTCAATACATTTCAATAATGAATCAGATTTCTCTATAAAAGATCCAGACTTTAAGAAACCAATACATCATATAAGTTATTGCCTTCCTTTATCACTTACGAAGTCCATCTACAAAAATTGCTAGCATGGGTTAGTTCATTGAACTAAGCATGATAAGCACTAAGCATTAAAACGATGTGTTTTCAACTAACTATTTCATAAAACCAAATTTACTTTTATGAAACAAGAAATCCCAACAAGCAGATAAATCATAAGTAATAACAACCATAAAAGAAGAATGGTTAATCAGCCTAAAATAACATTAATAAAATATCATGGTATAATCAAAACTTTACAACATTATATTAGATAAGAAATATTGCAACCAAATTACTTATCTACATCAATTAAAAGTAATTACTAGTGATTTCTTACATAATTCAATCGAATTAGAAATACATAAAAAAACTCAACTATTTTCCAAACATAGAGTTACTTTAAGAAGCGGGAACAACAAAATTAGCATTACAAAATTCCATAAAAAGACGTCTAAAGCGAGCAAATTCCATCTTCTTGAAAGGTTTTAGGCGAATCATCTACAACATAAAAATAAGAGATTCCCATTTCAGATGCTATACCCAGATTCATAGTCCATGATATAACCTAAGATCTCAAGTTAGGCCACACATTAGAATTTGGAAATTATTCCCTCAATATGTAGCATTTATATCTTGGTAGTTACTATGATAACTTATTTTTGATATGATACAAACGTGGAAATGAATATTGTCATATGAAGGTGTATTCATTGACCTTGAAAGTCATGTTTGCAATAAGTAAGTATTGTTGTTCTAAATTCTTACATACTGTAAACTTTACTTACTTGGGACTGATGTGTCGTTAGCACTTGTGTTTTACAAGTGTGAACTGTAATTACTTTTGTATTTGATGAACTCATATTTATGTTAACAACACACCTTGAATCAAATCCATTGATCCAAGGTATGCTTTGACCTTCTTTATTGTCATCTTGTCGATTGACTTTCTAAATAGAACGAAGTCTAGAACCAGGTTGGAGATTGTTGTAAATTTTAAAGAAGCTAGTTACAGGAATAATTACTTGGCACCATGCTGCCAAAGGTAAGATTCGATTTCTGGAATATGTATAAATTGTAACGCTGGAAAGCATAAGGCAGTAAGAAGTTTGATGCAAAGTGAACAAGGTATATATTACGCATTAGATGGAACGTCCTGCATTATACTATTTTTAAACGTAAGTCGGTAAAACCTACTTGGAACCTATCAATTAAAATACTACAGTTATAGTTTAACCTATGACCTAATAACTATCCTATGTGGATTTTAAATTAAAGGGGATGTAAATTATTACAAATCCTAATGATATGCAACCTAGATGGAAACCTAACCATTGACATTGTAACCTAAGCTATTATTAACCCTATGGGAGACCTAAGGGGAAATACATGTCAAGTGGGAGGATAAGGGGGAAGGTTTAAGCTTTAATGAAGGACTTAATTTCAGTCCTTGTAGTTTTAATCACCAAAGTTGGCGGGAGCATGGGAGTTGGAGGTATCTAATTAGCAATGTAACTAAATTCAAATTACATGCAAATATTTTAAAAAGTGAAACTCACCAAATTGAGTTGGTGGTGGCATGGAGAAAGAGAGGGAAATTACATTCAATGCATTAATGGTCTCAGTTTTGGTGACTATCCCGCCTTGGAAGGAGGAAAAGGGAATTTTTGTGGGTTATTGTTGTCATTTGGGTTTCAAGTTTTTGGCTCTGCATTTTCTTTGTTGTTGTTTCATTGCTCTTTCGAGCCTGCAAGTTTGTTCCGGCCATTGTTAGTTCGACCACCTCTCGAGTGGTTTCTGGGTCTATGGAAACTTGGAAGAAGAAAGAGATCTGGTTGAATAACTTGTTGGAGGGAAGAAATTAGGGAGAAGCTCGGCTGTGATCTTCCACGAGCTAACCAGAAAGATATATAGGCATGTTAGGCTCTTATCTTTAAACAATTTTTCTCTTATTTAAGTGTCTTCATTAAAAGAACTCTATTTTATAACTGTGTGTTCTTGTGAAACTAAAATATTAGTATGTTTTGATGAGATCTCTGGTTTGAATTGTCGTTTTAAAACAAATACGACTTGGGTATTTTCTTGTTACATTTTAAAGAAAATGGGTGTTTTCTTGTTGAAATGGTAAATGAAACGAACTTCATCTCTATTGTTTTGAATTTTGAAAGGTAATGGGTATTCGGTTTTATTGTTATTATGGGTCCGAAATTGTTGAAGAAAACAGGGATGTATATATTGTTTCCTGAGTTTTGCGTGCTCAAGGTTTTGGAATCCGTATGAATACTTTAGTAGGGATTTCTATGTGAATTGTCCTTCCTTGTCATGTTATAGGGTATGTTGATGTGAACTCTTTTAGGAACAATGGAATTATTGTATAGTCTTTGCATTGCTTGATTTAAAATGATACAATGTTCCTCTTGTTTGGTTTTTGATACCCAAGAATGATTGTTGGGAAGTAATTTTTATTAAACCTGGAACAGAGTAATCTGGTAATTTGATGGATGGGTTAGAGCATACCATTTTATTTCTTCCTTGAACTCAATGGTGAATTTATATATATATATATATATATATATATATATATATATATATATATATATATATATATATGAACTATGGATTTGAACTTCTTCATTATTTTCGTTGAAATTGAACTTGAGTAGATTCTTTACTCTTGCGGTTGAAAAATGATTTCTTTATTTATTACAGTGAAATCATAGTCGTGTTGCCTTGATGTATACTCTTACTCGTTTCTTGATTGAATGAATATGACTATTTTTGGTGATTCTAACTAATGGAAATGATTTCAATTGAAATTCATTTGTTATTGATACTTGGGGTTCAGATGCAAAAAGAATTCGGAAGACTTTCCTTGAATGGTAAATAGAAAATTTTGAATACTTTAATAGTCTAGTATGAAAGGAATTAACCTAATGGTAATAGGCCTGCACTTTATAGTTTATACTCGGCTAAGTATTGAGAAGAAAAATGTGAATTTTCTTCCCTTCATTTGATTATTGACTTTTAATTGCTTTCTCTCTTGATCGTTATCTTTAATTGTTAGCTCTTCTTGTGTAAATCATTCGGATTCGGTTGTAATTAAAGGAAAGAGATTATTGAGTGGGTAACTGGAAGTAATACTTCATTTCTTTTCTTATCCTATTTAAATTTCTAATAAGGGATATTGAAATTAACTTGCAACTACCTTCGGGCATATGCAATTGCACTTAATCTATTGTTCTTCCCTCTCTGAACTGAAAGAATACTATGTTGATTGTGGAATTTTGGAAGGTAACATAGGTTATTATCATGATGTATGATTGCCTTCTTCTTCTGCAATTGAATTGGTTGAAAATAAGTGAGTGGTATAAAGGTGAAGGAGTTTTGTTTAAAATTTTAGTCAATTCTTTTCTTTGAACCCCATATATAATGATGGAATGGAATTGAAAGTGGTTGCATTAGGACAATAATACCTATATATCAGTTCTTATAAAGGTTTATAATATGAGATTATTTAGATAAAATGATTCTTGGTAACATTGTCTAAATCTGGAATAAACTCTTTTCATTTTTAAAGGAAATAGTTAAGGAAATGATGATTTATCATTGTGTGTTTGTTGTGATTAATACTGAGCGATTAATACTATTGTCTAATTTTTGGAGCTATTTATTGTGGCTAGGTTGTTTAAATGGTTCATCCTTATTATAATTTAACTCTTAGGTGATGTCCATCTCTATTTCGAGACGTTTCATAAAAGCAGAGTTCTTTTATTGAGACAATTAGTCAAGAGCACTTCATTTTATTGTTAAGTGCTTAACATGCTCAGTTCGATGAACTGACCCGTGCAAGTAAATTTTGCAGATGGATTCCGTGAGTAAAATGAAGACATGTTGTTTTATGATGCTTCTTCTAATTAACTAAGGGATGGATCTTTTCTGAGATTTTATTGTCCTTCTCATGGGAAAGGGAAAAAGAAAAAGTTATATTCTTCTTTCTTTATGAATTGTTATTATTGATTGGTATGAATGAAGTCCATGCGTGGACTTGTAAATTGTACAAATTTAAAGCTTGGGGAAACGAGTAAAGGGAAAGGTGTGTTACTTTAATTGTTGTATCATTATTTAATTATTGAAGTATAATCAGTGGTTAATCCTATTTGATGAAATTTTATTTACTCGATGATGGCTGTTAGAACTATATGGACATAATGTCTGGTCTTCACTTGATCGCAACTCTTAAGTTGGAATGTATAATTAATTGATACTTAGGTCTATATGGTTATTTAAATTTAAATTTTTAAAAGCATATGACATATATATGAACTCTTGTATAAATGAAATTCGGAATGGAATTTTTAAACAATGAATCTTAATGAAAGGACATTTGAATTCTGTAATTAGATTTCATTAATACTCTTTGGGATGTTTTACCCAAAGGATATTTTGAAAGAGGAATCATATCCCCTCTTAACAAACCTTAGACTAAAATAAGGTAATTGTAAATAAATGAAAACACCTATATGGGAGATAGATCTCATATAAATGACGTCTAAAGAAAAAAGGGAAACTTGAATTTAAAATCAGTTGCGGATAAACTTGAATAAGCTTAGTAAGTTAATCTTACTTCGTTAAGATGCAATGGACTATAAGTTCAAAGTGTAATGCTTCTTTTTTTTATTAAAATAATAAGAATAATAATAAAATAAATATAAAAAATGAAATAAAAGAATTAAAATTAAAAGGGCTGTGATATTCTCCTATGGGGCGAATTTAGGGCTTGGGCTCCATTGGGGATCATATTTCATCTTTTTGGTTTTGTTTGTTTTGGGAAGAACTACCGCCGCCATGGAGGGAGGATAAGCTTCAAACCAGTCATGCTCTTCCACCAGGCTATTGGAGAAGACGTGAGAGGAGGCAATGCGTCAAAAAGGGGAAACCTTATTTGCTTGGGGGCGTTGTTTTCTGTGTTGACCAAATGAAAGAATGAGACAACTCCTCATGGAATTTGGGGATGGTAGTTACAGAAGGCATGGGTTTCCTCATGGTAGGCGCATTGTTTCACCATGCAACAAATAGGTCTCCAACCTGTTGTGTTTACATTTGCCCAGCACATTCCCGACTTTGCCAAATGGAAGTTTTGAAATAGAGTATGCACATCCGTCAAAGCATAGTGGAAATACGATTTTTCCTTCTAGTTTTCTCTCAGCCTATGCCAAAATGGCGGTTCAGTCATTTATTTTTAGTTGCAAGTGCTCCGGCAGGTCTGTATGTGAGTGGGAAATGTGCACTTCTAGCATGTGCCAAAAACATGAGCACAGGAACCAAGAATGGACGCCCATTAAAGCATTATGGAGAAGGGATTTTTGTTATGCAAAATGTGGAATCTGTGAATTTGTTTGACAAAATACCTCAAAGAAATCTTTGTCTCATGGACTGCTATGATGGCAGCATATGCACAAAATGGATTTGTTAAAAGGCGGTTGGACTGTTTGACAAAATGCCTCAAGAGACGTGGTCTTATGGAACATACCCTGACCATGTAAGCTTCATTTTGTTTAATTAGCATTTATCCATGTAGGTTCAGTGCATGAGGGTTGTAAATACTTTGATGGCATGAGTGCCTCTTGTAGAATCATGCCTAGAATTAATCATTATGTTTTCTTGGTGTTTGATGAGCACATGAGAATGTGCAAAAATGTGGAAGCATGCAAATGGTTCGACAATGCCTGAAAGGAATGTGGTTTATGGGCTGCAATGATTGTAGGATGTGTAAAAAAATGAGTTTGTTGAAAAGGCCTTGGAAACTTTCAAGCAAATGCAATTGGTACGTGTAAAGCTAGATTCCACAACCTTTGTCAGCATCCTCCCTGCATGTGCAAAAATAAGAGCTTTAGAATAGAGCATGGAAAACCATCAAGGCATAGAAAACAAGATGTTTTTGTTTGCAATGTGACTTCCTTGGTAGACGTGTATGCAAAATGGTGGAGCTGAGGATGCTCGTGAACTAGTTGATGAAGTGCCCAAGCAAGATGCTGAACCGAAGCCTACGGCTTCGACCGACTTCATTCTCTAGGCATGGTTCTTCTTCCCTTACCTCTCATAATTGTCATGTTTTAGTTCTCTTTTGCAAATAAATAGAATTTTAAATTATTAGGATTTTAAATACAGTTAAATGTTCCTTCAACTCATTCTGAAAACAATAAATTGTCGTGTCATAACTCATGACATCATTATAACTCATCTAGGTTAAACCATGAACTATTACCCTCACTTCGAGATGATTTAGAAAACTCTTACCCATCTTGATCACTCCAATATTGTTTTATCGACTAAATGAATTTAACTCCCCATTGATAAAGTTGACCTTCTTCCTGTTTAAAATAGTTAAATTTTACATTTTTAGAGACTCACTAAGTACCCTTCGTAACTCTAGAAATGAGATGTGAAGTTTCATTTGTGTACCTTGGTATACGAGGAGTCACCTTGACCTTTGGTTTGACCGAAACAAACATATGACATCCTTTTGACGCTCTTATAGGAGCCCTGTTACACTGGTTTACAACAGTAGAAAGTTGTTAAATCTAGAAAGTTGGCTTTCGTTTTGAACCGCCATTTGAAACCTGGATGGAGAAATTACTTCCCGTCTTCGCAAACCTCTAGTGTTTATACTAGAAAATTACATAGAACTTTCAATATAGGAAAGATTAATTTTCAGGATAGTTTGTGCGAAGCCATTTTGTGGGCCCCAATCATAGTTTGACAAGGTCAAACTGGACCAATTTCATCTTGTCACTCTAGAAAACTTGTCACCATTTGAAAATGGTTTTCTATTTGTCAGTCCCGTCGACTCTGATGAATTCTCCTTATATAGGGGAACTAGTAGGAAGTTTCTCATTGTGTGCGCATCCATCGAACGTTAGTTTTGGACATGGTTTTCTAGGCCCTTGAGCTAATTTTTGTCATTTTTCAACTAGGTGAACCATGACCAGTGGCCCTGGAAAATTAGCCGCCAAACGCAAAGGATTTGGTCTTTTCAATTAAATAGGTTGCCATGAACTCTTGGTATATCTAGGGAAATGTAAAAATTTAATTAGGGTGTGTGTTCTCATCGAAGATAACTTTTGGAAGTGGTTTCTTAGCCTCCCAGCCCATTTTGTACGTTTTTGGAGCTAGTAAGAAAATGTAAAAATAGAAAGCTGAGACCCTCGTAGGGTTGCCAAACCACCCTGGAAACTTTTAACACATGTAAATAACCATTTAAAACCCTTTATTGTATCTGTTGTGGGAAATAGAACTTTTGATAGAATGGTGTTTTCTCTCTCTCCCCTTCTTTTTCTCTCTCATGGGTTACAAAATGAAGAAAAATGAAATGCAATGAATACATGTTTCTAGACCTTTTTATTTCGATTGCAAATTGTAATTATTGTCAGATGTAGATGGGAAACTGAAAAATGATACTTAGGTTAGGTTGGATGCCATGCTAGTGAATTATCGTTGATATCATGCTCACGTGGGTTTTGTAGGATGGAAGAATGATGACGAAAAAGGTGATGTGTAATTTAATTATTGTTATTGTAATTTTTAAAGTTATTATAAAAATGAATAATTGTGTAAAGTAGTCTCTTATTACTGGGGAAAGTTATATTTGAAATTTGTTAATATGTATGAGATGCTAGTTTTTGGGATATCTTAGGAAATGTGCATCATCACCGCTTCAATTTTATTCTTAGTTGTGTATGGCAAAAAGGTTTGATATATATATATATAGTAAATGAAATTGAAGTTAATATATTGTAGTACCTTTTTAGTTTTCAATAAATGATTACATCAATTCTTGGGTTATATTCATACCTTGTAAATGTAATAAAACGTTTTTATTTGAAAGACTCAACCCTAATAAAATATTCGTGCGTAACTCACTTGCATGTGTGATCCTTTTTACCATATAATAAATTTAAAACCGTAGAATGAACTTAAATTTTCCACATGATGGAACCTCCTAGGTTAGATAAATAAAACCCCTAGTTGGAGTTTACCGTCATAGTCATTACATTTATCAACATGGTCGTGAACCCATATTTTAGGAATGACATGGTCCAACTTTATCGAGAGTATGCGGTTTCCTTCTAGTTTTGGTAATCGCGAGAAGAATACCGTCCCTTATGGTCTGACACCAGGTTGAGTGGTGAAGACTACCTTGGAAGCCACCTTATGAGTCCTTGTTCGAAGGAATGACTAAGTAGTGCTACCTTTGTTTCTATCAAAATAACATCTTAGTATTTTTTTCTTAAAGGTGGTTTAATATAAATATGTCCTCTTGCCTTAAATTCATATATAGTTGAGGAGTGGATCATTAGTTGCATATTGGAATAAACCAAACCTTAGTTGATTAGGAGGTGTCACTTGTGGTTCGGGTATAATTTACAATTCTTCTAATCATGTACCTCTTCAAGACATTAGACACATACTTTTGTAACCCTTGTTTCAAAACAATGCTAATAACGAGACCATAGCGCGATGTAAGAGCATATCATATAAGTTGAAGATGAGATTAGAGATTAGGATAAGGGTCACTCTTAGAGTCCTTATAACTTAATTAAACATTTTCATGCATTGCAAAGAATATAAATTGCTTTGGTGTGACAAAACTTGAAGAAAATAAAAGATATATAAATATAAATGGAAGTCCATAAGTTATTGAACGTTAATAACTATGGTAGCGAAATAACTATTCCGTGATCGATGGATGTTCTTGGGGAAAAAGCTATCTCGAATCTATGTCTTCCTTAATCCCAAGATTTCACCTTGACATCACGTTAGATTCACTTGTGTAGCAAGGGTAAAATTTTAAACATTAAATAAACATTGGAGAAGAATATTATTAACATAATAATAAGATAATTATGTACTTTGTATGCAATTTGATTTATGCCAAATATGTATGTTAGTTATGGAAATCTATTATAAAGTATAAGAAGCCAACTTAAGATGGTGAATTCTATTTTTTACTGTGGAATAAACTTAAGAAAATGTAGGTGGAAAAATGAGGAATTTATCCTCACTCATAATGTCCTTGGAATGTTAATTGTAACTAAGAATACATTTAAAGAAATGATGTGTTGTGGGTTCACCATTCCTGAAGTCATGTTCTTGTGGTTTGGTCTTTACTAGTAGCCTTCCATTGGGAAAAGTGTAGCGTCAGCATGCCTATTTTGTTTTCATTTTGTCTATGTGAGTTGATGACTTTTATGATTTTCGTATGTGAGTCGAGTTTCGTACTTGAAGCCCTTGGCTTTGTGTTGTGTGTAGTGAGCAATGTAATTAAAAATAAATTAAAAAAAAATCCTAGTATTTTTGTTGTAATTGTGGCTATAAAATGTGGGCACTACATTAAGCTTTAATTAATGAACCAAGAAAGGAATATGTAATCCTTCGGTAAGGAGGAGTGAATGTATATTGAGCTATGAGACATTCACGTCATTCCTAAGTATGTAATCTTGTAATGAACTATGAGGTTAGAAAATCAACAAGGTTTTTGAAAATTATTCTTAAAAATGCTTAAGATAAGAATCTAATCAAACTTTTAGCTAGATGTGTAATCCTTGATGGGAGGATTTTGTGGGATGTTGACACACGCAGCTGTAATACAGTGTCTTCATGAAGGCTTGGTTTTCATGATGACACAATGTTTTAGTTGACATGTAGCAACACCCTTCTAAATCGAACCATCAATGTTTACATAAGCTTGGACTTCGCCTTAGTTTTACTTTGTTCTAAGCTAGAAATATGACCTCACATGGTGAGAAACTCGCGAGGAATAAAGGTAACTAGACATACACGGTTGACTAGGGTCGACAAGGTATGTCTGCGTACCTTTAGTGATCACGAGTGCCTCTCTATACTCCTTCATATTGCTATCTTGGGTTAAAGTTCAACCTTGGACAAGAGGACTGACAGAAGTCAGAAAAGACCATTCTAGGTAACAGATGAAGTGAGGTGAAGGACATATTCCATTGATGTGTATAACATCTAGGAATATGATCATGTTAAGCATGTGAAAATCTTTGGCCAAAGTATCGAAAGTTGTTGTTTCCATTGTCCGATCACCTGGTTTAAGAAGTAGGATTTCAAATGAATATCGGTAACAAATATTCAGATAGGCCTCTTAAATGGAACACTTCAATAACCGAAATGGTAAAAAAACCAATTATAATTAGTATATAATGCATGGATTAACATGAAGGATCGGTAAGTAGCCGAGGCATGAAATGAGAGATCGATGAAACTCCAAGCCATGAAATGGGAGATCGATAGTTCTTCGAGTCATTACAACAACATATGGTTATATGTTATATGATTGAATGGCATTGGATGTGTGTTCCATATTATGAGTATGTGAACAGAGAACATTGGTTAATAGCATTGTGTGTTCTAAATTACATCATTTATAAAAGAGAACAATTATTAAAACTTGATCATGTGTTATGAATTACGTAATTTAGAACAAAAAACGTTATCAAAAAAAAAATTCCCTTGTTCTAATGTCTTAAAATGGGAATGTTACATCTTGGTATCGGAGCTGAAGGTTGTAGCTCTTGGACCTAATGAGTCCATAATTTAATAATTTTACATTTTCTTGATGAATAGAAAATGGTTAGAACAATAGGGAATGCTATGAACAACCCACTACCAGGTGGAGAAGCAGCTACTACCCAAAAACTAGATGAAATATTTGCTACCCTACTAGATATAAGAGATCATTTAGCTATTTTCAGTTAGCAAGCAATGGGAAATGAGGAGGAGGAAGAAGATGATGATATTAATGATCAACCACCTCCGTGGAAAACACCGGTGGAGGAAATCCGGGTGTTGATAATAGTAATATGAACGTTCCTAATCAGCCTGAAAATAAAAGGGCAAGATTAGCAGTTGAACTTACAAATGATATAGAGAGAATAAGTCCTCCAAAGTTTGATGGAACTACACTTGGGGACGGAGCTGAAAATTGGCTTAGTGAAATGGAAAAGTACTTTGCGATAAGAAACTTCTCCGAGGAAACAAAAGCAATATGGGGAGCGTATCAACTTTCTCATGAAGCATCATCATGGTGGGACAACCGCAAGGTTGAGTTGAATTTTGTCAAAGCAGACGTAACTTGGGATCAATTTAAAAGTTATTTTAGGCAATGATGGTTGCCTCAACTTTTTAAAGATCAAAAAATGACTGAATTTCGGAGAACTTGTCTCGGGGAAAAATGACAGGTGACATAATATTGGGAAGGGTTTACTAAAATCCTTAAGTATGTACCGCATTACCAAGTGACAAGAAGTTCAAAATATGAAAGTTCATAATGGGATTGAATCCCATCATTGGTGGTGAGGTGGACATCTACTGATCGACCCTTTATGGAAGGAGTTGTGAAAAGGCAATAAGACAAGAACAGAAATTGAGAGCAATCTCTGCTCATATGGAGGAGATTAGGAAGAAGATTCCAAACTCTTCTTCATCTCTTGCACCTAAAAAGGGACCCTGGAAGAGGTTTGGCATGAAATTTTTTTTTTTTTTGTGGAAAACAATAAGAAAACAGGGATGAACAAACCTATTGCTAGTATGCGGAACAACTTTACCAAAAATAGTGGTAATGGACAAAAGTCCTATGGAAGCTAGAATGATAACTTCAAGGCTGGAAATAAATTTGAGCCTAGGAAGGGGCCCGTTGGAGGCTGTTTTAACTATGGAAAGGACCATTATGTGAGTCATTGTCCTTTGAAGCGGGATGATTGTGATCAGCAAAGCACAAGATACATCTTTGCGATGGCTAACAAATAAGCTGAAAAGCAAGTCACACCTATAGAAGTTCCGGGTAAGTTATTCGGTATACCTGTGGTTATACTTTTTGATCTGGAGCTCTTGATTGTTTTATATATACTAAATTAGTATTGAAATTAAAAATAAAATCTGAACTAATGGATAAGACACGGATGTTGCATTATGGAAATAATGTTGTCCATATAGTTGATATGTGCCTTTTTGGGGCAGTCCTTGACTTGCCTAGTTTTTCCACAGAAGTTGACCTGTATGTTACCCCTTTGGGGTCATATGATGTAATTATGGGTGTTCATTGGTTGGAAAAACATAAGGCGAAAGTCTAGTTTTATGAAAAATAGATTTGTTGTTTTGATGACATGTAGAAAACAACAGTCATTCAAGGTGTAAAATGTGGGATTGCATTTAGGAAACTAACAAATATGCAATTAAAAAGGGCTAAAAATAGAGGATACACTTTATATGCCTTAAAAATGTCATAAATTGACAAGGAAGATAATGAATTTATGGAAAAATATCCACTATTGAGATATTTTAGCGATTTATTTCTTGAAGAATTACCGAGTCTTCCGCCCAAACGAGAGTTTGACTTTGCAATAGAGATTAAGCTAGGAACCGAGCCCATATCCAAGGAACCCTATAGAATGAACACCATTGAATTGGTGGAACTTAAGGCTCGATTACTGAGGAACTTTTGACTAAGGGTTTCATAAGACCGAGTGTCTCACCATGGGGAGCACCGGTAATTTTTGTAAAGAAGAAGGATGACACACTTAGATTGTGCATTGATTATAGAATGTTGAATAAGGAAACCATTAAGAACCGATATCCACTTCCTAGGATTGATGATCTATTCGATCAGATGCATGGAGCATCAATTTATTCAAAAATAGATCTTAGATCTAGATATCATCAGCTGAGAATAAAAGAGGAAGATATTCATAAAACATCTTTTAGAACAAGGTACGAACACCATGTGAATTCATAATGTTACCTTTTGGGTTGACGAATGCACCTACCGCCTTCATGAATTTGATGAATAATATTTTTCAAAGACTTAGACAAATTTGTGCTTGTATTCTTGGATGACATTCTTATGTACTCCAAAAATGTCGAAGAATATCGAAGCATTTAAAGATATTATTAGAAATCTTGAGAAAGAGAAAGTTGTATGGTAAATTGTCTAAATGTTCATTTTATGATGCGAAGTGCATTATTTGGGGCATGTTATAAGTAAGAATGGGATAGCTGTAGATCCTTCAAAGATCATAGCTATAACTAAGTGGCCTGTACCCAAGAACGTGCATGAAGTTAGAAGCTTCATGGGCCTATCAGGTATTAGGAAAGTTCGTTAAGGAATTTTCTAAGATTGTTACACCAATCACATCATTACAAAAGAAAGATAAGAAATTTGTTTGGAGTGACAAATGTGAATCTTCCTTTTAGATTCTAAAGGATCAGTTAACTACAAAACCTATTCTAACTATACCTAACCTAAATGAAGATTTTATGGTTGTAACAGATGCATCTAGAGAGGACCTCAGAGTTATCCTATTGCAAAATGATCATGTCATAGCATATGAAAGAAAAAAAATCAAGTTACATGAACAAAATTATTCTCCACATGACCTAGAGATCACTACCATCGTTCATGCACTTCAAATTTGGAGGCATTACCTTCTTGGTAAGGTGTTTGAGCTAAAAACCGACCATATGGGGTTAAAGTATATTTTTACTCAACCAAACCTAAATGCAAGACAACAAAGATGGTTAGAATTTCTATCTCAAAAGTATGATTTTGATATAAGTTACATAAAAGGCAAGGAAAACAAGGTATCAAATGCTCGAGTCGTAGGGAGCACATTTTTGCTCTTATAACATTATGAACTCGAGTTTAAAGATGTGGTGAAAAGAGTCATGAAATCTAACTCTTATTTTCAGCAAGTTAAAAAAGCACTTGCTGCGAGATCCAAAAGATGCGAAGAATAAAGGTTTTTGTTTTGACAATGAAGGAATTTGAGGTTTGAAAACATGGTATATATACCCTTGGAAAATGATTTAAGAAAGAAATTACTAACTGAATTTCATAATTCACCTTTTACGAACATCTTGGCATTACAAAACGCTTTGCTGATATGAAGCGTAATATTTACGGAAGGGAATGAAAAAGGATGTGATGGAATTTGTGACACACTACTGGGAATGCCAACATGTTAAGACAGAACATATGCATCTCGCTAGATTGTTATACCCCCACAACATTCCGCAGTACAAATGGCAAGTGATAACTATGGATTTCGTTCAAGGATTACCTATGTCTAGGAATAAACATGATATCATCCTGGTTGTTGTTGACAAACTAACCAAAGTGGCACACTTTATTGCTGGTAATATGAAAGTTGATTCACTAGTGTTAGCAAGAAGGTTTCTACATGAGATTTTCAGGTTACATGGAATACCCGAATTGATCATATCGGATAGAGATCCAAGAATGACATCAAGGTTCTAGAAAACGTTTAATGCAGCCTTGGGAAATAAGCTAAATTTAAGTTCTGCATATCATCTAGAAATGGATGGACAGACTAAAAGAGTCAGTCATGTTTTAGAGGATATGTTAAGAATTTATTGCATGGATGAGAAATATAAATGGGAGGAGTACCTTCCGCTGGTTGAATTTTCTTATAATAATACATATCATTCCTCTTTAAAGATGGCACTTTTGAAGCATTGTATGGAATGAAATGAGAACCCTATTAATCGGGACAACGTAAAGATAGAGAAATAATTGCGCGAGAAATCCTCATGGAAATGGAACAACAAATTAAAATAATTCGTGAACGTTTAAAGGAGGCTTCCAATAGGCAAAAGTGTTATGTAGATTTAAAATGGGTTGTGGGAAATATAAACTTGGTGAGAAGGTCTTTCTTTAGGTTAATCCGAAAAAGAGTTCTATAACTTTTGGCAAGGCTGCCAAGTTGTCGCCTCGTTATAAGGGACCTTTTGAAATTGTTGAAATAATCAACCCTGTAGCTTACCATTTAGCTTTACCTCCTACTTTATCACGAATGCATGATGTTTTCCATATTTCTTTGCTTAAGAAATACGTGTTAGATTTATCACATGTGCTGAATTGGGATTCTTTGTAGGTCAAGACCCCGGAATAATCATAGTTAATCCCATTCGAGTGTTGGGAACTCGCTTGGGTTGCACTTAAGAAATCATGAATTAAATCAATGTAAGGTCTAGTGGGACCAGTTTAGTGAAGAAAGTGTAACTTGGGAGAGTCTCGAAGAAATGAGATCTGCTTTTCCATACTTATTTGATCTAAATTAAGTTTGAAAACTGAAAAATCATCAAACTTGAGTCAGTTACTAAACTATTTGATGGTTATTTTAAAATACTGTTTTGGAAAAACTTAAATTTTGTTTTGTAATGAACCTATGAATGGAAGGACGATAACTGAATTTTGTCCTAAAACACATAATTTGGCTAATTTGATCATCGGGATGATGATTCTTTTAAGAAGGGAGGTATGTAACATTTAGATCTTGGCAGTTACTATGATAACTTCTTTTTGATATGCTGCAAATGTGGAAATGAATATTGTCATATGAAGGTGTATTCCTTGACCTTGAAAGTCATGTTTGCAATAAGTAAGTATTGTTGTTCTAAATTCTTACATACTGTAAACTTTACTTACTTGGGACTGATGTCGTTATCACTTGTGTTTTGCAAGTGTGAACCTACAGAATTGCTTTTGTATTTGATGAACTCATATTTATGTTAACAACACACCTTGAATCAATTCCATTGATCCAAGGTATGCTTTAGCCTTCTTTATTGTCATCTTGTCGATTGACTTTCTAAATAGAATGAAGTCTGGAACCAGGCTGGAGATTGTTGTAAATTTTAAAGAACCTAGTTATAGGTATAATTACTTGGCACCATGCTGCCAAAGGTAAGATTTGATTTTCGGAATACGTATAAATTGTAACGCTGGAAAGCGTAAGGCAGTAAGAGGTTTGATGCAAAGTGAACAAGGTATATATTACGCATTGGACGGAATGTCCTACATTATACTATTTTTAAACCTAAGTCGGTAAAACCTACTTGGAACCTATTAATTAAAATACTACGGGTTATGTTTTAACCTATGACCTAATAACTATCCTATGTGGATTTTAAATTAAAGGGGATGTAAATTATTACAAATCCTAATGATTTGTGACCTAGATGGAAACCTAACCATTGACATTGTAACCTAAGCTATTATTAACCCTATGGGAGACCTAAGGGGAAATACATGTCAAGTGGGAGGATAAGGGGGAAGGTTTAAGCTTTAATGAAGGACTTAATTTCAGTCCTTGTAGTTTTAATCACCAAATTTGGTGGGAGCATGGGAGTTGGAGGTATCTAATTAGCAATGTAACTAAATTTGAATTACATGCAAATATTTTAAAAAGTGAAACTCACCAAATTGAGTTAGCGGTGGCGTGGAGAAAGAGAGGGAAATTGCATTCAATGCATTAATGGTCTCGGTTTTGGTGACCAGCCCACCTTGGAAGGATGGAAAGGGAATTTTTTGGGTTATTGTTGTCATTTGGGTTTCAAGTTTTTGGCTCTACATTTTATTTTTTGTTGTTTCGTTGCTCTTTCGAGCCTGCAAGTTTGTTTTGGCCATTGTTAGTTTGACCGCCTCCGAGTGGTTTCTGGGTCTATGGAAACTTGGAAGAAGAAAGAGATCGATTGAAAAAAATTTGGAGGAAGAAATTAGGGAGAAGATCAGCTGTGATCTTCCATGAGCTAACTCCAGAAAGATATACAGGCATGTTAGGCTCTTATCTTTAAACAATTTTGCTCTTATTTAAGTGTCTTCATTAAAAGAACTTTTTTATAACTGTGTGTTCTTGTGAAACTAAAATATTAGTATGTTTTGATGAGATCTCTGGTTTGAATTGTCATTTTAAAACAAATACGACTTGGGTATTTTTTTGTTACATTTTAAAGAAAATGGGTGTTTTCTTGTTGAAATGGTAAATGAAACGAACTTCATCTCTATTGTTTTGAATTTCAAAAGGTAATGGGTATTCGGTTTTATTGTTATTATGGGTCTAAAATTGTTGAAGAAAATAGGGATGTATATATTGTTTCCTGAGTTTTGTGTGCTCAAGGTTTTGGAATTCGTATGAATAGTTTAGCATGGGTTTCTGTGTGAATTGTCCTTCCTTGTCGTGTTACGGGGTGTCTTTGATGTGAAATCTTTTAGGAACAATGGAATTATTGTATAGTCCTTGCATTGCTTGATTTAAAATGATATAATGTTCCTATTGTTTGGTTTTGATACCCAAGAATGATTGTTGGGAAGTAATTTTTATTAAACCTAGAACAGAGTAATCTAGTAATTTGATGGATGGGCTAGAGCATTATGTTTTATTTCTTCCTTGAAGTCAATGGTGAATATATATATATATATATATATATATATATATATATATATATATATATATGAACTGCGGATTTGAACTTCTTCATTGTTTTCGTTGAAACTGAACTTGAGTAGATTCTTTACTCTTGTGGTTGAAAAATGATTTCTTTATTTATTACAGTGAAATCATAGTCATGTTGCCTTGTTGTATACTCTTACTTGTTTCTTGCTTGGATGAATATGACTATTTTTGGTGATTATAACTAATGGAAATGATTTCAATTGAAATTCAGTTGTTATTGATACTTGGGGTTTGGATGCAAAAAGAAGTCTGGAAGACTTTCCTTGAATGGTAGTTAGAAAATTTTGAAGACTGTAATAGTCTAGTATGGAAGGAATTAACCTAATGGTAATAGGCCTGCACTTTATAGTTGATACTCGGCTAAGTATTGAGAAGAAAAAATGTGAATTTTCTTCCTTTCATTCGATTATTGACTTTTAATTGCTTTCTCTCCTTGACTATTATCTTTAATTATTAGCTCTTCTTGTTTAAATCGTTCAGTTCGGTTGTGATTAAAGGAAAGAGATTATTGAGTGGGTAACTGGAAGTAATACTTCATTTCTTTTCTTATCCTATTTAAATTTCTAATAAGGGATATTGAAATTAACTTGCAACTACCTTCAGGCGTATGCAATTGCACTTAATCGATGTTCTTCCCTCTCTGAACTAAAAGAATACTATGCTGATTGTGGAATTTTGGAAGGTAACATAGGTTATTATCATGATGTATGACTGCCTTCTTCTTCTGCAATTGAATTGGTTGAAAATAAGTGAGTGGTATAAAGGTGAAGGAGTTCTATTTAAAATTTTAGTCAATTCTTTTCTTTGAACCCCAGATATAATGATGGAATGGAATTGAAAGTGGTTGCATTAAGACAATAATACCTACATATTAGTTCTTATAAAGGTTTCTAATATGAGATTATTTAGATAAAATGATTCTTGGTAACATTGTCTAAATCTGGAATAAACTCTTTTCGTTTTTAAAGGAAACAGCTTAAGGAAATGATGATTTATCATTGTGTGTTTGTTGTGATTAATACGAGGAGTATTAATTAATATTATTGTCTGATTTTTGGAGCTATTTATTGTGGCTGGGTTGTTTAAATGGTTCATCCTTATCAGAATTTAACTCTTAGGTGATTTCCATCTCTATTTCGAGATGTTTCATAAAAGCAGAGTTCTTTTATTGAGACAGTTAGTCAAGAGCACTTCATTTTATTGTTAAGTGCTTAACATGCCTCGGTTCGATGGTCGACCCATGCAAGTAAATTTTGCAGATGGATTATGTGAGTAAAATGAAGACATGTTGTTTATGATGCTTCTTCTGATTAACTAAGGGATGGATCTTTTCTGAGATTTTATTGTCCTTCTCATGGGAAAGGGAAAAAGAAAAAGTTGTATTCTTCTTTCTTTATGAATTGTTATTGTTGATTGGTATGAATGAAGTCCAGTTGTGTGGACTTGTAAATTGTATAAATTTCAATCTTGGGGAAACAAGTAAAAGGGAAAGGTGTGTTATTTTAATTGTTGTATCATTATTGAATTATTGAAGTATAATCAGTAGTTAATCCTATTCGATGAAATTGTATTTATTCGATGATGGCTGTTAGAACTAAATGGACATAATGTCTAATCTTCACTTGATCACAACTCTTAAGTTGGAATGTACAATTAATTGATACTTAGGTCTATATGGGTCTTTAAATTGACATTAGTAAAAGAGTACGACATATATATGAACTCTTGTATAAATGAAATTCGGAATGGAATTTTAAAACAATGAATCTTAATGAAAGGACAGTTGAATTCTGTAATCAGATTTCATTAATATTCTTTGGGATGTTTTACCCAAAGGATATTGAAAGAGGAATCATATCTCCTCTTAACAAACCTTAGACTGAAATAAGGTAATTATAAATAAATGAAAACACCTATATGGGAGATAGATCTCATATAAATGACGTCTAAAGAAAAAAAGGGAAACTTGAATTTAAAATCAATTCCAGATAAAATTGAATAAGCTTAATAAGTTAATATTACTTCATTAAGCCGATGGGGTGGGAGTGGTGTAGTCAAGTCACATGGTTGTGTGCTTTCCCACCCAGGTTCAAATCCTGAGGCACGATCCTCCTTGGAGGTGGTTTCGCCACTGGGGGCGGCTTCTCTACTCGCGCTGACACTGGTGGTTTCTCCTCTTCTGCTTGACGCCGGTGGCTCTCCTCTCACTTTATTGACACTTGCTTCTCCTCTCGTTGCTGACGCTGGTGGCTGCTCCATTCACTGTTGATGCTCTTGCTGCTATCACTGGTGGATATTCTGCTTATTGCTGATTTTGGTGGCTGCTCCTCTCGTTGTTGATGCTGGTGGTTGTTCCTCTTGCTCCATTCACTGATAGTTATCACACTTGTTGTGGCCATTGTCGTTGGTCACTACATATTCACTATGGTTTCATGGTTTCTCTAATTGGGTTCCTAAATAGTGGTCCCCTTCATTGTAACCAAGTTTTTGTTCCTCGCAATAAAAATCCTCAATTGTACAAGGTGTGGGTCCTTTCAAACACCCTTAATTTACCCTCAATCCAAAAAAATCCTTACTTCATTAAGATGCAATGGACTATAAGTCTGAAGCTTTAATTAATGAACCAAGAAAGGAATATGTAATCCTTCGGTAAGGAGGAGTGAATGTATATTGAGCTATGAGACATTTCACATCATTCCTAATTATGCAACTGTAATGAACTATGAGGTTAGAAAATCAGCAAGGTTGCTGAAACTTATTCTTAAAAATGCTTAAGATAAGAATCTAATCAAACTTTTAGCTAGATGTGTAATCCTTGATGGGAGGATTCCGTGGGATGTTGGCACACACCAGCTGTAATATGGTGTCTTCATGAAGGCTAGGTCTTCATGACGACACAATGTTGCAGCTGACATGTCGCAACACCCTTCCGAATCGAACCATCAAGGTTTACATAAGCTTGGACTTGGCCTTAGTTTTACTTTGGACCAAGCTAGAAATATGACCTCGTATGTGGAGCAACTCACGAGGACTAAAGGTAACTAGACATACGCATTGACTAGGGTTGACAAGGTATGTCTGTGTACCTTTAGTCATCACGAGTTCCTCTCTATACTCCTTCATATTGCTATCTTGGGTTAAAGTTCAACCTTAGACAAGATGGTGATAGAAGTCGGAAAAATACCATTCTAGGTAATGATGAAGTGAGGTGAAGGACATATTCCATTGATGTGTATAACATCTAGGAATATGATCATGATATGCATGTGAAAATATTTGGCCAAAGTATCACAAGCTGTTGGTTGCATTCTCCTTATCACCTGGTTTAAGAAGCAGGATTTCAGATGAATATCGGTAACAGATATTTAGATAGGCCTCTTAAATGGAACACTTCAATAACCGAAACGGTAAAGAAAAGCAAGTATACTTAGTATACAATGCATGGATTAACATGAATTATTGGTAAGTAGCTGAGTCATGAAATGAGAGATCGATGAAACTCCGAGGCATAAAATTGGAGATCGGTAGTTCTTCAAGTCATTACAACAACATATGGTTATCTGTTATATGATTAAATGGAATTGGATGTGTGTTCCATATTATGAGTCTGTGAACAGATAAAATTGGTTTCAATAGCATTGTGTGTTTTAAATTATGTCATTTAGAATAGAGAACAATTATTAAAACTTGATTGTGTGTTTGAATTACATAATTTAGAATAGAGAAACGTTATAAAAAAAAAAATTCCATTGTTCTAATGTCTTAAAATGGGAATGTTACACAATAAAAGTCATATAGCATTAATGATCCAAAACAATTTTAATTCCTTCAATACAAGTCAAGTGAAAAAGGGAGAAGTATCAATAACTACTCGATGCATTCTAGGAAGTAATGTAGTTGACCAATCCAATCTATATACGGGTTACACAAAAGAGGTAAGGTCTAACTAAGATAAAAAAATTATAGCTTCCCTTTCCAATTTGGTTAAACTGAATATCATTTCATAACTCAGAAAAGAGAATACAACACATAATCCCTTACAATTTCCAAAGGAGGCAATGATGAAACTTTACCTCAGAGAATAAAAGAGAAAGGAGTCAATCGACATGATTATAGGAGGATTCCAACATTCCTTCACAAGTAAAGAAGGTCGTAAAAGGATTGGTATAGGCCCAATCATAACATCCTTTAACTCTTTTAAACATAGAAATCATGCACCAAAATCTATTAAACTAAATCATGCGACCGCAAAATGCAAGTCGGGTTTCAAAATAAGGTTCACCCAACATGAAGAAAAATTAGTAACAATATTACTATCCTCATCAAGAAAGATAGGTATTAACATGAATTGCTAAACAACTTATAGGGAATGAAAAACCCTCAATATTCATTCTAAATCATCGGGTTTTCATAAAAGGAACCATAATATTTCCATTCCTTCAAGATGGTAGTGCAACAATCAGTGAGAAAGACTCACATTCGAGTTCTCACAAAGGTGAGGGAAAAACATCTTATGAATGGATATAGAAAGAACCATCGTGATTCAATTTCAAAGAAGGTGCAACACAAGATCGACATGGCTTAGCTACAGGTGCACAAGCTATAAAAAAGATAATAAAAATTCTTTTCATTACATTTCTATGGACAAGTTCAACTGCACACCTCTACTAAGTCGACAAGGTATTTTATTCCTTCCAACTTACTCAGAGATCAAAGAAATTGAAGAGTCTAGAAAACCCATTATCTCGAATCAATTTGGTTAGTTTGGATCATGAAATGTCAACCAAAAATCTGAATATACATTCCTTAAAGCTTCATGATACCACAACAAGAATGATTTAACAAGTATACTCTAACAAGTTTCTTAAGAGGTTAACCTAGATCAGGAACATGTATGTTTAATCAACAACATCTAACTCAAAAGTGGAGTAAACATCAAGGTTGACATCTAACAAGCTCAACACAACTACCTGAATAAATCCAATTATCAACTTAGACAAAACCAACTTTCAAAATATCCACAAACAAAAAAGGATTCATATATCTAACCTTTAGTTCAGTTTTCCTAAGATTTAATGAAAAACCCAATAATATTTAAAGTTCAAAAGGAGGAAACTTCACACACAGATATCCTTAACAAGATAACTTAAAAATCTAAGTGTCCAAGAAATAATTATCACATAGTTTCCATAAAAGAACTTAATTCTAGAAACCATTTTTAACTGAAAAGGATAAGAGGATTAATAAAACATTCATTCTTGTTTCCATATAAGTTGAATCCACAAAAATAGAACATATGATCACCCAATATCAACTTAGCTCTCATTGAATGCAAGGTTCAAAGCAGTGAAAGTTTCTACAACAAATTTTGAAGATAATTGGTTCATTTCTTAATGTTCCCATATAGGATCAAGTTTACACAACACTAAACCAATGCTTCCATTTAAATATAGCTCCAAGAAAGGAAACATTACTTTATCAAATCAAAGATGTAATGGAGAAGGATATTCTTTTACCTTCTAACAACCAAAACAAACAAACCCAGTTCAAAACTTAAAGCAACATTATATTTCCATAAACCCCCTTTTGAGTAGACAAGTAGGGTTCACACATGTTCAACATTACTCAAGTCACAACTAGAATTAAGGTGTGATTCACCATTAAATAATCAGGAAAACAACCCTCTTCCTACATTATCAAGCAAATATTCTTCAAAAGAAATACAAATATTTTTCAGAAAAAATGCATGGTAACCATAAAAGAAATAAAAACTTGTTTATTTCACAAGAGCAGAGTTGTTTTAATGAAGATGTTTATAGAAAAGCATAACAAGTTAATGGATAGATCTTATCATGCCTGATAGTGCTTCACATCGATTTGAAGAAGCTTTCACCCGAGCCTCCACAATTCCTTCTTCTCCAAATGAAGTCAAAACCAAAAACTTCTTTCTCATATGCCTCTTATACCTCCATTAGATAAAAAATAGTCCAAAGGAGCTAAAAATAGAAATAGATTGCAAACAAAATTGCTGGTTTGAAGAACTAGATATCTCCATGCAGAGAAAAAATTGAAATGCATGAAAGACCAAACAACCTCCAAAAAATTGGCTTGTATGGTTTCCAAGGTGGTTTTCGTCAAAACCGATGATCATTAATTCCATTTAATTTCACTTTCCTACCTATATTTTCATGCCACTTCCATCTAAATTTGGCGAGTCTAATTTCAATGATAGCATGCATCACTTAACTCTAGTGATGATGCCAACTAGGATTCCCTCTAATTTCCATGCCTCTGCCAAAACTTGCAGTACCATCCCATAAATTCAAAAATCAAATCACATAAATGAATTAGAAACCATTGCCACCACCTTCCACTTGCCATGTGACCCCTTAGGTCCCCTTCCATCCTTACATTATTTTAGGTTAGATAAACATTAGTTTAGGATCGACCTTAGGTTAGATAGAAAGTATTTACCTTAGGTCATTTTAATATTTCCATAGGTAACAAGCCATCATAGATTAAGCCATACCACATAGTAATTTAGTATTAGGTAATATTTTAGAGATAAACCTCTCATTATCTTAGGTTATTTCCAAATCACACACTTATATAACATATAACTTATATTAGGATGCAACAAGAGTAGTGTACACATAGATCTAAGGTAGGTCTAGTTTACCTTAGGTTAGAATCCCATTAGGATAGATCCTAAAGATATAGGACTTAGGTTTTACCTTTTATAGTCATGAAGTAGATCTCTATCCTTCTTACACCATTCAGCGTCCTTAAGAAATTACCAAGAAGATCCGAGCACACTATTTACAACAAAATGTCGAGCAAGGACTTCCAAGAAAGATCAATAAAATTGTGTATATTTAAGGACTCAGTCCCTTATTTCCTTCAATTTATGAATGTTGGTTTATCATACAGATTAGATAAGAAGCATCAAAGCATACCTTGGATCATTGGAATTGATCCAAGGTTTTGCTATTATATAGAGATAAATTTTCAAACAACATTACTTGTTTACAACCTTACCTATCTCAAGCATAATGGATTCCTTGCAAGCAACACCCTTTCAACAAAATGAATCTAAGAACAAAATAATTTATCCATTGCAAGCATGATTTCCAATAGTCCAAAGAATACTCCTTAGGACAAATCACATGTCAACGTTTGCAATGCAAAGAGGAAAATTTAATAGTTTTTCAAAGATGTTACAAGCTTTGCTTTATTTCTTTCCCGGTTTTCTATAGGATTTGCTTTTTTTTCTCATCACCATGCCCAGTTCACTTATGTATATTCCTCATGTGAACCCCATCCATGATTTTCTTCTATTTAGGTATCAGTCAGGATATCCTACACCATATTATGACATCTCTTTTCCCATCTCACCAAGGGATACCTCCGATGAGCCTACCATGTTAGATTTCCCCGATCTTTCCCCATCACCATCATCTCATTATGAACCCACTTATCACCATGACCCTACATTCCCTAAAGTAATCCAATCCCCATCACATGAATTATTTAGACAGCCATTTCTGAATCCTCGCACCAGCTAGTTCATCTTCTACATCACACCTACTTAACCCATTCTAAATAAATACCATACATCAAACACCTCTTTCCATATCCATTTTACCCATTTCCTCATCTAATTCCATCCTAAGTATTTTTCCTTGGCCCCTTCTAACATTGTTTCCACATCTATCACATCCACAGTCACCTTACCGACCTCCCTTACTTCTACTACTTATCTTACAAACACATTCAATCCCACTCTCACTACATCGACACCCATCATTGCATTGACATCCTTATCAAATATTTATTTACCTATTCTCTCGTCATCGATACTATGTCTACCCCGACATCTCTACCACATATCTCATCACTTATGACCACCCTACTTACCTCATCTACCACATTTTTGTCACACCTATCACACCTCCCCAATCCGCTCATGTGCCTTTTGACACTCATACCACTTCCAGCCCTACCCATCCTGCATTTACACTATTGGACATAGACATTATCAACCTCACAATTCAAATCCCCCTCTTTATATCCACAACTACTCCCACTAGTGTTCCAACATTTTCTCCATCTACCGTATCCGATTATTTCCTTCCATCCACATCTCTTCAACCTTTTTAACCATGCCATCCTTGGATTCCATACTATTTCCTCTTTTTTTCTTCTTTTTACACCTACCACATCGACCATTGTCACCATATCCCCATTATCCCCTTCCTCTTCTACACCACCTACATCCATTAAACAATATTAGAAAGCACTTCAGCTTATATGAGCTATAGGTGACCCTCTGTCTCATCCACATAACCAGATGTTACCACATCTAGCCAAACATTTACCCTCCTTAGAATCCATCATGTAGAAGCTACTTCCCTGCCATCAACCACCACGTTGTCACTAGATCCCCTAGTAGAGATTATTGTCATCCTAGCCAAGGTCACTCCTAAAAATCCAAATCCGAAAGCTTGGTGTTCTTACATAATGATCCCTTAAGCATCCTCATAAGAAGATCGACATCCCTCCTATCAAGACCAAATCTACATCTTCTATCATGGGGCCTCATCCTTCTGTCTTAGGACCCCCTCCTCCATCACGACCAATCAACCCATCCAAATCTAAACAATCTAATTCTCTCCTAGGGCCAACCCCTTCATCAAAAACACCTCTAATTATCCATCCATCCAGGCCTAAATCATCCACCACCGCTTCTTCTTCCAAACCACCTAGACCTTGACCTAGTCCACCTTTACCTTCACCATCCACACCATCCTACAAGAATTTTCCTAGTTCCCATATTGAATCATATGTAGAGGTCCTCTAACATTTGCTTCATACTTCTACCATCATGCTTCCACCTATCAAATCCTTCAACCCAAACCATCTGAAGTGCTCATTGTCAAATTCTCATCACATGTGTGTTTATCATCACAACCTGGGCCATTACACCGAGCATTTTAAGGCCATAAAACCATTTTCCATAACCTTATTGAGTGAGAGGTCCTCTGCAAAGTCCCCTTCACCATGTACTACTTCATCCGTAGCACATCTGATCCCTTTTACCACATCTCCATCCAATATTCCTCTTGATGAGGGTCCTCCCTTGTTTATTAACACCGTTTACCTTAATAAACCATCTTCTTGACATCCATATCCATTGACATCCACTATCTTATCCACATCCATTTCACCGGGAGAGCACCTTCCCCCATTTTTGATCTTTTAACATCCTTCTTCTCGTCTCCATCCAGTCATCCTTTCGCACTAGGGGAATTCTTTCGAGGAGTTGTATGTTCACGGATTATTTCCTTTTCATATTTGACATCATCCTATTCCATCTAGCTTGGTTTATCCTATCGTAATTTCATACCCTCTTCCTATGACCACATTTTTGGCTATATTTGCACATGCCATTATGGCACTTATTTTGTAAATGTTTATTTAACTTATCTCATCTAGTCCCGATGCATTTTGATCATCGTTTTGATCGATCATGTAATGAAATTTGTCTCTCTCTCTTTAGGGGACTAGTCACTCACCTTATATGTATACCTTCCACTTCCTTGAGGGGAAGTGAATTCTATTTTTCTTCTTCTTTACCTTATCCCATATTCCAAAGAGTGATGTTAATCTCATAACTTTATTAGAATGTCACTACTTTAGAAAGTAGACAACATAGGAATTTTTCCCCTAATTGGATCAGACCATACGGTAAACTAGAAGTGGAACCGTTTAATGCATTTCACTTATGACCATTGCATTATTATCACATTTACCAGTGTGCCCTTAGTCCCATTCTTGGATCGTTCCTCCATCTTAGCCCTTTCCATTTCTCATCATGATTATTTTGAAATATGTGGTCTTCCTTCACTTCCTAGATATGACCTTGAATATGGACACCACAGTTCTTCCCATATCATTTTACTTATGGATAGGTTTTCCCCTTTGGTGAGAACTCCGTGATCATCACATCCATCTCCCTCTTATTCACCTATTGGAACCATGCAAAGGGTCCAAGGATGTCTCTTGTACACTCTTTATCCCCTCCTAAGTGGTCTACTTAGCTAGTCCCAGCTCTCCCCCATGTAAAATCAAAAATCATGGATGCTCAAATCAAAATCAAAGTTATAAAAAAATTATCCTCAAAGGACACATGTTCATGCAAAAATATATAATCAAAAGCATGAAATTAAAATCAAAATCAAAATAAATGGACCGATCCCTTAAAAGATGGCTATCATTTAGTCTTGCCTTATATATATATATATATATATATATATATATATATATATATATTATAAAAAGTAGACCATACCCTCAAAGTATGCTACTCCTTATGGAATTTGAAGGCTTCCAACATGGATCAAATTTCCATTTACTAAAACATCCTAAGAAAGCTTACTATATTGATCAGCTTTCTATTTTTCCTTCCTGAGCTTGGGCATAGTTTAGGAACGCCACTCTTAGATAACCCTCTTTCCTTTGTACAAGTTTCATCTCAAACCCATTTTATCATCTCGACATTAATTTTATGAGATCATCTCATCCATTTCTTCCTTATGATCTATGAAATGATTAACTAGAATTTCTTATTTGCTAACATTTTCTTTAGTCACATGTGCTTTGCGTGACCTAGATCCCTTCTGTTTACCTCCATTAGCGAGTTAGAGGAATATTTTCCTCACATGTTCCTTGCTATAAGATAGATTAATTCACATCTATAGGTCACCACTATTACAAGGCATTCTTCATCCTAACCTCATCACATTTTTCCATCAATGCATTTCTCTTCATTTCATGTTACCTATCTATCTAATAACATATTTATTCTTAATCACATCCATTTTCAATCTATTTTCATCACATCTTATCCATACATTTTAATCACCATAATCAAAATTTAAATTTAAAACATGTTACCACATCATACATTCATATCACCATCAGTACACATTTCAATTTTAATTAATTCTACATCGCCTTATCATCATCATCAAATATAAACATGGAGCATATAGTCCTAGTACTCACATCACACATTTATACCCATACTAACATTTGAATCTAAAATAACTATTTAATTACACATGTGTTTCACCATCATCATCAAACATGCATTCCAAAGTAAGCATCATTATCACATGTCATCTAAACGACAATCATCACAAACATCTAATTTAAAATCATCACATCATAAAGAATTTAAATCATCAAATAATATAATAAACATATGGAAAAACATGACACATAATGAGCCACAAATCAAAACCATGTGTGTGTGTGTGTGTGTGTGTGTGTCAAAAGAGTATCAAGTACATCATGGCCCTCTACGGGGATCCTTTAGAGCCAAAATACTATCAAAATCTATAAAATGAATATTTGAGGCTCTCAAATCCTCATCTCCTATGGCAAGCACACTAGATCATCCTTTACCATATCCAACACCCTCTTAGCCTCCCTCTACTCATCATGACTATGCCACACTAGCCATACTCAAAGATGGCCCAACACCACCTATCGCCCTGCCTCTAGAGATGCACCCAAGATCTTAGTGTCTCGAGGAAGCTGTGGATCACGATTTCCACATAATATTCTTCCTTGGTGGCCAACACTAAGTACCTATTCATCCCAATCATGCTAGGGGTTGTTATCCTAAAAAAGCTCATGCTTATTTTTGGTTAACTCCTCCTCCTTTTCCTTTGCTGGTACTTAAAATGAATTTTTTGCACACTTCAGGGACTTAAAATTTTCTAGGTATGTTTTCATTAGATAGAGTATTTTCTCACCTTTCCAAAAAGGTAAAGAAGTCCTCCTAACTCCTTATATTTTTTGAGTTATGGCTCGATGAGGGTTTAGAGGAGAAATTTTCCTAGGGCGAGGCCGCGGAGGTAAGGAGAAAAATTTTCCAAGGAGTCTTGAGCCGGTGGAGTGGAGAAGGAATTTTTACCAAGGAAATTAGCAGGTTTAAGAGGCGTGGAGATAAATTTGGCACTTAGCCCTTTTTGTGGAAAAGGGCACAAAGGAAAATTTTGGCCCGCAGACCCAACGAAGGAAGGGAATGGACTCATGGGGCCAAGGAGGAAATTTTGACACTTAGCCTCTTTTGGCTAAAAACTCAAAGTCAAAATTTGTCCCATAGGCCCATGGAGGAGAAAGGTAAAAATTTCTGTACCTCTATGCCTGAATTACAAGGTGCCACATGTCCACATCAGAGCAGAGGTCGGGCCAACAAGGGATTTTCAGAAAATTTTCCTAGGTGGGCAAAGGGGGAAGGATGTTATTCTGAAGCCCACATATGAACTAGAAGATAATACATGTCATGCGAAACTTGAGGAGTTTGTGGATATTTTTGGGAAATTTTTCCAAAAGGGAAAAATTTAAAGTTTGACCCCGCCGAACCTGCAATTTTGACTCTGTTTTTACCATTTTTCCCTAAATATTTAGAGGCCATATCTTTCGATCCGAAGCTCAAATTTTCACGATCCTTATATCATTGGAAAGATTTTGAATTTTTATACATGATGGACCCCTCAATTTTGAGTTTTGGGAAAATTTGGAGGGAGACAATTGAAGAAACGTCTCCAGCATGGGAAAAAATGAAAAAATGACCCCCAACCACCAAAATTGATTAAATATGGCATCTATTTCTTCTCCATCATGGCTGAATGTATCGAAAAATTTATTTGTGAGGGTTCCTTTGCTTTTTAATGAATCTTCTTGATGTTTGGAGATGTTGAATCATTTTCCCATGTTTTTTCACCTTTCTTCATTCTTCTTCATCAATAAAAGCCGTTTTGGCTCTTTTTAATGGCTGGACATTCTTACTTTGTAAGCTCGGTTGGACCCCCTTGATTCTCAAATATCTCTTTTCTTCCCTTAGCAAGTAGATTTGTATAGTTTCAGACCTCCCATGGAGATTCTAACTCATTTTTTGCCTCTTTGCAAATGAAATGTTTTGTATCAAACTTGGAAATGATAATGCATGTTCTGTGATTGATTTTCAATCCTCTCATCCATTTATTATTGTCTTCTGATCTTTCATTGCATTCTAGTAATTTGTGCATGTTTTGGTGTTGAATCTTCATGATCTGTTTCTATTTTTTCAAAACAAGAAGTCCAACACTCGTTTGGTGTATCACCATTTTTTTTTTGCTTAGTTTTGTTTCCATTTGCATGTTTTCTCTCAACCCTATCTCCTTGGTAGTTTTAGAGTAGGAATTTTTAATCAGAACCTCTGCAAAAATTGCATGCATACACCTAAATAGAGGAGTAAGAACCAACTTCAATCTGGAGAGTTTTCCCAATTGTCAAGGTCCCACACTTTGGGAAAAATCCATGTTGTGCATTCACACCAAACTAACCACCCAAAATAGAAGATCTAAAGGTTGATTTAGGGGGTCTTTGTAGATTTGACTAACAATTTTTGCACACCCAGTGGGATAGTGGGGTTATATATTTCGTCTTCTCTTTAGTGTCTCATGTAAACAACAACATATCCTACACCACTATGTGTGCCACTAATAGGTTTGGCATGCCGGTGGGACCTTAGAGGTATTCCACTTCATTTTTGTAGATTGATGTGTTCCTATTTAAGATTTCAAGCCTTTGGAGGCACTTGCAAGCACATCTGGTGACTCCATCTGATCAGCAACCCATCTATGAAGTTAAATACCTTCTTTCCATTCATTTTCATTCATTTTCCATTTCATTTTTCCCTCCATCTCTTTCATTCTCTTTCATTCCATGAAGTTGTGCAATCATGACTTCATTTCCCTCATGGAATTTACATTCACAATAACAACAATGTTTCCCACCTCCAACATGTTTTTCAAATCCTCTAGATCAGCATTTTGATCAAATTCAAAACCAATATGCATATCCATATGAGCAATGCCAAAATTTAGTTTGGCTATGAATCATGTCAAGCACAAGGGTATGCAGATTATGAGGGCAGTCAAGAAGAAAATGCAGATTTGTTGGAGAAGATCCAAAATATGGAGGAAAACATGGTGCAATCCAGGGCTCAAGCACAAATGAAAGCATTTGGAATTGGTTATAGGGCTCCTTTTCCATGGGTGGGACCTTTTTCAAGACACTTATAGCCCTTAGGAGAAGCTTGGACTTCATGGTGGAGATGCTACCCCAACTTACACAATGGAAAGTTTAGATAGAGGCCTATGAGACTTGATGTATTAGCCTTGTCAATGGGTAAATCCTACACCATATCATGATTTTTTTTCTCTCTCCTCAAGCATCACCATCTCAATTTGGGATTCAATTTCCAAATTCCCATTGAATGCTGCCCCAAAGGTTGATTCCATTTCTCCATAGCCTAGTCTCGCATCCCACCTCAATTCCTCTACTCTTTTCCATTCCAAACAACCATCCCCTCAAAGAAACAAGATTTTATACCTCCCTCCACCACAAAAAATTACAAAATTAATTGAGTTACAACCCACCCCTCCTCTTACATTTCCAAGTCCATGTTGGGAAGATAAAAATCAGAATGCCAGTCAAGGAAAACATCAGCAAGAAGAAGAGCCAAATAAGGATGAAAAGATCAAAATTTTTTTGAACTTGGCTCTTAAATTTGGGATTACAAAATCCCCTTGATGGTGAAGCAAAAGAGGAAGTTGGAGTTGGAAAAAGTGGTGGACAAGAATGATTTTTAACAGCAGTTGAGGAAAAAACCAGCTCCAAACCCTTTTGAAGAGGAGCAAATGGATGAGATTAAATCATTTAGAAGCCATTGGAAGAAGGAAGCATTATTGATGAATTTTTTCTTTCATTTGAAGGGGCTGATTTGATTGATGAAGCCATTATGGAGGTGAAAAAATAGGTCCAAAGGCATTGAATTATGAGCAAGATGCACAAGAAACTTCATGTTTCTCTCCCACTTCATCTCTCCAAAAATCTGATTTTTGGATGAGTTTGAGATGCCAAGTTTCATGTTTGAAAATGAAGCTAAACATGGTGAAAGAAATGCAGATTTGAAGGTCACCATGCAAGAGGAAGAGACTTTGTTGCAGCGGGACATTGAAGAGTTTGATTGCTTATCAGACTTAGAAGAATGTTTGGATGAGGAGCCAACTGAAATTACAACATTCTCTTCTCCACCATTCATTCTTCAACATCAAGAGCCCACTACCATGAAGGAGAACATTGAAAAATAACAACTTGCATTTTGTAACAGCCTTTTGGAACCAAGATTGGAAGATTTAAATCTTCCATGTGCTTCATGGGAAAGGAAGGGGAAGAGCAAGATATTTTCACCACTTCTTCCACGCCATTCACCCAAGAAGGTCCACAAGAAGAATCCATTTTTGGAGTTGAATTTCAAAGAAATGGGCACATCCAAAGGATTAAACCATGCCCAATCAGGTACTTGGCTTCATTGGAGCCAAAGGAGAAACCAAAACTAGTCATGCCTACTTCAGGGCATGAGGATGAGCATCAAAGTACCAAGGGTCACCATCAATACCTCTAGGAGTCCAATGCAAGTCAGCTTGAGGAGGTATTTTCCATTAATGTTGATACCTTGATGATTTGGGTGGAGGACCGGCTTATGGTTAGTTTTTCACTCATACAACCAGCCATGTTTAGTGCCAAATCAGTTGCATGGCTGCCATTTTTAGGAAGGGAAGCTATTTCTCCCTACTAGTTGCAGGTTTTGTTTGAGTTCCCTTTGCTCTTGGTTAGAGTAGAGTAGGTAGGTTTTTTTAAAAGGAGTTCTTGTGCACACTGCATATCCCACTTGGGGTATGTATGATTTTCATGTTTGTACATAGTTTTTGGTGTTGTTATTTTGCTCTTGCACAAGTGCATTTTTTGATTTTGGTCACAAGTTCAACTCCAAGTTTCAAGTGGTTTCAAGAGGCTTAAAAGGGAAGTTTTAAGTAGAGATCAGTTTCAGGCTATCATTCATGACTCCATGCCCAATGGATGCTTCAAGGTCAGCTGGATTTTCATCTAGTAGGTAGATGACCCCTCTGAGTCACTAGAATTGTTATCCAAAATAAGCCCATGCTTATTTTTGGTTAACTCCTCCTTTTCCTTTGCTGGTACTTAAAATGAATTTTTGCATGCTTCAGGGACTCAAAATTTTTTTGGGTATGTTTTCATTAGATAGAGGATTTTCTCACCTTTCCAGAAAGGTAAAGAAGTCCTCCTAACTCCTTGTATTTTTTGAGTTATGGCTCGGGAAAAGTTTGGAGGGAAAATTTTCCTAGGCGGGTCCGGAGGTAAGGAGGAAAATTTTCCAGGGAGTCTCGGGCAGAGGAGCAGAGAAGGAAAATTTTCCAAGGAAATTAGTGGGTTGGTGGAGGTGTAGAGATAAATTTGGCACTTAGCCCTTTTTGGGGAAAAAAGCACAAAGGAAAATTTTGCCCCACGGCCCCAGAAGGAAGGAAGGAAACAAATTCGTATATTAAAAGAGGAGAAAATTTGGACACTTAGCACCTTTTTGGATAAAAACTCAAATTCAAAATTTTGCCCATAGGCCCAAAGGGAGAAAGGAAAAAGGTGAGCCACACCTCCCACCGAATAAAAGGTGCCATGTCAAACATCAAAGAAAAAGCGGGAGGTTGTGGGCTCGGGGATTTTGGGAAAATTTTTGGTGGGAAATGGGGGGCAAAATGATTATTTGAACCCTGCGGATGAATTAGAAGTTGCACACATGTCATGGACCTGATGGGCCATGGAGGATTTTTGGAAATTTTTAAATTTTGAAAAAAAAGGGAAAAATTTAAAGTTTGACCCCGCCGACCCAATTTTCACCATTTTTGCCCTAATTTGTCCCTAAATTTCAAAAGGTCATATCTTTCGATCTAGTGGTCAAAATTCATCAAATTTGGTACCATTGGAAATCTATCAATGCCCTCTACATGATGGACCCCTCAATTTTGATTTTGGGAAAATTTAGAGGGAGAAAATTTGAAGAATGTCTCTGGCATGGGAAAAAATGTAGAACCGACCCCCAACCACCAAAATTGATGAAGTATGGCATTTGTTTCTTCTCCAGCATGGCCGAATGCATCAAAAAATGGATTTTTGAGGGTTCCCTTGCTATTTTAATGAATCTTGTTGGTGGTTGGAGATGTTGAATCAATTTTCCATGTTTTTTCACCTTTCTTCATTTTGCTTCATCGTTAAAAGCCATTTTGGCTCATTTTGTAAGGGTTGGACCCCCTTGCTTCTGCAAGCTCTCTTTTCTTCCTTAGCAGGTAGATTTGTAGAATTTCAGACCTCCCATGGAGATTGTAACTCATGTTTTTTTCCTCTTTTCCAATGGAACGTATTGTATCAAACTTGGAAATGATAATGTATGTTCTGTGATCGATTTTCAATCCTCTCATGCATTTATTATTGTTTTATGATATTCATTACATTCTAGTAATCTTGTGCATGTTTTGGTGTTGAATCTCCATGATCTATGTCAATTTTTTCAAAGCAATAATTCCAGCACTCCTTTGGTGTATCACCATTCTATTTTTGCTTAGTTTTGTTTCCATTTCCATGTTTTCTCTCAACCCTGTCTCCTTGGTAGTTTTAGAGTAGGAATTTTGAATCAAAACCTCTGCAAAAATTACATGCATACACCTAAATAGAGGAGTAAGAACCAACTTCAATCTAGAGATTTTTCCAATTTGCAAAGGTCCCACACTTGGGAAAACTCCATGTTGTGCATTCACACAAATTGCCCATTTCAAAGCAGAAGATCTAAAGGTAGATTTGGGGTCGAGATTTGCAATAATAGTTTTTTGGGACTGGGGTAGATATTTCAATTTGCACTAACAACATTTCTTTTGGCACGCTTGATGGGACATGGGGTTAGATATTTCATCTTCTCTTAGTGTCTCATGCAAACAACAACATATCTTACACCACCATGTGCCACTAACAGTTTTGGCATGCTCGGTGGGATGTTAGAGGTCTTCCACTTCATTTTTGTATGTTGATGTGTTCCTATTTAAGATTTCAGCCTTTGGAGGCACTTGCAAACACATCTGGTGACTCCATCTGATCAAGCAACCCATCTCTGAAGTTATAGACCTTCTTTCCATTCATTTTCTTTCATTTTTCATTTTCATTCCATCTCTTCATTCTTCTTTCATTCCATGAAGTTGTGCAATCATGACTTCATTTCCCTCATGGAATTTGCATTTACAACAACAGCAATGTTTCCCACCTCCAACATGTTTTTCAAATCCTCTAGATCAACATTTTGATCAAATTCAAAACCAATATGCATATCCATATGAGAAATGCCAAAAGTTAGTTTGGCTATGAAGCATGTCAAGCACAAGGGTACGTAGATTGTGAGGGAAGTCAAGAAGAAAATGCAGATTTTTGGAGAGAAGATCAAAAGATGGAGGCAAACATGGTGTAATCTAGGGCTCAAGCACAAATGAAAGCATTTGGAATTGGTTTGCAGAGCACCTTGTCCATGGGTGGGACCTTTTCCAAGACATTATAGCCCTTAAGAGAAAACTTGACTTCATTTTGGAATACTGCCCCAACTTGCACAATGGACTGAGGAAAGGAATAGAGTATGAGAGGAGTATTCAACAACTTTTTCAATGGGTAAGCACACCATCTCACCATTATCTTTTTTTTTCTCTCTTTCCCAACACCATCTCAATTTTGGCTTCAATTTCCAAGCTTCCCATCTGTTGTCCCAAGTGTTTGATTCCATTTCTCCATCTCCTAGTCTCCCATCCCACCTCAATTCCTCTATTATTTTCCATTCCAAACAGCCATCCCCTCCAAAGAAACAAGAGTTTCTACCTCCTCCACCACCAAAAAAATTGCAAAATCAGTTGAGTCACAACCCACCCCTCCTCTTGCATTCCCAAATCCATGTTGGGAAGATAAAAATCAGAATTCTAGTCAAGGAAACCAACAACAAGAAGAAGAGCCAAAAATGATGAAAAGATAAAATTTTGTTGAACTTGGCTCTTAAATTTGGGATTACAAAAATCCCCTTGATGGTGAAGCCAAAAGAGGAAGTTGGAGTTGGAGAACAAGTGGTGGACAAGGCTGATTTTTTAACAGCAGTTGAGGAAGAAAAACCAGCTCCAAACCCCATTGAAGAGGAGAAAATGGAAGAGATTAAATCATGTTTGAAGCCATTGGATGAAGGAAGCATTATTGATGAATTTTTGCTTTCATTTGAAGGGGCTGATTTGATTGATGAAGCCATTATGGAGGTGAACAAAACAGGTCCAAAGGCATTGAATTATGAGCAAGATGCACAAGAAACTTCATGTTTCTCTCCCACTTCATCTCTCCAAAAATCTGATTTTTTGGATGAGTTCGAGCTGCCAAGTTTCATGTTTGAAAATGAAGCTAAACATGGTGAAAGAAATGCAGATTTGAAGGTCACCATGCAAGAGGAAGAGACTTTTTTGCAGTGGGACATTGAAGAGTTTGATTGCTTATCAGACTTAGAAGAATGTTTGGATGAGGAGCCAGCTGAAATTACAACATTCTCTTCTCCACCATTCATTCTTCAACATCAAGAGCCCACTGCCACGAAGGAGAACATTGAAGAACAACAACTTGCATTTTGTAACAGCCTTTTGGAACCAAGATTGGAAGATTTAAATCTTCCATGTGCTTCATGGGAAAAGGAAGGGGAAGAGTAAGATATTTTCACCACTTCTTCCACACCATTCATCCAAGAAGGTCCACAAGAAGACTCCATTTTGGAGTTGAATTTCAAAGAAATGGGCACATCCAAAGGATCAGACCATGCCCAATCAGGTACTTGGCTTCATTGGAGCCAAAGGAGAACCAAAACTAGTCATGCCTACTTCAGGGCATGAGGATGAGCATCAAAGTACCAAGGGTCACCATCAATACCTCCAGGAGTCCATGCAAGTCAGCTTGAGGAGGTATTTTCCATTAATGTTGATACCTTGATGATTTGGGTGGAGGACCAGCTTATGGTTAGTTTTTCACTCATATAACCAGCCATGTTTAGTGCCAAATCAGTTGCATGGCTGCCATTTTGAGGAAGGGAAGCTATTTCTCCCTACCAGTTGTAGGCTTTGTTTGAGTTCCCTTTGCTCTTGGTTAGAGTAGAGTAGGTAGGTTTTCTTTCAGCAGAAGAAGTGCTTGTGCACACTCTGCATATCCCACTTAGGGTATGTATGATTTTCATTTTGTACATAGTTTTGTGGTGCTTTTGTTTTGCTCTTGCACAGTGCATTGGTTTGGCTTTTGGTGAAGTTCAACTCCAAATTTCATTGGTTTCCAAGAGGCTTAAAAGGGAAGTTTTCCAAGTGAAGATAAATTAGTAGGCTATCATTCATGACTCCATGCCCAATGGATGCTTCAAAGGCCATTGATCTTTCATCTAGCAGGTAGATTACCCCTCTGAGTCACCAAAATTGCTATCCAAAATAAGCCCATGCTTATTTTTGGTTAACTCCTCCTCCTTTTTCCTTTGTTGGTAATTAAAATGAATTTATTACATGCTTTAGGGACTCAAATTTTTTTTTAGGTATTTTTCATCAAGATAGATATTTTTTTCACCTTTCCAGAAAGGTAAAGAAGTCCTCTAACTCCTTGTATTTTTGAGTTATGGCTTAGCGGAGTTTGAGGAAAATTTTCCCTAGGGGGGGTCCATGGAGGTAAGGAGGAAAATTTTCCAAAGGAGTCTGGTGGGTGGAGGGAGAAGGAAATTTTCCAAGGAAATTAATGTGTTGAGGAGAGATGGCACAGAGATAAATTTGGCACTTATCCCTTTTTGGGGGAAAAGGGCAAAGGAAAATTTTGGCCCATAGGCCCGATGAAGGAAGGAATGGACTCACGGGGCAAAGGGAGAATTTGTGACACTTAGCCTTTTTTAAAAACTCAAAGTCAAAATTTTCACAGCCCGCGAAGGAGAAAGGAAAAAAACTTTAGCTGCACCTCCAGACCGAATGAAAGGCACCAAGTGTCCACATCGGAGTAGAGGTTGGGCTTGAGGATATTTTTAAATTTTTCCATTTTTGCAAGAAAAGGGGCAAAATGTTATTCTTGAAGCCCTTTTGGATGAATTAGAAGGTGCACATGTCATGTAGGCCTAGGGGCCATGGAGATTTTTGGGAAATTTTTCCAAAAAAGGGAAAAATTTAAAGTTTTGCCCCATGAACCCTAATTTTGACTTTTTTTTTACCATTTTTCCTAAATCTTCAGAAGGTCATATCTTTCGATCCATGGTCAAAATTCATCAAATTTGGTATCATTGGAAAAGCTATCAATTCTCTACACCATGGAAGACCTTCAATTTTTATTTTTGGGAAAATTTTGAGGAGAAAATTGAAGAAATGTCTCCAGCACATAGGAAAAAATGTAGAACCAACCCCCAACCACCAAAATTGATGAAGTATGGCATCCGTTTCTTCTCCAGCATGGCCAAATGCATCAAAAAATGGATTTTTGAGGGTGCCTTTTGTTTTAATGAATCTTTTGGTGGTTGGAGATGTTGAATCAATTTTCCCATCATTTTTTCACCTTTCTTCATTTCTTCATCGTTAAAAGCCAGTTTTGGCTCATTTTGTAACGGTTGATTCTTGCTCTTGCAAGATCCTTGCTTGCTTCTACAAGCTCTCTTTTCTTCCTTAGTAGGTAGATTTGTAGAATTTTAGACCTCCCATGGAGATTGTAACTCATTTTTTCCTCTTTTCCAATGGAACATATTGTATCAAACTTGGAAATGATAATGTATGTTCTGTGATCGATTTTCAATCCTCTCATGCATTTATTATTGTCTTATGATCTTTCATTGCATTTGGTAGTAATGTCTATTTTTAAAAACAATGCATGTTTTGGTGTTGAATCTCCATGATCTATGTCAAATTTATACCGAAATAGAGGAGTAAAAGCAAGAAGTCCATCACTCCTTTGGTGTATCATTGTTAGGGGGTGATTTTTATTTTTGCTTAGTTTTGTTTCCATTTCCATGTTTTCTCTCAACCCTGTCTCCTTAAGTGGGGTAGTTTTAGAGTAGGAATATATAAAATGCATATTTTTGGAAAAGATCCAAAACTTGGAGGAAAACATGGTGCAATCTAGTGCTCAAGCATAAATGAAAGCATTTGGAATTGGTTGTAGGGAACCTTGTTGATGGGTTTCCAATTTTCCAAGACACTTCAGCCCTTAGGAGAAGCTAGACTTCATGGTGGAGATGCTGCCCCAACTTGCACAATGGATAGTGGAGATAGAGGCCTATGAACTTGGTGCTAGGAAGCCTTGTCAATGGGTAAATCCTACACCATTATCTAGTAATTTTCTCTCTACTCCTCAAGCAACACCATCTCAATTTGGGCTTCAATTTCCAAGCTTCCCATTGAATGCTGCCCCAAGTGTTGATTCCATTTCTCCATATCCTATTCTCCCATCCCACCTCATTTCCTTTTCTCTTTTCCATTCCAAATAGCCATCCCTTCCAAATAAACAAGAGTTTCTACCTCCTCCACCACCACAAAAAATTGCAAAATCAATTGAGTTATAACCCCCTCCTCTTGCATTCCCAAATCCATGTTGGGAAGATAAAAATCAAAATGCCAATCAAGGAAAACATCAGCAAGAAGAAGAGCCAAACAAGGATGAAAAGATCAAAAGTTTGTTGAACTTGGCTCTTAAATTTGGGATTACAAAAATCCCCTTGATGGTGAAGCCAAAAGAGGAAGTTGGAGTTGGAGAAAAAGTGGTGGATAAGGCTGATTTTTTAACAGAATTGAGGAAGAAAAACCAGCTAAAAATTCCATTTTGAGGAGCAAATGGATGAGATCGAGTTAGTTTTTGCAACAGTGAGAAGAAGGAAGCATTATTGATGAATTTTTGCTTTCATTTAAAAGGGCTGATATGATTGATGAATCCATTATGGAGGTGAACAAAACTGGTCCAAAGGCATTGGATTATGAGCAAGATGCACAAGAAACTTCATGTTTGTCTCCCACTTCCTCTCTTGAAAAATATGATTTTTGGATGAGTTCGAGATGCCAAGTTTCATGTTTGAAAATAAAGCTAAACATGGTGAAATAAATGCAGATTCGAAGGTCACCATGCAAGAGGAAGAGAATTTGTTGTCAGCGGGACATTGAAGAGTTTGATTGCTTCTCAAACTTAGAAGAATGTTTGGATGAGGAGCCAACTGAAATTACAACATTCTCTTCTCCACCATTCATTCTTTAGTAACAAGAGCCCACTGCCACAAAGGAGAACATGAAGAACAACAACTTTCATTTTGTAACAAGATTTTGGAACCAAGATTGGAAGATTTAAATCTTTCATGTGCTTCATGGGAAAAGGAAGGGAAGAGAAAATATTTTCACCACTTCTTCCACAACCTTCATCTAAGAAGTTTAACAAAAGACTCCATTTTGGAGTTGAATTTCAAAGAAATGGGCACATCCAAATGATCGACCGTGCCCAATCAGTGTACTTGGCTTCATTGAATCCAAATGAGCAACCAAAACAAGTCATGCCTACTTGGGGCATGAGGATGAGCATCATAGTATCAAAGGTAACCGTTAATACCTTCGGGAGTCCAAGGTAGGTCAGCTTGAGGAGGTATTTTCCATTAATGTTTATACCTTGATGATTTGGGTGGAGGACCAACTTAAGGTAAGTTTTTCACTCATTCAACCAGCCATGTTCAGTGCCAAATCAGTTGCATGGCTGTCATTTTTGAGGAAGGGAAGCTATTTCTCCCTGCCATTTGCAATATTTGTTTTAGTTCCTTTGCTCTTGGTTAGAGTAGAGTAGGTAGGTTTGATTTCACTAGACGTAGTGCTTGTGCACACTGCATATCCCGGTTGGGGTATGTATGATTTTGTTTTATACATAGTTTTTGGTGTTGTTGTTTTGCTCTTGCACATTGCATTCGGTTGGCTTTTCGTGAAGTTCATCTCCAAGTTTCAAAGTGGTTTCTAAGAGGCTTAAAGGGGAATTTTTCCAAGTGAAAATCACTTATCAAGATATCATTCATGACTCAATGCCCAATGGATGTTTCAAGGGAACCGATCTTTCACATAGCAGCCGCCAAGAACCCCTCTAAGTCGCTGAATTGTTATCCAAAACAAGTCGATGCTTATATTTGGTTAACTCCTCATTTTTCATTTGCTGGTAATTAAAATGAATTTTTGGAAAATTTATGGTCTCAAATTTTTTTGTTTATGCTTTCATCGAGATAGAGTATTTTTTCACCTTTCCGTAAAGGTAAATAAGTCCTCCTAACTCCTTGTATTTTTGAGTTAGGGCTTGGCAGAGTTTGAAGGGAAATTTTCCTAGGGCGGGTCTGCATAGAGGTAAGGAGAAAAATTTTCCAAGGAGTCTCGGGCTGACGAAGCGGAGAAGGAAATTTTTCCAAGGAAATTGGTGGGTTGGAAGAGGTGTAAAGATAAATTTGGCACTTAGCCCATTTTGGGGAAAAGGGAAAAAGAAAAAATTAGCTGTGGGCCCGATGAAGGAAGGGAATAGACTCATAGGGCTAGGGAGGAATTTTCGACACTTAGCCTTTTTGGCTAAAAATCGAGTCAAAATTTTTCCAGGAGACTCGCGAAGTAGAAAGGTGAAAAACTTGAGTCGCATCTCCACGCCGACTGAAGGCACTAAGTGTTCACATCAAAGCAAAGGTCGGGCTCATGCGGGGATTTTGAGAAAAAAATTTCTATGTAGGAAAATAGGCAAGGATGTTATTCTTAATCCCATGGATGAATTAGAAGCTTACACGTGTCATGCGGACTGAGGGACCATGGATATTTTTGGGAAATTTTTCCAAAAGGAAAAAATTTAAAGTTTTGCCCCATCGACCCCAATTTTGAGTTTGTTTTTACCAGCTTTTTCCTAAATCTTTAGAGGGCCATATCTTTCCACCCGAGCTCAGATTTTCATGATCGTTATATCATTGGAGGAATTGGTTATACTTAGCCTTTGCAGCTAGAAAATCAAAGTCAAAATTCAGCCCCTAGACCCATGAAGGAGAAAGGTATAAAACTTGAGCCGCACCTCCTTTAGTGTAAAGCATTCTATTTTTGCTTAGTTTTTTTTCAATTTCCATGTTTTCTCTCAACCTTGTGTCCTTGGTAGTTTTAGAGTAGGAATTTTGAATCAAAACCTCTACAAAAATTGCATTCATACACCTAAACAAAGGAGTAAGAACTAACTTCAATCTAGAGAATTTTGCCCAATTACAAAGGTCCCACACTTTGGGAAAACTCCATGTTGTGTATTCACACCAAATTGACCATTTCAAAATAGTATATCTTAATGTCGATTTGGGGGTGCTGAATTTTCACTAATAGGGGTTCCATCTATACCGATCCCTATGGTAGTTCCTAGATATAATTCACCAACTCATTCGCTACAATAGTAGCCAAATCTATGAAACATACCCCTGTAAGCCTCCCTTTTCCTATGGTAGTGGTCTCTCTCTTGAGTAACACATTCTCACTCCTATGTGACCGCATCCCGTTCTTTGTCAGAGTTACGTCTCAATTTACACGTGTCTATTCTCTCTCGACCCTTATATTATCTAACTTGGCATGCAAGTGTGTCACCTTTGCAGCATCTCATATTCCGCCATCTATGCATCCTCCAGAGCCACCTCAAAATATTCCTCTATCTCCTCAATCTCCTCCTCTCCTCCCTCCTTGGTCACCTAATGTGCCAATGGTGCCATGTGCCAATTTGAAAACCTTTGTTCTACTCCCACATCGTCATCATAATCCCATGGCATGACCTCGTCCTTTAGTGGGTTTGTCATAGTAGGACTCGATATATCTTTATCCATCTCCTCCATTTTGTACAAAATTGGATCATGGGGACATGACTAAACAAATCCAAAATGTTATCATACCCTATCAAAATGAATTACCTCGATCATCTTCATTCATTTCCTCTACACCAATTTTGTGCTCCTCATCCTCACTAGCTCCACATCCACACCAGGACAAGGAGGGAATCTTAATATGACTATCATATGACTGTTCAATATCTAGCTCTATAAGTCTATCTACATACCAATCCACCCCTCTCTCCCCCTATCTTTGAATGCCTACTTGGCCCTCTATTTCATAAATCCAACCTCCACCTAAATATGGTCTCTTTAGACCCATGGAAGCCCTAGTGGCCTAATTAGTGCTATGTGCTTGTATGCTCAATAGTGTAGAAAAAATCGTACATCCAAATCCCGATCTCCTACTCCGCCTGTATCCATATAGCTCATGTTAAACTTGAGCCAATAGGATGGTCCTAAAGGAAAATACTATATCATTCTACATGATATTAGCCAAAACCTAGTTATAGCTCATGGAAAATGAGCTCCTCTTGAGTCTGTAAAAGCATAATAGGACACTACCATCATCACTATGAAAATCAATCACCGCATGCCACCCTAGCCTCATATCTCAGCTCATATGTAAAATCCCATAAAAAATCATATTTTGGGTGCATCGTCTCCAAAGAGCCATGTAAAAATACCAACCTATCACCACTAGTGATGGGGACATCTCTGCTCCCCTATGTCGTAGTCCGAGGATCTCGATACACATCCTCCATGGTGATAGTCATCTCCCCTGTCATAAACTAAAATGTGCAAGTATGTCGATCCCATATCACTACAAGGGCAATCATAAGCCCGCATCATGTGGGATCCTTAGATAGTGTCCGAATCCCCTAATCAAATTACCAAAAAGTGATCACACTCGACATCTATAATGTCCCCTCTAATATTATCATACAAAGTAGGCACTTAATCTTTCAGATATAATGTCTCCCTAGCCTACAATCACAAATAAAAATACATTGATCAGATCCATAATCCTAAAAATACATTTAAAATGCTTTTTTTTCATCAAAAATCAAATTAGACCCTAACTTATTTAATTTTACCATAGTCGCCTGACTTAGGTTAGGTTTTTCCCAACCACTCTTGACATCATCATTTTTTGTAAAAAAATGTTAGAAATTAAGTAAAACATGAAATTAAATAAAAAACCAGTGTGAGTTTTCTTATTGACCATCCTCCACACCTCTCGGCATTTCCTCGCACTCAGGAAGCATCGGCTTTATCAATCTTCCTTTCCTTTCTCTACTCTTTCTTGTCAACTTTACACGTGAAAATGAGCTTTTTCAGCCAACCTTTGGGCTTATATATCCCACCGACACCTCATCTCCCTCGACCCCCTTGGGTTGCCATCAATTGGCCTTACTCACCATCGAATGGCCTTACCACAAACCACTTTTGATTTTCCCCCTCTTTCGGCATCCCTTTTCAAGGCATCATCTCTTGTTGACCTTTAAATCCACATTTATGGTCATTTCTATTTTCCCCTTTGGGAATTTTCATACAACATTTTCAACTATTTCTTCCTCCGGGCATACATATTCTTTAAGTACACATTCGTGGCCATAATCAATCTTCCTTTGGCCATACATACTCTTCAAGACCACATTTTTGGCCATATTGTTTTCCTTTAGGAATGTTAATCATATTTATTCCAAAATTCCACCCTTCATGGCCATAATCACTCCTCCAATGGGAATCTTATTTTACGATCTTATCAATCTACACACAAAGTCCTCATTTGAGGCCATTTTAATCTTCTGTTTGGGTATTACATCCATTATATCAAGTCTTCTTTTGAGGCCATATTATATCCACTCCTATTTTGAGGCCATATTATATCAAGTCCTATTTTGAGGCCATATTATATCAAGTCCTCTTTTGAGGTCATATTATATCAAGTCCTCCTTTCAGGCCATATTATATCAAGTCCACTCTTGTGGCCATATCCATGACCGTCATTAGGGAACCATTATTTTTCATCAAATTCCACCTTTGTGGCCATGTTTTTCATCTCATGGGACATAACTTTTTTTTTTTTCTCTTTTGTGGTCATACCCTTCCCCTACTTAGGGAATATTTTTGACTTTTTCATTTTTTCCTTTACGTCCATACATTCCCACTTTACGGAATATTATTTCATCATTCACTTTTTTTTTGCCTAGATTTATCATCCATTTTTCATGTCATGTGGGCCACCATATCATCCATCCTCATTCATAGTGAACAAATACCAATTTGCTTGATTCCTCATGTAAGAAGGATTTTGCATACCTTTTCACATCTAGTTGTGCATAGTTTGATGACTTGACTATGACTCGTTGGTCATCCTTTCATACATCCATACCGTAGTGCTATTCATGCACTCACCGGTTCATAGAACATTATTTTACATCTCCATTGAGATTGCAATCATCCCATGCTGAGGTGATATTGGAGTCACCACAACATTTTCCATCCATTTTTTCAATCATTTTTTCCTAGTTAATTTTTCCTTATTTATACTTTCACCCATGTTTTCATCATGCACTCGCCCTTTTTCATATACCTATTTTCAAATGTTTCATTGATTTCCTTTGACGCCATTGATCTCCCATTTGAGGGAGAGCTTATCATCAACAATTTATCATCATCTAACCCTTTTTGTTTTTATCAGTGGCTTACTACCACAAACCACTCAACAAAAAGGGGAAATATGTAGACACCTAAAATTTGTATCTACACCCTCATTCGCCTGTGTATGCATATTTAATCATTTATTTTAATCATCCTCCCTATTTAATCAAATACCCATCTAATCCTTGTTAATTAATTACTTAATCATTTAATATTTTACATTCCCAACTATCCCATCCATATTGATCCTATTAATTATTTAATTCATATAAATTAATTAATACCCTCATCCATTGCCCCAACAACCTTTCTAACTAGGATGCTTTTATCCTAAATATAAATCACTATACTTTTCTAGCTTCCATCGGATCTATTTTTATGTGTTAACCACGTTGGATTTATCCCCAAGTCATCTAATCCAACAAATATGATTTAAATCATTCGGTCGATATTTAAAATCATCAAATTCCACCTTAAATAAAAATCAAGACCTGAAAGGGAAACTTTTCCCATGATTAGCGGTGATCCAACCTATTCACCACCAACCCTTTACGTATGTTTGATTTATTTCCATTCTTCATGAAATCACTTGAAAATTAATAAACCAGAGTGTAATAATATCTTCTTTGTGAATTCTAGAGTTTCGTATGATAGTACATACATCTCATCCATCATCAAACCTTTTTGCATCACTCATGATATTTCTTGCTTTTATAGTGCTTGTATCAAGTTTTCTATCATATTATATTTTATTTCTTGTAGGTTAACTTTTGCAGGTCCAAAGAAACATCCACCCATCACTCGACAACCTTTAGTTCATGTCCTAGTACTTATAGTTTCCCATATCCAGATATTTCTTCTTTGTATCATCACAATCTTACTACGGTTGTCGCCGATCCCCTTGGTCGTTGTCGAACAGGTTTCATTTATCCAAAACCTATTTAAATACTCCTTTCTACCATTTATCCTATCTCCCATTTGTTGGTTCTCTTATGTAGATCTTCCTACAACACAGCTATGAGTCCTCATCAATTTCCAAATTTCTCCTAAAACTTACGAGTCTACATACTTCATCTACAACTTTAGATTCATCCTCCCAAGTCACTATCAACCTACTCAGATACAATTTGGGTTGCCATCAACCCACACCAAGTAACATTTATCCTCTAGTTATTATCATCTAAATAGATTTAGACCAATTTTTGAAATTTTTTAAGATTCATTACAAAAAAATTCTTCATGTACTTTTTTTTTTCGTCCTCATCTATACAAATGGGGATTGACATCCATCAAGGAAGATAACTACTTCTTGGAACTGGTATTACTCAGAAAGTGTCCAAATCTATCTATCTAATTAAATCCTATTTCAATATTACTTTTAGGTTTGGACGCAACAACAATCCATCATTTAACACCCGTATCTATTATCAATCATCTTAGGTAACATAAACCCTCTATCCTTCTGATTTGGCTAGTTTCTTTAGTAGCTAGTGCATTCATTTACATTAAGAATGAGAAAATTCAAAAACACCAACATCCGAGATACTCATGGAAACACATCCTCCACCTCCTTTGACCTTTTTGGATTTTAAAGATGTGGACATATCTTCTCTACCTTATCCATCTTTCCCAACCCTCAAGCATCTAGACATGCTCGAAGAAATGGACATATTGTATTTACTATCTCCATCTCCTCTAAATCTTGAGGACATAAACCTACCTTATCCATATTTCTTGATTCTTGAGGACATGGAACTGGATGATATAATTTCTATTGCCTCTAAAATTTTTTTATTCTCCACCATAGCTTTGGGACAAGTCACCTATTAGTGTGAAAATCAGACTAGGTCGCTTCTTCTTTTCCATTCGGAAATGATAGAAGAAGTTTCTTTAACCATTAACGTCCTTCGGTGTGCTAATGATGACATCATCCTTTCCCACATGGGGATAGAATATTATTATCTTTAGAAGACCTTACCATATGATTCACCTACTCTTCTTAATGAAGCCACCATTAATGTCAATATCGGGACTCCACAAGAGCCTCTCATTCTCAAAGTGGACCAATATATTGATCTAAAAAAGCTAGAATATTTTACCAGATTACTCTCCCATCATAGCTAGGAATTTTCTTGGTAATATTAAGACATGTCAGGTCTTGACCCTATATTATTGTCCACAATATCGTCACTTCTCTTGATGTTAAACTAGTAAAGTAGAAGCTTTTTGCATGCACCCTCGCGTTGCCCTCCTTGTTAAAGAGGAAGTGCAACACCATTTATTAGCTAACTTCATCATCCCAATTGATTATCCTTGATGGGTTTCCAAAATTTTCCTCATCACTAAAGCATCGGGAAAACTTCCCATCTGCACTAATTTTGAGATCTCAATTTTTCTTTCCCTAATAATGACTTCCCTCTCCTGAATATCGATCACCTTATGAGTCTTACCATAGGCCATGAGATGATTTCTATCATGGACAATTTCTTTGATTCAAATCAAATCCTTATTGCATTGGAAGATCAACACAATACATATTTCATCACCCCTTGGGAGATCTTTTGTTATTTCATCATGACCTTTAGTTTGAAGAATGTCGACAATACTTATCAAGAGGAAATGACTTATATATTTCATGACCTCATCCACAAAACCATAGAAGACTAACTTTGATGATATTTTAGGAAAATATAAACATCAACACAACCATCTTTCCATTCTCAAAGTCCTTTTCAATCACCTTATTCTCTTTTGTCTTTTTCTCCATCCAACCAAGTCCATATTTGGATTCTTAATGGGAAATATCCTTGGCTTTATTATCTCTATTAGGGGTATTGAAGTTGACCCCCAAAAAAATAGGGCAATTATCGAAATTCCTACTCCTTATAACATCAAGCATCTTCACGTTTAATGTCACCTTCAAATTATCTACCATTTAATTTAGCAATTTTCGATCATTCTCAACCTTTCCATCACCTCCTTTGGAAGGACATATAATTTAATTGGAACCATGATTTCCATAAATCCTTTGATGATCTTAAACAATATCTCCTATCTCAACTAGTGCTTACACTTCCACATGAGGGGGAGAAAATTTATTTATATATATCTGCCACTAATCATGCTTTAGGAGCCATGTTAGTCCATCGTGATGACCAAGGTCATGAGCAGGTTATTTATTACATCAGTCTTACTCTTCATGATTATGAGACTCACTAAACTAAAGCTGAAAGGTTTTGTTACACCCTATTCTTTACCACATCTAAGCTTCAAAATTATCTTCTTAATCACAAGGCTTATGTCATTATTAGCTTTTATCTTATCAAGACATTACTTTCTAAACCATATCAAAATGATTATGTTACTTGATGGCTCATGCTCATGAAAAAGTTTGACCTTGAGTTTATTTCTCAAAAATCCATTAAGGAGAACCTATTTCTAACCAATTTACAAAATCCCCTCTTCCTAGTGTACATTTAGGTCATGAGTAATTTCCAGATGAATCTGTTAATCAATTTCATCATGAATATGTCACTCTTGAAATCACTCTCTTCTTTTATGGCTCAAATTATTAGCAAGGGGGAGGCACTAGTGTCATTCTCATTCCTCCTTGGGAAAATCCTATTCCCCTCACATATAAAGTCAATTTTGAGTGTATAAAAACATGGTGGAATATGAGGCCCTCATATTGGGTCTTGAAACTGCCACCTTTTTGGTGTTAAAATTCATGACATCTACGAGGATACCAATTTTATAATCAAACAAGTCACAGGTGAGTATTAATTTAAAAATGATACTCTTCAAAAATATCATGACATCATTCATCTTCTCCTTGAAGATTTTGATTCCTATACCATCAAATTTGCTCCCCGATCAACCAATCATTTCATTGATATAATGACGTCCCTTACTGCTCTTATTCTATTGACAACAGAGGAGTCTCACTTCATGTCATCTTTCATTGCCATGATCAACCTTCCGTGAATTACCCTGGAGTTAACCTTACTAAATTTGATTCATAAAATCTTTAGTATTCTCAAATATTCAATTATCTATCCAAATCCATCTTTCCTCCTGATCTATCTAAAAATGCTAAGAGGTCCTTTCTTTAGTGCACTCACCCCTATGTGATCCTTGGTGGAATTATTTTCTTAAATCCCATGAAGCCTCTCGGGCCATCCAGGAAGTCCATGATGGTATATTTGGTGGAAACTTTAATGTCTTATCCATTTCTAAGCATATTCTATGTCTTGGATATTCTTGGCCTTAGCTTAATCATGATTTCTATTAGTATATTAAGAAATGTGAAAAATTTCATAAACATTTAAATCTTATTTGTATTCCTAGTCAATATTTGTAGTCATCTCACGACCTTTGGTCATTTTCACAATGGGGGCTTGATCTTATCAGTATTATTAATCCTTGATCTTCACAAAGAACATCACTCTATCATCATCACATTCTTGAATATTTCACCAAGTGCGTGGAAGCAATACCACTTACCTCTACTAAATCTTATCGGATCATTAATTTTATTTATCAACACATCATCTACCACTTTAGCATTCCCCACAAGCTTGTTATAGACAACAGAAATTCCTTTAAAAACAAATATCTCAAGAAAATATGTAATGCATTCAACATCCAACTCATCTTCTCTTCCCCATATTATCCCCAAGCTAATGGCCAAGCTGAAGCTACCAATAAAACCCTTAGGAACATTCTTGCCAAAATCATTGATCAAGTAGGTTGTAATTGGCATCTCCATCTTCCTTTAACCCTTTAGGCCTATCACACTAGCATTTATACCTCCATAGGGGCTATGCCCATTTCTCTTGTTTATAGTTTTGGAGCCATCCTTCCTCTTAATTTACAAATTTTGTTTTTGTGTGAATTCCTTTATGACTTCATCTATGATGAAGACTATCGCTAGGCTCATCTAGCACAACTCGAGATACTTGATGAACATAACCTTCTTGCTCTTGAACACCATCATGTTTATTAGGAGCACATTAAACATGCTTACAATAAACACCTTAAGTAACATGACTTTAATGTTGGTGACCTCATTCTCAAATAAAATCAGAATGTCACTACTCTATAAATGGACAACATGGAAAATTTTCCCCTATTTTGATTAGACCATACATTATTATGCACAAGTATTGGTTGGGAGCCTATCATTTTTCCCCTTGATGGTAAACTGGAAGAATACCCTCTTAATGCATCACATTTGTGACGAGTTTATTTGTTAGAAAATTTATCAATGTGCTCTTAGTCCTATCTTTAGATCATTCCTCCATATTCACCTCTTCCATCTCTCGATCTTGATGATTTGGAACTATGTTTTCTTCCATCACTTTCTAGATGTGACATTAAATATGGGCACCATGGTTTTTCCTATATCATATTCCTTATGGATATATTATCCCCTTGGGTGAGAACTCGGTGATCATTACAACCATCACCCTCTTATTCACCTATTAGAACCATGTAAAGGGTCTAGGGGTGTCTCTTGTACACTCTTTATTCCCTCCTAAGTGGTCTACTTAGCTAGTCCCAACTCTCCCCTATGAAAAAATCAGAATTCATGGATGATTAAATACAAATCAAAGTTATCAAAAATAGACTGATCCCTCGAAGGACAATTGTTCATAAAAATGTTTTTTAAGTAAATTGAAAGCATTAAATCAAAATCAAAATCAAAGAAATAGACCGATCCCTTAAAGGATAGCTATCATATATTATTGACATTTATATATTGTATAAATTAGACCATACCCTCAAAGGATGGATACTCCTTATGGAATTTCAAATCTTCTCGCATTGATTATCCTTCCATTTGACTAGAATCCTAAGAACACTTCCCGCATTGATCAAATTTCTCTAGCAAACTTCACACATTGATCAATTTTCTCTTTCCCCTTCCTAGAGATGGGGCATAGTTTAGGGAACACCACTTTTGGAGAACACTCTTTCCTCTGTAAAAGTTTCATCTCAAACCACTTTTGTCATGTTAACATTAGGTTTATGAGATCATCTCATCCATTACTTCCTTATGATCTATGAAATGACTAACTATCATTGGTTGTTTACTAAACATATTCTTTGGTTGCATGTACCTTATGTTACCCATATCCCATTTTGTTTTACCTCTAATGTGGTTGGAGGAAAATTTCCCATTCAAGTTCCTTGATATGATGTAGTGTCATTCATACCCATAGGTTGTTATTATTAAAGTCACATCTTATCCCACATCTCATCTGAGTCGTATTTAATATTTTTGACATTAAATTCCTCCTTCGAGGCCATATATATTCTCCCTTAGGTCATTTTTATCAATCTTTCCTTTCTTCCTTTTCCTTTGCGACCATATGTACCTTGTTCCTTCATTAATTTTATTCCAATACACTCTTTGAAGACCACATATGTGGTCATATTAATTCATCATCTGGGAATTTAATTAAACATCTAAATCCATTCATTCTACTCTCAAATTCCTATTGGGCCTTAGTTCTTCCCTCTGTTGGTATCCAAATTGATCCTTCCTATTTTGGTAAAGGATAGGAAAATTCAATGAACTTCTTCAACATTTGTGGATATACAGTGCAAGAAGGGATGGTTCATGTATGATTTATTACTGAATGTATAATTTGTTGTTGGGAAGTTAAGCAGGATAAAGTTGATTATACCAAATTCTTGAGAACTTTTAACAAATGTTGGAAAATCTACAAAGAAAAATGACAAAAGGCTTCAAATAGTCAAAATGAACCTTCAACTAGAGGATGTGCATCTATGAAAGCTCAAAGACACATGGTTTCACACATTCTTCAAGGATTCAACACAAAATCTCATGTTAAAGACTTAATTAAACATTAGAAGTCCCTTGATTCATCATGCCTAAGATACACTCATAGACTAAAAAACAATTTATATCATCATAATGAAAGTAAAGTGAATTTAAATCATTTATTGCATCATGAAATGAAAACTCTCTTCATAATGTAATTGTAAATGCCACAATACTATCACAAGGACAAGATCTTGTGTGATTAAGAGGAACTCCTAACATAAGATTGCAATAGGAACATAGATAACTATTTGAAGATATCTCAAAATGAAAGCAAACACAACTAGGTTCATGATTAACATGATTTACTCAAGGTTCTTCAAATTGATCAACAAGGGAAAGTTTATTTACAATCTCAAAGCTTGTCAATGGATGGACACTTGCAACCATCTTGACATGATCAAATTTAAAGATACACGAGGAAATAATAGTTTCTCAGATAAGTTTCTTGGAAAAATGGCTTCTCTCAAACTTTCTCTCCTTCTCTTTTTCTTTGAATAATTCTTAGAAAAATTAACCCCCCTCTGGTGTGATTATCCTTTTTCCTTTTTATATCACCCTCTTCACTTGTTAACCTTCAAAAATTTTCCCCCAAAAGCATGAATATTCCAAGGAATATTTCCTTTTACAAAACTTGTTCTAGAACATGACATTTAAAAAGTTTTCTTTTAAACTACCAAGATGTACAAAATGCAAGTCTTTTCAATCAGCTCCACTTGTGCTCGATTGGGATATCAGGTCATCATTTGGAAAATTAATTTAATCATTATTTTCTGATATTGATTAGATAATCATTTCAAATAATCTCTGAACACTTCTAGATGACTCTGATATGACATATATCCATATTCACTTTTCAAGAATCCACCTTGGGTGCCACACACTCTATTTTATGTCTTATTGGCTTAATTTCCACACATAGTTTCTATCGAATCACTTTGATTTACCATAGCTCTTCTCATTCCTAACCTTTTCCAACTCTTAAATTCCTTTCTGTGTGAACTGAACAAAATCTCCCTCATCTCATGGGAAAGATTTTACTAAATCAAAACATATGTCTCCTTTTATTATAAAACCTAGCTCAATTTCATTATCATTATGCATTTCCTTCTTGTTCTGAATATAAGGAATTTCATCAAAAAAATGGCAAAGGTACTCGTAGCACACAACCTGAAGGATATTTCTTAGAGGACTTAAATCAGATTTTCGATTTGAGTGGTCTTGATGAAGCCTTTGTTAGGGATCTATTTGATGTAGAGTGTGTAGGTGACACTAGAGGACCCTTAACATATCGAGAAAGTCCGATTAGCACTTCTTACAAGGCTAATCAGGATTAATCCTATATTTTCAGCCTTTTAGGTTATGTATTTTCATCTTTTTAAATGGGAACACTTGAAATCTCCAAAGATTTAAAGAGATACTGGGTTGAGAGAAGACCTCAGGTATCTGGGAAAACTAGTTTTCAATGTCCCTTTTTATGTGATGAGGATTTGTATCAAAAGAGATTCCCAAGGAATCATATGTGTTGTATGATAAATCCTCCATCGACACATGTATTGCCTATTATTTCCCACAAAATAGATGAGTTGGAGTGGAGAATCAATTCCTGGAGAAAAATCAAGTAGATATTGTGCCTTTGCAACTAGTTTCAACACCAGGGTCATCTTAGGTAAGAGGAAGGGTGAACCACAACCTCAACCTCCAATCATTATCTCTGATGGAGAAGAGGACCGATCATTATCTACTCACCATTCAAGGGAAAAATCTCCTCCACTCGGGACAACAGGGGAGATTTGCAATTTGGTCATCCACCCACTTAATGCATCATGCTCCTAAGTAGAGCATGAGTTTTTGGGGCCTCAACCAATTCCTTCTCTCGAAAGACAATCCACCTTTCACAAGGAAATGGGAGGTTGGGTCAAGCTCAAGACCTCACAATCTAGCCCTAGTCAACAACATGTAGTGCTTTCCCTTCCAATCACCCTAGGTGTCCCCTCTCAAACCGCTCCTAGCACGTTGACCCTTCACAAGGGGAAAGGAAAGATGAAATGTTCTTCAGGTGGTTTGGATCTTTTGGATTGGGTGTCATCACAACAAAAGAAAGTTGAGCTTGAGAAAATCATGAGTCATCCTAGAATGACTCTGGAAGCATTGATGGACATGGGAATGTCCCGGGACCTAGTAGGGTCAGTCATTTTTTTTAGAAAACACAAGGTTCAAGTGAGTTTGTGTTGAGGAAAAATAATATTTTGAATAAGCTTCCCCTGTTGGGAGGAAACTATGAAGTAGGACTGAAAAATGTCTAGATGTTGCTTTCCTTTCATTGTCTCTATTTTTGGCATGTGTATATCTTTCTTTGTCATGGGAAGGGGCCCCTATAGAACCCCATTTTGTTCCTTATTCAAAATGCAAGAAGCACAACAATATCAATCATTTACATGCTTATCCAAATGTATGTAAAACTTCATCAAAGTAAATATGACACTACTTGCATTCTTCCACTTTACAATTAAAATAAGGGAACAATAAAATTTAGAAAAATAATTACATCCCATGTAATAGAAGTATTATTTTAAAGTATCAGTTTAAAGAAGGAATATGAAAAGAGAATACAACTTAAGGAACAATGCCTAAGCATGTTCATCATCTTTTGTATCTGCATTTTTTCTTCTTCTTCAGCTTCCACTTTTGTATCTTGTTCTTTTGGAAACCTTGCTACATATGCATCATACCTTTTGAATAACTCATTAACCTCATCCTCATCTGGTCCTGTATGATGTTGGAAAATTAGTGCTTTCCTAGATATTGCATCAATGCAATGGCCCATTTTTTTTTGTATTCCAGTGGTCTTGCTTTTAACTCTGCAATTCTATTCTCAATCCTTCTCATTGTTTTAATGATTTCATAGGAGAAATCATTCTTCAGAATATTCTTTTCAAATTAATTAAGAAAAAATTCAATCTTCATATCCCCATAGCTCTTTTTGAACTTATCAACTACCATATCCTCTAACTTCAAGTCAATGGCATCAAGAGTATCATCAACCCAATTTCTCTTGATTTCAAGCTTTTCCTTGATCCCATTCAAGGTTTCTACTCTGATCTTTGATAACTCTTCAATAGCATGTTGGCTTCCTTTGAACTACTACTAGCACAATGTTTTCCTCTCTCAACTAATTCATCACTGAAGTTGGGTAATGTGGTCTAGCTTGGGAAGAATTCCCTCAAAATAGAAAATCTCATTGTCACACATTGTTCAACTATCTCATCAATTTCATTGAGTCTATTCTTGAGATCTTCATACTTTGACCTAGCCTCTGCAATTTCTTCCTTTCCCCTCTTGGTTAATTTTTCAATCCATGTGTCCACTTCCTAGACCTTCTTGACAACTTTGTTTATTTTATCCATTCCCTCAGGGGTATCTATGGAGGCACTTGTCTGAGCTTGACTAGGTTCCCAATCAAATTACTACAAACTAGAGCTCAAGGCTTTAACTTGTTCTTTTAACTACCTCTTTGTCATTCTATCTTCATCCACTTTTTGTAAAAGGTCATTCATAACTTTAGATACCCCTTGTTTTAGTTGGTCCCTTGAGGGATTTCCTAAGGGAATGATATGGACATTATAATCATTGGTTGTTATATCTTCTCTAGTATTTCCTTCAAAGGGGATTGCTACTTCCAAAGTTTTGGCTCCTGATGAATCAGTGTGGGTTTTAGTGATAGTTCTAGCCCTTTTTGAGGCTCTTACTATCTTTGGAAAAGATAGAGTAGTAAGGTCAATAGCTTGAACAGGAGGACCTCTTTTCCTCATTTGAAATTAATTCACCAATCCACCCTTTTTCACCAAATTTGTTCCAGCCTTTTCCTCTTGTGATTCTTGTTGGGGTTCCTCAGGGACAACCATCAATTGTTTGAATACCCCTTGTTCATCCTGAACTAGTGATTTTCTTGTTCTTCATTATTTATTTTGATAACCACTTTTATTCTCACCTTGTGTTAATAATTCTTTTGGATGTTCTCTGTGGTTGGAAACTGAGGTTGATCATTATTTTCTTGGTTTGTATCAACAATCAGGGGATATTCCTTCCTTATTTCTCCAATTGATGCCATATTGGACCCAACTTCTCCTCCAACATTTTCTTGTATCACTGACTGGCTTTGCAAGCTCTTCCTTCCTCAAACTCTGTTGAGTTGGCATCCTACCCTCCTCATGCTCTAATGATGCTCTGGTAATGACATGGTAGGTTGTTCATCTGAAGCCAACTTCACATTTCCATCTAGAGGTTGTATGTCTTTATCAACAATGCTTTTCTCACCAACAGTTGTGGTTTGTGCTACTTCTACTTTCTCTTCAAAAATATATTTTCCCTCTTGAGAAAGTTCATCAGCCTTAGTAACTTTAACAGAAATAGAAACAATCTCTTCTATTAACATCTCTACATTAACATCTTCTCCACTAAGCAATTCTAGTTTATCTGATTCTACAACCACTTGTCTTATAGAAGGAACATATGTTGCTTGGGATTTTTCTTTACTAATTAATGGATGAGTATTTCTCTCTATTTCCTTACTTTTTGGAGGTCATCTACCGGTGTCATCAATGGTTCACTCATAGATAATTTGAGTGCATCTAACATAGAAAATCCCTCACAGTATCAACATCAATTACATCAGCTTGGGTCTTTGCAGATTCATACAATGTTCCAAATGAAGGCATACTCATATCCTTAGTAAGAAGGGTCTCAGATGTTTTCATACCTAGAGTTAAAATTTGGTTTGCTTCTTACTGAACTATCTACAACATTTTCTTGGGTTGCTTGATCTTGAGTCCTTTCATTGTTGTTTCCTCCATAGATAGTGGGAATAGAACTCTGATTGTTCCACTTGTGGAAGTGATGGGCATGTTGTGCTTGATAAACATCACTCCTTTCAAACTCAGGAGGATCGATTACCACATCTTGTGCTTGTGATTTTTGGGCATGTGGGAACCTACTCTCACCAAAAATGGTACATGAGCAACCTTATGTTTCTTGTGTGCCCTTTCAAACTTTTTTTTTAGATCAAGTGCTGCTCTTTTCCCTTCCTTATGTGGCTTAGATTGAGTAAGACCACTTGTTATAGCTCCACTCATTAATTTCTCAGTACTTATGAGGTTTTGGTGAAACACTTGAGAAAACCACATGGGATGTTAAGCCCTTCCCCTTTTCTTGGATTGGCATTGAAAAAGTAATGGGGAATTTTCCATAGATTTTAAGAGCATGTCTTTTAGTATTTTTCCTAAGAACTGACATAGGAGTACCAGTCCCACTAGTGGCTGAAGTCCACTCATCTATGAGTTTAGGAGTGGGCCTTTTTGAGGGAAATTGAGGGGCCTTTCCTCCCAAAGGATCCATTCTATATCTCTCCTCCTTCAGGGTGGAATATCATCATTCAAGTTTCCCAAACTCTCTAAAGTTATTTAAGATTTTGGTATTTTAAATTGATAAGTCAATGCCTCTTTTGAGTTAACCAATTCATAGTTCTTCTCATTACATTAGTTATCCTTATATAAGAATCATCAGATTCTATCTCATTCCAATCTGGAGGGATTATGGGTTGTGCTTCCACCTTTTGATCAACATAATACTTCTTATTGTATGTGGATCATCCATAATTCCTTTTGGGATAACTGTAATTTTGAAATCTATTATTTGTGAAAGGGTCATTATAGAGAAATCCCTTAATTGACCTCTTCTTCATCCCTACAATTCATCCAATAATATTCAAACTGAGGCTCATGCTCAAAATTATTTGCAATGTTGTTGAATACCCATCTGATGTCATAATTGGCCCTTGCTCAAAACTTTTCCATGTCAAACTTCTGCATTTCATCTTCAATCAACCTGGATTTTATGATGGAAGGGCATGAATACCTTCCAATTCTAATAGGGAATTTGATATTTTTGTCTTATGCCTTCTAGAAATCAATTTATGCACAGGTGTTAGCTTGCCTTTCCAATTCACATAAAGCCAATTTATCATCTAAATACCTAGGAAATAAGGTTTTCCTTCAAAACCACTAACCCTTATGTATGTGAACTTTTTATATTGAATGAAGTAGCATCCATACTCCAAAATCACTTGTCTGGCTTATTTAGAAATTCTATATTGTCCCCACTCTAGTTTGAAAAGACAAATGATTGGGGAAAAGAAAGCATCATTAACTAACCTCACATTCCCACTCAGTTGATCAGTTGTAGTTGAGGGAATATCTCATGCATTGGCACTTCTTGAAATATGCATGTGGTAAAAAACCGAGAAACATCTATGCCCAACAACATTGTAAATTAAGTCATCATATAAAATTCTAGCTCTGAAGTTGTCACCCATCTCAATTTTCTCTGCTAAGGTGACCATGTGGCCATGGAGTGCTTCTGCAATGAAAGTAGCCCAAAAATGCTCCCCTTTCTCTCCAAAATGATCCATATGTAAGTAACCATCCATTCCTTAAATTCATTTATAGTTTCCAACCCCACCATTCGACTTAATAATACAATGACATCTTCAACCTCTTCAAAAAAATTGTGCCCTAACTAGCCTTTTAGGGATTCTAGTTTTTTTTTTCATGATGAGCCACTTTGTATTTATGATCTTGGCATAATCCTTTTTCTTTGCTTCATAATCCCATAAGGCTAATTTGATACCAATGGTGATTGGGTTGGTGATTACAGGAAATTTTAACATTATTCTAATGGCTGTAGGTGTCAATGTCAAAACTGCATCCCCACTCCCATCTAATACTTCCCTCTTTTTGGGATCATAATTCATAGCACAATGCCACAATTTTGGGAAATGAACCGATGGTGGGATAACACAGCTAGAGAAATGTGGCTATCTTGAATTGCCTTTAGGGATTCACTCTTATGGGGGCTATTAGTCTCTGAAGAAAATCATTTAGATCAGCACTCATCAAGTCCATGTCTATAATCTTGTCTAAATCACTTGTGACCCTGATGCAACCGAGAATGAAGATGGCATGGTCTTCATCTTCAAAAACCCTAGCTTTACTTTAAACCAACTTTCCAAGAGAAACACAAGAGTTTCTAAGTTCTTACCAATCAACCCGTGAGTGCCTAAGAAATTTAAATCCAAATCGACAACCTTTTTCAGTCCTGGTTCCCAATTCAAGCTTCACAGTTAAAAACATGATAATTCTCCATGAAAATCACAAAAGGTAGCAAAAAAATCTAGAAAATTGATAATAAAAGATGAAAGCATTCACATACTTTAAAACATCCTTGATTTGCATAGTAGCAACATTAATGGTGAAAAAATAAATGCATTGTATCGTAACCATTCATTTTCCATTCTCAACTTTGAAAATGAGCCATCCACGTGGAAAATACTTTTCACTAATGTGGGCTCGGGGAACTTTTTGTAGTTTTTCAATGTTTTAGAACTTACACACTTTTGGCTAACTTGACCCACCCATCCACTTTTGGCTTTTCAACACAAGCTCGACATGTGGTCGCATTTGGGTGTAAGGGGGTTGCATGGCCTTTTTCTATAGTTTTATTTCTTTTCCAATTCAAAACCAAAAATGTTTGAGTGCCCCGATGACCCACATCCCCACCTTTTGCATAAAAGGAGCCACGTGTCCCTTGTGGGTCTTGGGAACCTTTTTACACTTTTACTTTTTTCCCTAGTGTGCAAAATTACAAATATGTGCCACTTCCCCACATCCACTCAAATTGTGACAAATGTACACTCCTGGATGCTAATTGAGAAATTTCTTGTGCTACTTTATGATTGTGAATATTGAAGAATATTTATCGGGTCATGGGGCTGATTTTGCATTTTGTGAATGTGATAGAAAGTTACAAGTTTACAAATTAGACCCACCATACCACAATCAATTGGGAGTTTCCACGTACAATGGGAAATGGGAGAAAACACAAATAAAAAAAACAAGACCAAGGAACATTTTACAATAGGTGATCCCTCCAATTTCAAAACTTAAAACACAATTGGTTCCCCACAAGAAACTTCAAAATAATGCACATCTAGACATGATCCTCAACCAAAAAAGAGGAAAGAAAAATCCATACAGAAGAAGAACCAAAAGGCCAACTCACACCCCCATAGAAAAAAAAAAAATATAATAGACAATGATGGAAAATCTTAACCAAATAGGGTGAGATTAATTGAGACACCAACACCACTCGACTGGGGATGAGCACTCCCTGTGAGTGCCTCAAGAACAAACCATGGTGCAAAAAAAAAGACCATGTGCCAAAAATCCATTGGGCCATGGAGTCAAAAAAAAACCAATGCATAAAAATAAGTGATAACAACCTACTCCCCAGAAAACACACCAAGAAACCCAAAACAAATGGTCACCAAAAGACAAAGGACAAAAACAAAAAAAAAAAAAAAAAAAAAAAAAAAAAAAAAAAAAAAAATGTACACTATACAATATGTGTACCTCGATTTTGAGAGATCAATCAAGAAAGTGTTTCAAGTGCCTACCATTAACAAGGAAACTCAAGTAGTTCTCCATCTAGATCCTTTAAGAAGAAAGTATGCTCACCAATTCTGATGTCAATGGAGTAAGGACCCATCCATAATGCATCAAAATTTCCATGTTTTCCCTTGTCCTCATGTCTGTTATCCCATAGTAACACAAGATCTCCTACACTGAAAACTCGAGGAGTCACCTTTTTATCAAATAATTTTTTCATCTTTTCCTGAATTTCAAATGTCTCTAGTGGGACTCTCTTCTTTCTTCATCCAATTCAACAATTTGATTTATCCTTGCATCATATGGACTAACTTCTTGATCCTCAAGTTGTCGAATAAATTGGTAGGAAGATAGTTTGCATGTAGGGGAAGGAGGGCTTGAGTTCCATATACCAATTCAAAAGGGATTTTTCTAGTAGCTCTCTTAGTAGTGATTCTATCAGCCCAAACAACAAACTTCAATTGTTCACCCCATCTTTGTTTATTTATCTCCAATGTCCTCTGATTATTTTCAACAAATTTTTATTGCTTGACTCAACTTGTCCATTACCTTGGGGATTGTAATTAGATGCATATGTGAGATTTATTCCATACTCTGACACATGGCCACCAAGGGTTTAGCTCAAAATCTCATAGCATTATCAACAATTATTTTGGCAGGCACTCCAAACCTGCAGATTATGTGATTTAAGATAAAATCCATAACAATCTGGTGAGTTGCTTTCTTAGTAGGGATTTCCTCAACCCATTTGGTGAAGTAATCAGTAGCCACCAATATCCATCTGTGGCCTACACTTGAAGGATCTGAAATTTCCCCAAACAAATTCCATACCCCACTACTTAAAAGGGGCTTCAATTGATATTGGTTGTAAAGGGAGAGCTCTGAAGCTTTCAATCTTCTGAGAAAATGTTGGAAACTCTCACATTTTCTCACTAAAAAAGTTGTATCTTTAAAAAGTGTGGGCCACCAATAACCAACCCTTAAAATCTTGTGAGTAGTTACCCTTCAAAAAAATTCCCCCACAAACTCCTCCATGAAAATATGCAATTAGTTTAGGGGCTTCATCTTCAATAATGCATCTTAAGAGAATCCCTTTAGGATTCTTCCATGCCAATCCATAATCAGTGATAATATATTTCTGGGAAGCTAACCTGAGTGCCCTCTTCTAATTTTTACTCAAATGTCTAGGACATTCCAAATGTTTAAGATAAAACATGATGTCCTTGTACCATGCTGAATTGATCAATCTTTCATGGACATTCATATCTCTCTCCTCAATTTCATTTATTTCCATTACTTTAGGTTGCTTTCTACCATTAGCTTTTCCAACCCTAAACCCCTAACTAACTTGGTGGTTTGAATATCCATGTCATACTCTTGTAATTTTTTACCCATCGACACCTTTTACTTGAGATTTCCATTTCTGATAAAATGTCCTTGACCATAGTATGAGGAACATAAGTTGTGATCTTGGAACTCAAGATATATGGTCTAAAAAATTTTTTTTTTGTTTCTCTTACCAAAGAGAAGGCTGCTTTTCCATGATAGTATATTTCAATTCTTCTCCTTGAAGTGCTTTACTAAAGAAAGCAATTGGCCTTTCATTTCCTTCATCATCCTTTTGCAATAGTACAGATGCAATAGTGTTTTTTAGAAGAAAAAGAAAACATTTGAAAATATTTCTTGTAATCAGGAGCTGCCAAAATAGGGGCATTCTTCAATGCTTCCTTAATTCTAAAAAATCTTGGATACTTCTTCCTCCCATTTGATAATCTGATCCTTTTTAGCATACTCGTAATGGGGATAGTCATTTTAAAAAAGTTAGAAATAAATCTGATGAAATTTATTTTCCAAAAAAGGATTGAATTCCTTTTTTGGTTTTGGGTATAGGAACTTTTGCCAATAGCTTCCACTCTTTCAGGATCAATCATGACCCCTTCTTTAGATACAATGTGTCCCAAAACTTTTCCTTTTGAACCCCAAAGTGGCATTTTTAGGATTTCAAGTGAAATGCCATATTCTCTGCACCTTAACAACATTTTCTCTAGATGTTGCAAGTGATCACTCCTTTTCCTTGAGAATATTGTCACATCATCCTGGTATACAACAATGAAATCATTTATGTATCCTGAGAATGCTACATCCATATCTCTTTGAAATGTTTCTCCAACATTCATCAGACCAAATGGCATTCTCACATACACATAAGTACCCCATGGAGTGGTGAAAGTGGTTTTGATTCTTTTTACTATTTTTCACTACCACTTGGTTATATCCTGAGAATCCATCAGAGTAGATAATAATTTAGAGCCTAGTAACTAACTACAACATGTTATCCATATTGGGAAGGGGATAATTATCTTTGATTGATGCCTTATTCAAGTTCCTAAAATCCACACACAACCTTATATCTCCATTCTTCTTTTGAACTGGTACTAGATTTTCCACCCATGAAGAATACCTTGTGGGTTGTATGATGCCTCCATCCCTTAAATTTTTTAATTCTTCTTGCATTTTGAGGGAAAGAAGTGGATTGATTGGTCTTTTATTTTTCCTGAATGGTTTGGCATTAGCTTCCAAGTGGTATCTCATGTTGGAAAAGGTCTCCCTATATGCCTTTAATTTTGAATATGACCATGCCAAAAGTCTGGCAATCAGTAACTTTTTTCAACAATTGGACATATGATTTCTTTTCTTCTTTTTAAGTTACTACCTAGCCATATTTTCTAGGTTTATTATCTATCCCCAAGGTTGTGTTCCTCCACATCTCTGAAGCTGACATATGCCTATTAACAATGCGATCAACATTATCAAAGTTTGACTCTAATGCAACCAAACCTCTTGGAATAGTATTTGTCTTCAATTGAATAATATCCTTACCAAATAAGGTCTCTTTACCCTCATTAACACAAACCATTGGCTCCCAATCCACATTTGATTTGTGAATTCTCCTTTGTTTTGTAAAAACCTCTGAATTTGGGCATCATCTTCAAAAACTTTCCAATGTTTGACATTATCAGGGACAGATACGGTCTTGTTAGTATTTCAATGTCATATTCACAATAAGGAGACATTGTACAATTTTCAAACCTAGATCCCAATACTACCAAATCTTTCTGCTATAATATTTTCTTTCTTTCATGGTATACTATGTTGAAGGAATCAAACATTTCAATGAAATCCCAAACTGCATGCTTATATTGTTTCATTCTTTGATTTTTTGTTGCATACAACTTTCAAACTTGCTTGACTACCAGTTCTGAATCCCCTTTAACAATAATGTCCCTAATACCATACCTCCAAGAAATCCTTAAACCCAAAAGTAGTGCTTCATATTCTACAATATTGTTTGTGCATTCGAACTTGAGTTTAAAAGAAAAATTGAATTCTTCCTTATTTGGGGATATCAAGACAACACCAACACCATTTCCAAATTTAGAACAAGCTCCATCAAACATCAAAGTCCAAGGGGAACCAAGTTGCTCAAGAAATTTGCATTTATCAATTTCATGCTCCTTAAAATCTGCATAACCAACAAAATTATCAACATCTACATCTGTATATAATACTTCATAAGAAGCATTGTTAGGATCTTCAATCAGATGTAACATCTTCTTTTCACCATACAATTTTACAAGGTTTCCTTCCACTGGTATGGTTACATATGACATATCCATTTACACACTTCCCCCCACACTAGCAGCCCATTTCCTTGATAATAGCATTCCCCATTTGGTCGGGAAATCCACAATAACCACATTCATAGTTAAGGATTTTCCGGGTAAGTTGCCAATTGCACTATTAACCCTTTAACATATCCAATCACACGAAACTTCCCTTGAATCCATAGTTGTGCACTTTCCAAAGGTTGTTGTTACTTTGATATTTAATTCATTCATCACCTCAAGAGGCATCACATTGCATGAAGCTCTGAATCAAACATATAGTTGTGCACCAACCTATCCTTGATGATTAAAGTAGTATAAAAAGGATCAACGTCAAGTTGAGACTCCACAAGTGAAGTACCCAAGTATACTTCGGTGATTCTCCCAATTCTTTCTAGGGCCTGTGGTATTTCTAGCTCTATAATGATAGGAGGAACATCCACACCATTCACATTATTTCCTTGGGTTGTTATCTCTTCTTTAAATCCCAAATACTCAAATGCCCATTTTCTATGCTCAGGGATTCTGAGAAATTCAACAATAGGCACAATGACTTTGATTTGACTCAAAATTATGGGCTATATCACATGGAACATATTTGGGTAAGGTAGTGTTGGGTGGGAGATTTATGGTTCCTTCTGGTGGTATAAGAGAGTCTTTTGCAATTTGGGCATGAGTTGGGGTACAAGTTTTATTTGGAACAACAGGGCCTTTGTTAAGTGTATCCTTCTTAGGGGGTTCCTTTGGGATATTAGTGAGAAGTGGAGTTTTTGGTTTAGCTTGAGGACCTCCCCTTTGACAACTCTACTTCTGGTATTATATTCCTTTTCTGAGAAACTACTGCATTCATCAAAATTTTCCTATCTTCCTCAGAAGGTATTCCCCATCATATTTCTTAATCATTAAAGCCCTTAAATATTCAAAATCATGATTAGGTAAATCAAATGCTTGCACCATATCAATATCAACACCATCATCATGAGGGAGAGGTAGTACAATGAATGCAATCCCATAAACCTTGAATTTTTGGAACTTATTAACTCAGTTGAAGTAGCCCTCTTTGTTGTGAATTTTTAGGGCATTCCATCATACACACATCACCATAAGCTTCATCATCATTTTTTCTTCAACCTCCTTACTTAAATCACATGGGGAGTGTGGTAGAAACACTTATCACACCAATCAATAACATGGGCCTCTTCTACTGTAGCAACCCTGGTAGTCAAAGGATCAGGGACCAATCTATTCTCTCTAAGTTGTGGTTGCTTATTACCTGATCCCATGGGCCCCTTTCTGTCATCTGATCTGTGATCATTCCTAGGATGATTTCCAAATCTATCCTAGTTTTTGTGGTTTATGCTGACCCTGAGAGTCTTGTCCTATTCCTTTTTCTTCTCTAGAACTTGTAAGATATTTCTTTAACTTCCCCGGCCAAAGTCTTCACAACCTCCTCCAGATCAACTGCTTTGTTTGAATGAGGTCTATAGGATTAATCAATTTGACACCCTCTCTCTTAGGGGTTTCCAACTACCTTGATATTATTTTCAATTTGCAAGGCCATGGTGAAATCCTTCCTTAATGTTAGGGTTCTTATCTCTTAAGTAGTAGGTGACCTTTTTGTCAAAAGCATCAGAATATTTGATTAAGCAAGACTCATCACTTGGCCTCAAGGATTATGGGTAATCTATTCAAAGTCTTATTGAATATGGTATTAAAATCTTGGAAAGACTCATTGGGATTCTTTTTTATATTCTCAAACTACAAAAGGAACCTTGGGTCAGTCTTATCCCCATATTGTAATCTGAAAAGCATTTTTCATCTCGGTCCATGAGTCTATTGAATTGTCTAGTAAATATTTATACCAATCACGTGCATCCTCTTTGAGAGTATGAATGAATAATTTTATATACACATCCTCATATTCAATTTCAAAATATTCCATCATATTAATGAAGAGTCTCAAATGTTGATCCCCAGTGATGGCATTATTTCCCTGAAATTTAGGCAACCTATTTCTCACATCTTGGGGTACAACATTAGGATACCCAACCATTCCTCTAAAATTTATTGGTCCAAATGTATTGAAAAAAAAAGGAGGTCTAGGTGGAGGATGAGCCATGTTGTCTTGGGAAGGTGATCTTATAGGGGAATTAAAATGGTGTGGGACAAGGGATCTTTGGGACACAGGTGTATGATCTTCAAAGTAAGTATCCTCTAGTGACTTGGTTTCACAAACCACCCTATCATTTTTAATGACAAAGAAAAGAAATGAGGAACACTTATCCCAGATACAAATGATGGCCCCTCACTGGTTGGAGTAATTAAATTTATATGAGGGCTACTTGACTCTGAATTATTTGAAGATATTGGACAATCCTCAACAATAGGTTGATCACTTTCCATAATTGGTACTTCTCTCTCACTTGACTCTTGATCCCCAATGCTTTCCAGACTTTCCTTCCCTTTAGATTTGTTCTTCCAAGCTCTGGAAACAATCTTCTAGTAGGATATTTATTAAATAAATACCTTCTTCCTTCCATCTTTGTGAATATTAATGAAAAAAATTACTTGACAAAGATTAAGACACTGGTAATTGCCAAGAATTTTAAACTAACACGGAGTCACCACCAAGGATTTTCACCTTAGATATGCTAAAAGCACTTGTAAGTAATTTGTCAACTATCTATCAACACTCAATTTCTACAAAGCTCAATGGATTTGATCATCCTTTGTCGATATTTATCAGTATCCATATGATCTAGTGCAACATTTACTAAAACTAGAAAATATTGCACAAAAACTCCTGATCTCATACAATTCTCACAAATTTTAACAAAGGATGATGTTTAAACAATGTATTTGCATTCAAATCATATAAGAATCATTACTAGAGGTCGATGTGTGTATGTATTTGCACAAATATTCCCTAAAAATGGCATGGTGTCAGATTGGTGTTGGTATCCAAATTGATTCTTCCTTTGAAACCGAGCAACATCACAAGTTGATCAAGATGCTTAGAGACAAAAAAATCATAATAGGAGTCATTTTGTAGTTGGGGATGGATTTTAGATGACTCTTTATTACTCTGGTTTGGAAAGGATTGGATAACACCATGCTAAGGGTTTGACCTACCCTCACTACTTTAGGTTGTGCCTTCAACCAGGGTGAGAGGACCCATTTTGTAACTTGTGTTGGTGAAGAATATCAACGGATTAACAATATTTGACTCTCCCTTTGCAATATTTGAAGGAGACCTTGAGAAAACATGGTCAATGCAACATAACCTAACTCTCATGAGCTGTCACCCTAGAGAATGAAGATGTTTTCTAGACAAGGTCCAGGTTACTAAAGACAATGATAAAAATTGATTGCATCTGCATATTTTGGTAAAGGATAGGAAATCAATGAACTTCTTCAGCATTTGTGGATATACAATGCAAGAAGGGATGGTTCATGTATGATTTATTACTTAATGTATAATTTTTTGTTGGGAAGTTAAGTAGGATAAAGTTGATTATACCAAATTCTTGAGAACTTTTAACAAATGTTGGAAAATCTACAAAGAAAAATGACAAAAGGCTTCAAATAGTCAGAATGAACCTTTAACTAGAGGATGTGCATCTATGAAAGCTCAAAGACACATGGTTTCACACATTCTTCAAGGATTCAACACAAAAATCTCATGTTAAAGACTTAATTAAACATTAGAAGTCCCTGATTCATCATGCCTAAGATACACTCATAGACTAAAAAACAATTTGTATCATCATAATGAAAGTAAAGTGAATTTAAATTGTTTATTGCATCATGAAATGAAAAACTCTCTTCATAATGTAATTGAAAATGCCACAATACTATCACAAGGACAAGATCTTGTGTGATTTAGAGGAACTCCTAACATAAGATTGCAACAAGAACATGGATAACTATTTGAAGATATCTCAAAATGAAAGAAGACACAACTAGGTTCATGATTAACATGATTTACTCAAGGTTCTTCAAATTGATCAAGCAAGGGAAAGTTTATTTACAATCTCAAAGCTTATCAATGGTTGGACACTTGCAACCATCTTGACATGATCAATTTTAAAGATACATAGGAAATAACAGGTTTCTCAGATAAGTTCCTTGAAAAAAATGGCTTCTCTCGGCTTTCTCTCCTTCTCTTTTCTTTGAATAATTCTTAGAAAAATTAACCCCCTCTTGGCGTGATTATCCTTTTTCCTTTTTATATCACCCTCTTCACTTGTTAACCTTCAAAAAGTTTTTTCCCCCCAAAAGCATGAATATTCCAAGGAATATTTCCTTTTACAAAACTTGTTCTAGAACATGACATTTAAAAATTTTTTCTTTTAAACTTCCAGATGTACAAAATGCAAGTCTTTTCAATCAGCTCCACTTGTGCTTGACTGGGATATCAGGTCATCATTTCTGGAAAATTACTTTAATCATTATTTCCTGATATTGATTAGATAATCATTTCAAATAATCTCTGAACACTTCTAGATGACTCTGATATGACATATATCCATATTCACTTTTCAAGAATCCACCTTGGGTGCCACACACTCTATTTTATGTCTTATTGGCTTAATTTCCACACATAGTTCTGTCGAATCACTTTGATTTACCATCTCTTCTCATTCCTAACCTCTTCCAACTCTTAAATTCCTTTTGTGTGAACTGAAAAAATCTCCTCATCTCATGGGAAATATTTTACTAAATCAAAAACATATGTCTCCTTTTTATTATAAAACCTGGCTCAATTTCATTATCATTATGCATTTCCCTTCTTGTTTTGAATATAAGGAATTTCATCAGAAAAATGGTGAAGGTACTCGTAGCACACAACTTGAAGGAGATTTCCTTAGAGGACTTAAATCAGATTTTTGATTTGAGTGTCTGATGAAGCCTTTGTTAGGGCTCTATTTGATGTAGAGTGTGTAGGTGACACCAGAGGACCCTTAACATATCGAAAAGTCTGATTAGCACTTCTTACAAGGCTAATCAAGGATTAATCTGTATTTTAGCCTTTCAAGTTATGTATTTTCATATTTTTAAATGGGAACACTTGAAATCTCTAAATATTTAAAGAGATACTTGGGTCGAGAGAAGACCTCAGGTATCTGGGAAAATAATTTTCAATGTCCCTTTTTATGTGATGAGGGATTTTGTATCAAAAGATATTCCCAAGGAATCATATGTGCTATATGATAAATCCTCCATCGACATTGTGCCTATTATTTCCCACAAAATAGATGAGTTGGAGTGGAGAATCAATTCCTAGAGAAAAAGCAAGTAGAGATTGTGCCTTCAAACCAGTTTTAACACAGGTCATCTTTAGGTAAGAGGAAGGGTGAACCACAACCTCAACCTCAATCATTTATCTCTGATGGAGAAGAGGACCGATCATTATCTTCTCACCATTCAAGGGAAACAATCTCCTCCACTTGGGACAATAGGGGAGATTTGCAATTTGGTCATCCACCCACTTAATGCATCATGCTCCTCGGTAGAGCATGATTTTTGGGGCCTCAACCAATTCCTTCTCGAAAGACAATCCACCTTTCACAAGGAAATGGGAGGTTGGGTCAAGCTCAAGACCTCACAATCTTCCTAGTCAACAACATGTAGTGCTTTCCCTTCCAATCACCTGGGTGTCCCCTCTCAAACCACTCCTAGCAGCATGTGACCCTTCACAAAGGGAAAGGAAAGATGACATTCTTCATAGGTGGTTTGGATATTTTGGATTGGGTGTCATCACAATAGAAGAAATTTGAGCTTGAGAAAATCATGAGTCATCCTAGAATGACTCTGGAAGCATTGATGGACATGGGAATGTCCGGGACTAGTAAGGTTAGTCATTTTTGTTTAGACAACACAAGGTTCAAGTGATTTTGTGTTGAGGAAAAATAAGCTTTTGAATAAGCTTCCCCTGTTGGGAGGAAACTATGAAGTAGGACTGAAAAATGTCTAGATGTTGCTTTCCTTTCATTGTCTCTATTTTTAGCATGTGTATATATTTATTTGTCATGGGAAGGGGCCCCTATAGAACCCCATTTTGTTCCTTATTCAAAATTCAAGAAGCACAACAATATCAATCATTTACATGCTTATCCAAATGTATGTAAAACTTCATCAAAGTAAATATGACACTACTGCATTCTTCCACTTTTTAATTGAAATAAGGGAACAATAAAATTTAGAAAAACAATTACATCCCATGTAATAGAAGTATTATTTTAAAGTATCAGTTTAAAGAAGGAATATGAAAAGAGAATACAACTTAAGGAACAATGCCTAAGCATGTTCATCATCTTTTGTATCTGCATTCTTTTCTTCTTCAACTTCCACTTTTGTATCTTGTTCTTTTGGAAACCTTGCTACATATGCATCATACCTTTTGAATAACTCATTAACCTCATCCTCATCTAGTCCGTATGATGCTGGAAAATTAGTGCTTTCCTAGATATTGCATCAATGCAATGGCCCATTTTCTATTTGTATTCTAGTGGTCTTGCTTTTAACTCTACAATTCTATTCTCAATCCTTCTCATCATTTTAATGATTTCATAGGAGAAATCATTCTTTAGAATATTATTTTCAAAGGAATTAAGAAAAATTCAATCTTCAGATCCCCATAGCTCTTTTTGAACTTATCAGCTACCATATCCTCTAACTTCAAGTCAATGGCATCAAGAGTATCATCAACCCAGTTTCTCTTGATTTCAAGCTTTTCCTTGATCCCATTCAAGGTTTCTACTCTGATCTTTGATAACTCTTCAATAGCATGTTGGCTTCCTTTGACTACTACTGGCACAATGTTTTCCTGCTCAACTAATTCATCACTAAGTTGGGTAATGTGGTCTAGCTTGGGAAGAATTCCCTCAAAATAGAAAATCTCATTGTCACACTATTTAACTATCTCATCAATTTCATTGATTTTATTCTTGAGATCTTCATACTTTTTGACCTGGCCTCTAATTGCTTCCTTTCCCCTCTTGGTTAATTTTTCAATCCATGTGTCCACTACTTGGACCTTCTTGACAACTTTTTTTATTTTATCCATTCCCTCAGGGGTATCTATGGAGGCACTTTTCTGAGCTTGACTAGGTTTCCCAATCAATTGCTGCAAACTAGAGCTCAGGGCTTTAACTTGTTCTTTTAATTACCTCTTTGTCATTCTATCTTCATCCACTTTTTGTAAAAGGTCATTCACAGCTTCATATACCCCTTTTTTTAGTTGGTCCCTTGAGGGATTTCCTAAGGGAATGATTTGGACATTATAATCATTGGTTGTTATATCTTCTCTAGTATTTCCTTCAAAGGGGATTGCTACTTCCAAAGTCTTGGCTCCTGATGAATTAGTGTGGGTTTTAGTGATAGTTCTAGCCCTTTTGAGGCTCTTATTATCTTTGGAAAAGACAAAGTAGTAAGGTCAATAGCTTGAATAGGAAGGACCTCCTTTTCCTCATTTGAAATTAATTCACCAATCCACCCTTTTTCACCAAATTTGTTCCATCCTTTTCCTCTTGTGATTCTTGTTGGGGTTCCTCAGGGACAACCATCAATTGTTTGAATACCCCTTGTTCATCTGAACTAGTGATTCTTTGTTCTTCATTATTTATTTTGATAACCACCTTGTTATTCTCACCTTGTGTTAATAATTCTTTTGGATGTTCCTCTCCTTGGTCTAGAAACTGAGGTTGATCATTATTTTCTTGGTTTGTATCAGCAGTCAGGGAGATTCCTTCCTTATTTCTCCAATTGATGCCATATTGGACCCAACTTTTCCTCCAACATTTTCTTGTGTCACTAATTGGCTTGTGAGCTCTTCCTTCCTCAAACTCTACTGAGTTGGCATCCTACCCTCCTCATGCTCTGATGATGATGCACCTGGTAATGACATGGTAGGTTTTTCATCTAAAGCCAACTTCACATTTCCATCTAGAGGTTGTATGTCTTTATCAACAATGATTTTTCTCCAATAAGTTGTGGTTTGTGCTACTTCTACTTTCTCTTCAAAAATATATTTTCCCTCTTGAGAAAGTTCATCAACTTTAGTAACTTTAACAAAAATAGAAACAATCTCTTTGTTAACATCTCTACATTAACATCTTCTCCACCAAGCAATTCTGGTTTATCTGATTTTGCAACCACTTGTCTTATAGAAGGAACATTTTTTCTTGGGATTTTTTTCTTTACTAATTAATGGATGAGTATTTCTCTCTATTTCCTTACTTGTTTGGAGGTCATCTACCGGTGTCATCAATGGTTCACTCATAGATAATTTGAGTGCATCTAACATAGAAAATCCCTCACCAGTATCAACATCAATTACATCATCTTGGGCCTTTGCAGATTCATACAATGTTCCAAATGAAGGCATACTCATATCCTTAGTAAGCAGGGTCTCATATGTTTTCATACCTAGAGTTAAAATTTGGCTACTTATTAAACTATCTGCAACATTTTCTGGGTTGCTTGATCTTGAGTGGCTTTCATTGTTGTTTCCTCCATAGATAGAGGTGGGAATAGAAGCTCTGATTGTTCCACTTGTGGAAATGATGGAGCATGTTGTTCTGATAAACATCACTCCTTTCAAACTCAGGAGGATCGATTACCACATCTCTATGCTTGTGCTTTTTTTGGGTGTGTGGGAACCTACTCTCACCAAAACTAGTACATGAGAAACCTTATGTTTCTTGTGTGCCCTTTCAAACTTTTTAGATTAGGTGTTTCTCTTTTCCCTTCCTTATGTGGCTTAGATTGAGTAAGACCACTTGTTATGGCTCCACTCATTAATTTCTCAGTACTATGAGGTTTTGGTGAAACACCTGAGAAAACTACATGGGATGTTAATCCCTTCCCTTTTCTTGGATTGGCATTGCAAAAGTAATGGGGCATTTTCCATATAGATTTTAAGAGCATGTCTTTTAGTCTTTTCCTAAGAATTGACATAGGAGTACCAGTCCCACTAGTGGCTGAAGTCCACTCATCTATGAGTTCAAGAGTGGGCCTTTTTGAGGGAAATTGAGGGGCCTTTCCTCCCAAAGGATCCATTCTATCTGCTCCCTCCTTCAGGGGTGGAATATCATCATTCAAGTTTCCCAAACTCCTAAAGTTATTTAAGATTATGGTATTCTAAATTGATAAGTCAATGCCCTTTTGAGTTAACCAATTCATAGTTCTTCTCATTACATCAATTATCCTTATATAAGAATCATCATATTTTGTCTCATTCCAATCTGGAGGGATTATGGGTTGTGCTTCCACCTTCTGATCAACATAATAATTTACTTACTGTATGTGGATCATCCACAATTCCTTCTGGGATAACTAATTTTGAAATCTATTATTTGTGAAAGGGTCATTATGGAGAAATCCCTTAATCTGACCTCTTCTTCATCCCTACAATTCATCCAATAATCTTCAAATTGAGGCTCATGCTCAAAAGTATTTGCAATGTTGTTGAATACCCATATGATGTCATAATTGGCCCTTGCCTCAAACTTTTCCATGTCAAACTTTTGCATTTCATCTTCAATCAACCTAGATTTTATGATGGAAGGGCATGAATACCTTCCAATTCTAATAGGGAATTTGATATTTGTCTTATGCCTTCCGGAAATCAATTTATGCACAGGTGTTAGCTTCCTTGCCAATTCACATAAAGCCAATTTATCATCTAAATACCTAGGCAATTTACAAGGTTTTCCCTCAAAACCACTAACCCTTATGTATGTGAACTTTTTATATTGAATGAAGTAGCATCCGTACTCCAAAATCACTTATCTGGGCATTGTTCAGAAATTCTATATTATCCCCACTCTAGTTTGAAAAGAAAAATGATTGGGAAAAGAAAGCATCATTAACTAACCTCACATTCCCACTCCAGTTGATCAGTTGTAGTTGAGGGAATATCTCATGCATTTGGCACTACTTGAAAATGCATGGTGGTAACAAACCTAGAAATGTCTATGCCCATGCAACATTGTAAATTAAGTAAGTCATCATATAAAATTCTAGCTCTAAAGTGTCACCCATCTCAATTTTTGTTGCTAAGGTGACCATGTGGCCATGGAGTGCTTCTGCAATGAAAGTAGCCAACAAATGCTCCCCTTTCTCTCCAAAATGATCCATATGTAAGTAACCATCCATTCCTTAAATTCATTTATAGTTTCCAACCCCACCATTTGACTTAATAACACAATGACATCTTCAACCTCTTCAAAAAACTATGCCCTAACTAGCCTTTTAGGGATTCTAGTTTTTTTTTTTCATGATGAGCCACTTTGTATTTATGATCTTGGCATAATCCTTTTCTTTTCTTCATAATCCCGTAAGGCTAATTTGATAGCAATGGTGATCGGGTTGGTGATTACAGGAAATTTTAACATTATTCTAATGGCTATAGGTGTTAATGTCAAAACTACATCCCCACTCCCATCTAATACTTCCCTCTTTTTGGGATCATAATTCATAGCACAATGCCACACCAATTCTAGGAAATGAACCGATGGTGGGATAACACTTGCTAGAGAAATGTGGCTATCTTGAATTACCTTTAGGGATTCACTCTTATGGGGGATATTCAGTCTCTGAAGAAAATCATTTAGATCAGCACTCATCAAGTCCATGTCTGTAATCTTTTCTAAATCACTCGTGACCCCTGACATAACCGAGAATGAAGATGGCATGGTCTTCATCTTCAAAAACCCTAGCTTTACTTTAAACCAACTTGCCAATGAAGGAGAAACACATGAGTTTCTAAGTTCTTACCAATCAACCCATGAGTTCTGAAATTTAAATCCAAATCAACATCCTTTTCAGTCCTCAAGTTCACAATTCAAGTTTCATAGTTAAAAACACATGATAATTCTCAATGAAAATCACAAAAGGTAGCAAAAAAAATATAAAAAATTGATAATAAAAGATGAAAGCATTCACAAACTTTAAAACGTATCCTTGATTTACGTAACAACATTAATGGTGGTAGAAATAAATACATTGTATCGTGACCATTCATTCCATCATTCTCAACTTTAAAATGAGCCATCCACGTGGAAAATATTTTTGCTAATGTGGGCTGGGGGCACTTTTTTTAGTTTTGCTATGTGTTTTAGAACTTACACACTTTTGGCTAACTTGACCCACCCATCCACTTTTGGCTTTCAACACGGGCTCACACATGTGGTCACATTTGGGTGATAGCGGGGTTGCGGCCCTTTTTGCATAGTTTTATTTCATTTCCAATTCAAAACCAAAATGTTTGAGTGCTCCGATGACCCGCACCCGCCTTTTGCATAAAAGGAGCCACGTGTCCCTTGTGGGTCTTGGGAACTTTTTACACCTTTACACTTTTCCCTTAATGCACAAAGTTACAAATATGTATTGCTTCCCCACATCCACTCAAATTGTGACAAATGTACACTCCTAGATGCTAATTGAGAAATTTATTGTGCTACTTTATGATTGTGAATATTTGAAGAATATTTATCGGGTCATGGGGCTGATTTTACATTTTGTGAATGTGATCAAAATTACAAGTTTGTAATTAGATCCACCATACCATAATCAATTGGGAGGTTTCCATGTACCAATGGGAAATGAGAGAGAAAATGCAAATAAAAATCAAGATCAAGGAACATTTTACAATAGGTGATCTCTCAATTTCAAAACATAAAACACAACTAGTTCCCCCACAGAAACTACAAAATAATGCACATCTAGATATGATCCTCAACTGAAAATGAGGAAATACTAATCCATACATAGTGCGTAATGCCTACTTCATGGCTATGATTTTCCCCACTTGGGGAATATTTTACTTTACCTCATGATTTTTCTCTTTGGAGCATATTACTTCATCATTCGGTCTTTAATTTTTCTTTCTCACCATTTTTTGTGTCCCATTGGGTACCATATCACTCATCCTCATCCCTTTAGGATCCATACCTATTCACTCAATTCCTCATGTATGAAATATTTGACATACTTTTCACATATAGTTTTACATACTTTGATGAATTTCCTATGACTGTTAGTCATCCTTTCCGCATCCATATAACAATGATCTTCACCCACTCGGTGGTCTATATAACATGGTTGTATTTGTATGTTGAGACCACAATTGTACCCTACCAATGTGATATTGGATTCACCACCATATTTTTATCCATATTGTGATCCTATTAGACCCTAAATATTGGCTAAGTACTAAGACACATGTGTGTGCTTAGGACCAGTGAGAAGAAGGGCGCTCGGGAGAAAGAACACATGGAAAAAGGGTTTAAGAAGGGTTTAAGTCAATCCGGGCGTGCGTGGGAGGAAGAACACAAGTTTAAAAGACTTATTCTTATTTAGCATTCTAGATTCACTTGATAAAAATCATGAGGACCCGACTAGGCGTGAGGAGTGGATATCGTTCCAGACCTATGACCTTAGAGGTAAAGAAAAGGATATTACCCATAGGAAATATTCCTAGAAAACATCATTACAGATAGTGGAGGGTTTGCAAAGGGATAAGAATTCACCAATGGAGGACCACATTAACACTTGGCATGTAATCTGCTCAGGAGAGAAGGCATGGCAATAGGTGTTGATCTTATATAAAGAAATGCTCAAGCCAGAGACACAAATATGGGGAGATAGATAGATGAAAAGGGGAGATGAGAGATATACAAGACACTTAGGCATAAATACATAGAGTAATGAAGTGTTGCAGTAATGTTAGGGTTTAGAGAACTTAGTGCTAGAGGGTTATAAGGGATGCCATAAGCATATGTATGGGTATTGGGATCTGTAACAAGGGATAAAATGGGAAAAAGTATAGTTAGGATCTCATATCAGGAAGGTTTGTAGGAGACAAGTCTCTATCATTTAATATATATGGTTTGAGATGACCCTTTTGACTGTAATGTGGCTACCAGAACTCTTTTAAATCAATATATATGTGGGTTCATTCTGTATAACTTTTTTATGGGTGTAAACCCTCATGTTATATGACTTATCATGGCTCAAATATAGTTTATTATACTTATTACAATGTTATTTAGCTTTTGTGATGCATTAATGTGTAGATATATTAGTTGCATCTTCTACCTTTTTAAGTAAGTGAATTTATTTCTACTTCTGCAAATAATCCTCCATTAATGGTGGAAATTTCTCATAAAACTCACATAAAAGATGGGCTCAATGCCCACATGTTCTTCAGTGAGCACCCAATGCCTATTGTGTGATAGGTTAGTGTGTTTTGGGTTAGAAAGAAGTATTAAGGTTAAGTAAATGACTACAAATCCTTTTTCTTGGGGCATCTTGCCTTGGTAATCATTTTACCCACCCTTTCTTTAGTCACCTACCCTTTTTCATCAACCATTTTCAAACATGTCACAAATTTCTCTTGATTTCATCGATCCCACATTTGAGGGGGAACTCATCACCAATCCTTTTGAAAATCCTCATCTAACCCTTGTTGTTTTTATCTCATGCCTTGCTAGCTCAAGCCACTCAACAAAAAGGGGGAAATGGTAGACACCTAAATTCGGTATCTATACCCTCATCATCTATGTGCACATATTTTATTTTATTCATCCTACTTATTTAATAAAGTGCTCACTTAATTAATTTATACCCTTTAAGTAATTCAATTCCCACCATCTTTAATTATTATTTAATCAACATCAATTAATTAATTAATTAATTAATTAATCATGCCCTAACTAGCTTTCATTTTGGAATGGTTTTATTCTAAATCTTCACTTATGATTCTCCCTAATATTTTTTCAACCTATATCCTTTGCCAAATCATCTACATCTCATCCTCAAATAAACCCTTCCCACATAATGCTTTATATAATTCAGCAAACTCCTTAATCAACATGAAATCATGCCATAAACATAAAAATTTTCCCTTTGAGGAAACTTTTCCTATGATTAGCGGTGACCTAGGCAAGTCACCATCGACCCTATAAAGCCAAGCATTTTCTTTCCATTCATCATCAAATCCATATGAATCGAAGCTTTCCCCATAGCTGCGCAAAGAATCATCCGTGCTTAAATAGTCTAGAAGCCATTACAAACAACCTAGACCTCCTTGCAATGTGCATGTGCCAATTGTGATCATTTTTTTGTGAGAATTTCATCATTTTACATTGCTTTAATCATATTTATTCTATTAACTTGGTATTTCTCATGTTTAACATTTCGTAGGTTTAGAACATTAGCTACAAAGCTAACAACTTCATTATCAACCTCTTTTTGTAGACATATACTTGTAGGCTATCCATTTAGCTTCGGTCTCCTAGTCCTTATCCATCTCTGTCATAGTCACCGTCAACTCAGCCTCAGTATCCCTTTCTTTTCTATATGAGAACCATCCATATCCCTGCATTTTCTTAGCCTCTTTTCATTTTGGTAAACTCTCATCCATGTTTCTTAGCCACATCAAAATCAACCTATTTATACCCAGTCATCATCAACAAGAATCCTAGTTTCAATCCCTGCCTTAATACATGTTTCCTATTGTTTCCTAGTTTCTATTCCTTCATATTTTCTCTCAAGGTTGACTCTAGAATTTCCGGACTAATGTAGCTTCCATACTGCATTCGATCCGATCAGTTTTCATATTTATTTTATTTTCTTGATCTAGTTTCCTAGATCATCGTCACCCTATTCTTGCATAGTCACGGGTTGTTGTCGACCCAAACTGGGTACATTTTATTTTAAGTTGTTTTAATTAGATCTATATACAAATAAATCAATATTTATTTCAGATTCTCTACTCTCTCAATATCTACATATTATCAATATATATTTATTTTTACATTGACTTTTTTATTAAACAGTGGTTGATATCCACCGAGGAAGTTAATGCTTCATGGGTCTTCTTTGTTGGGAAACCCCCACCTAAATAATCTAATAAAAATAATTTTCAGCCTATCTTGCATATTTTATCTAATTTTTAGTAGAAACAATTAGCCATCTAGTGTCTCATGTATCACATCCGAGGTAACAAAACCCTCTTGCATTTATGAGTTGCTAATTTCTTTAGTATCTAGTGAATTAATATGATTACAAAGGATAAATTTGGATAAAAATTATACTTGTAATGCATTTGGTCATAGGGCTAAAGAGTGTAGAATGTATCCTAGAGATACTCATCCATGAAGAGAAAATAGGAGTGAGTAAGTAAAAATGTTGTATTCTACAATTGTAATGAGGTAGGCCATGTTGCTAGTATTTTCTTGAATGACTCATCTAGTCATGTTGATGGTGTTAGTACCCAAATCAATCCTCCCTTTATAACCATGTTATTTCAACTAGATGTTTAGAGGATGATAGATCTAGATCAATGTCATTTTGTAGCCGAGGAAGGATCTCATCATCTCTTTGTCACTCAAGTTCAAAGGAGTTAGGTAAAATCATGAGGCTATGACGAACCCTCCTATTTGGCACTCTTTTGTGGAATAATTGAGAAACAACTTTGGGAAGACATGGTCAATTCAAAAGGCTAACTCTCATGAGTTGTCACTTCTAGACAGTGCATACATATGTCTTCTAAACAAAGCTTAGACTACTAAAGATAGTAAGGAACCAACTTGATTTAGCATTTTGTTGGCTTTAATGAGGCAAGCATGGGAAATTCTAGTAGGATTAGTTGGTTTTGGATGTATCTGATTTGGGGAATTAAACAGGATAAATTTGATTATACCAAATTTCATAGAAACTTCAACAAATGTTGGGAAATCTACCAAATGCAAGACAAAAAAACCTCAAATAGTTCACAATGATCCTTCAACTAAAATATGTACACTCATGGAAACCCAAGAACACATGGTTTCACACAATATTTAAAGATTCAAACACAAAATCTCATGTTGAAGATTTAATAAAACATCAGAGAATCACAATTTGTCACGCCTAAGATACACTCAAAGGCTTACAAGAAACTTTTAACAAAATGGTGACATAGTGATTTTAAAATTGTTTATTACACAAATGAAATGAAATCTCTTCTCAAGTAGTGCAATTGCAATTTCAAAATGCTACTAGAATGATAGAGTTATGTGTGACTTAAAGGATCCCTAAAATAAGATTGCAATGGGAACATGAATAACTATTTTATAGTACATCACCTTGATGGAAGATACAACAATGCTCATGATTAACACAATTAATTCAAGGCTCATCAAATTTATCAACAAGGGAAAGTAGATCTATAGTCTCAATGTTTTTCAATGGTTGGACACTTGCAACCATCTTGACATGACTAAATTTGAAGGCTCAAAGAAAGTAATAGGTTTCTCTGATAAGTTCTTGGGAAAATGGTTTTTCTCTCAGCTCTCTCTTTTTCTTTGAACAATTCTTAGAAAATTTTAACCCCCTTTTTTTGTGATCATTTTCATCACCTTTATACCATTCTACTCACTCATTAACTTTCTAAATTTCCCCCAAAAGCATGAATATTCAAGGAATATTCCCTTTACAACATACATTTTAAACCACGTTATTATTTTGAAAATGCTTTTCTTTTGTTTCCAGGTGTAAGAAATATGAGCCTTTTTCAATTTTTTTATTTGTGTGTGATTGGGATACCAAGTCACCACTTTTGGTAGATTATTTAATCATTATTTTCACATAGTGATTGGATAATCACTTTTGATGACCTTTGAGCACTTCTAAGTGATTCTGATATGACAGATATCCTCATCTACTTCCCAAGAATCCATCTTGGGTGATGCACTTCATTTCACGTCTTATTGGCCTAATCATCACACATGGTTCTTGTCAAATCATATTGATTCATCAGTTCTGCTCATTCCTAATTCCTTCCAACTCTTAAATTTTCTTTGTGTGAGCTGAGAAAAATATTATTTCATCTCATGGGAAATATTTCTCTCAATCAGATCAATATGCACCCCTTTTACTATAAAACTCGGCTCTACCCTTTCACCATTATGCATTTATTTTCCTATTTTGAAGATAAAGAACTTTTTTCATAATTCTTATCAGCAAAATGGTGAAGGTGCTTATAGAAACATAGTCTAAAAGAAATTTCTTTAGAGGATTTAAACAAAATTTTGACTTACATGGTCCGGATGAAGCATTTGTTAGAGATTTATTTGATATAGCATGTCAGGGATACTAGAGTGCCTTTGACTTATCAACAAGTTTGATTGCACTCCTCCGAGGTTGATCAGAATCAGTCCTATCTTCTCAGCCTTTCAATCCATGTATTTTCATCTTTTTGGTGGGAACACAAGAAAAACTCCTGAAGACTGAAGAAATTATGGATTGAAAGGAGGCCTCAAGTGTCTAGGAGAAAACTGATTTTTAGTGTCCCTTTTTATGTGATGAAGAATTTGTGTTGAAGGATATCCCTAAGGAATCCTATGTGTTATATGAAAAGTCTTCCATTGATATGGTGCCCACCATTTCTCACAAAATAATTGAACTAGAGAAAAGGATTATTTCTCTAGAAAAGGGGCAGCCAAAACATGTGCAATCAGAACCACTCACAGAACCAATACCAACTTTAGGGAAGAGAAGGGGTGAGTCAAGCTCCCAACCCCCAATTATAATTTTTGATGGAGAAGAGGAGACATCCTTGTCTTCTCGCCACTCTAGAGTGGAAATTTATTCTACCAGGGACAACAGGGGTAGGTTTTCCATTCGGTCATCCACTCATTCAGTGCATCATGCTCCTCTGTCAGAGCATGAATTTTGGGACCTCGTCCAGTTCCTTCTCCAAGAGAATCCCACCCCACACAAGGAGATGGGAATTTGGATCTAGCTCAAGACCTTGTATCCTCCTCCGGACCCCCTAGGTGCAGTTTTCTTTCTCTTCAATCACTCTAGATGTTCCTCTCAATCTTCTCCTAGTAAGTCTACCCTTCACAAGGGAAAGGGAAACAACATTCTTCACAGTGGTTTGGATCTTCTAGACTGGGTATCTTCCTATCAGAAGAAAATTGAGCTAGAAAAGATATGAAAGTCCCAAGAATGACTCTTGAGTCATTGATGGACATGGGGATGTCCCAGAGATCTAGTAGGGTCCATTATATTTTTCCAAACAACACAGGGCTCAAGTGAATTCATGTTGAGGAAGAAAAATGATTGAACAAACTCCCTCCATTAGGGGGAAATTTGAAGAAGGAATAAAGGACATCTGAACATTGTTTTCTTTTGTTTTTTTACTTTTGAACATGTACACAACCTTCTTTTTCATGGGATGGGGCCCCTATAGAACCCCATTTTGTTCCTTTTTTAACATGTAGAAAGCACAAATATCTCAATAGTTTATATGCTTTCACAAATGTACATAGAATTTCATCTAAGCCATATAAAAACTAATGCATTGTACCAAATTACAATTGATATTGGAAAAAAATGAATTTCAAAGTAACAATCATCCTTAATGAAATAGAAATATCAAATAAAACACTCAGTAGAAAAGAAATATGGAAAGAAAGTACAATTTTAAGAACAACAAGCTAAGCTTGTTCATCATCTCTTATGTCTACACCCTTTTCTTCTTGTTTTCCATTCCTTCTTTTTTCTTTTGGAAACCTTGCCACATATGCATCATATATTTGGAAAATCTCATTGATTTCATCTTCATCTGGTCCTGTATGGTGTTGAAAGATTAATGTTTGTCTAGCTATTGCATCCACACAATGACCCATTTTTTTCTTATATTTAAGTGGCCTAGCTTTTAACTTTGTGATTCTATTTTCAATCTTCCTCATTGTTTTAATGACTTCATAAGAGAAATTATCTTTCTGGATATTCTTCTCAAAAGAGATGATCAAGAAATCAATCTTTAGATCACCATAGCTCTTTTTGAATTTTTCAAAGACCATATCTTCAAGTTTTAAATCAATGGCATCTAGAGTATCATCGACCCAATTCCTTTTAACTTCAATTTTTTCTTTGATCCCATTCAAGAATCTCCACTCTGATCTTTGCTAATTCTTCCATAGCATGTTGGGTTCCTTTGAATTATTTTGGCACAATCCCCCTTTTTCAACCAGTTCATCACTAAGCTGAGTTATGTGGTCCATTTTGGGAAAAATTCCTCAAAGTAGAAGATTTCATTATCACATTGCTCAATTATTTCATCAATTTTATTAAGCCTATTCTTGAGTTCTTCATACTTTTCCCTAGCTTCTTCGATTGCTTATTTTCCCTTCTTTGTCAAATTTTTCAACCCATGTGTCTATGGCCTAAACCTTCTTAACAACCTTATCAATTTTTTCTATTCCTTCAGGGGTATTGACAGAGGTACTTGCTTGAGTATGACCAGACTTCCCAATTAATTATTGCAGACTAGAACTCAAAGCTTTGACCTATTCTTTCAATTTATTTTTTGTTATCCTATCCTCATCAACCTTTTGTAATAGGTCACTTACTGCCTCTGATACTCCCTATTTTAATTGATCTCTGAAGGATTTCCTAAAGAAATGATGAGTTGAAAAATGTAGTCACTAGTTGTTATATTGTCTTTGGTTTTTCCTTCATGAGGGATTGCTACTTCTAAATTTTTGGACCCCAATGAATCAAGTATGGGTCTTGGTAAGAACCCTATATTTTTGGAAGTTCTCCCCATTTTTGGAAAAGATAAAGTAGTGAGATCTATGGCCTGAATAAGAAGAATTTATTTTTCTTCATTTGAAATCAACTCCCAATCCATCCCTTTGCAATACTTGTCCCAAATTTTTTTTCTTGCAATTCTTGTTGGGGTTTCTTGGGGAAAACCACCAACTGCTTGAACATTTCTTATTCACCCTAGGTTAATGATTCTACTTACTTTTCACAATCTACTTCAATAGTCATTTCTTTTCTCTCACCCTGTCTATGGAAATTCCCTTGATTGTCTTCCTTCTTGGTCTTGAGCTTGGGATTGATCAAGTCTCTTTTAATTTACACTAGTAATTGGGATATGTTTTTTCCTTATTTCTCCAACTGATGCAATGTTAATTCAGCTTCTCCCCTAGGATTTTCTTGAACCGATATCTTTGCTTGTAGGTTCTCCTTTCCCTTCCAATAGTTCTACTTTCTTTGGAGACTATTGAGTTGACACCTTATCATCCTCTTTTTTGTTGATACCTCAGGTTGTGTCATGGTAGACTTCTCTCTTGATGCTAGTTCCCTATTCTCTCCCAAAAAATTGTACATCCATATCAACAATAATTTCATCCCTAGCAGTTGCATCTTGTGCCATCTCTGTTGTCTTTTCAACTACATATTTCCTTGTTTGACATGGCTCATCATCCTTAATGGCCTTTGACATTATGGGAAGAATATTATTTTACTAATATCTCTATATTTATACCCTTTTCACTAAGAAACTCTGGCTTATTTGACTCTAAAACCACTTGATCTGTAGAAGAAACTTTTGATGCTTGAATTTTGATTTCATTGGTTGACACATGAGTAATCTTTTCCATTTCTTCATTTATTTGAAGATTATTTACATGTTTTTTTTTTGTTCATCAATAGATATATCAAATGCATCCAATGTGGAGAATTCCTCACTAGTATCAACATCTATTATATCTTCCTGAGCCTTTGTTGACTCCTACGTAATTGTTCAAACAAGGGTATATTCACATCCTAGTATGTCAAGAGTTTCAAGGTGTTTTCATACCTTGACCCAAGATTTCACTATCTATTGGATTAAATGAGATATTTCCTTGGGTCATTTTCTCTTGAGTGTTTCCCATTATTACTCCTTCCGAAGGAAAAGGTGAGAATAAAGGCACTGATTGCCCCACCTATGGCATTGATGTTGCATGTCACACCTAAGAAACATCACTTCTTTCATTTTCGGGGGATCAATCACTACATCCCTATGCTTATGTTTCTTGGGTGTATGAGCACCTTCTCTCACCAAGATTGGCTCATAGACAATTTTGTTTTTCTTATGTGCCCTTTCAAACTTTTTAAGGTCTTGTGCTGCTCTTCATTCTTCTTTATGTGGCTTAGATTGTGAATGGCCACTTGTTATGGCCCCACTCATCAATTTATCAACACTATGGGGTTTTGGAAAATACTTGAAGGAACCATATGAGACCATACCCTTCCTTTTTCTTGAAGTGGTAATGCAAAGGTGATAGGAGCATTCTCCATAGATTTCAGAAGCATTTCCTCAGTCTTCTACCTTAGAGTAGATATAGAAGTACTAGTCCCACTAGTGGTGAAAAGTCCATTCATCTATAAGTTCTAAAGTAGGCCTTTTTGAAGGAAATTGAGGATATTTTCCTCCCAAGGGATCCATTCTATCAGCCCCTTCTCTCAAGGGAGGAATGTCATCTTTCAAATTTCCCAAATCCTGAAGTTATTGAGAATTCTTGTGTTTTGAACTGATAAATCAATGTTCTTCTGGGCTAACCAATTTATTGTTCTCCTCATTACATTAGTTATCAAGTATATGAATCATTTGATTCCTCTTCATTCCATTCTAAAGGGGCTATAGGTTGTCCCTCCACCTTTTGATCAAGATAATATTTACTCACTATATGTGGATCATCCACAATTCCCTCAGGGATAACAACAATCTTGAAATCTATAATTTGGGAAAGGGTCATTCTAGAGAAGTCTCTCAAGCTTGACTCTTCCTCATCTCTACAATTCATCCAATAGTCCTCAAATTGAGGCTCATGTTTGAAAGTATTTACAATATTGTTGAACACCCACTGATATCATAGTTGGCCCTTGCCTCAAACTTCTCCATCCCAAACCTTTTCATCTCATCTTCAATTAACCTAGATTTTATAATTGAAGGGCATGAGTACCTTCCAAACCTTGATGGGGAACTTAATGTTTTTCTTGTGTTTCCCAAAATTAATTTGTGAACCGGTGTCAATTGCCTTGCCAATTCACACAAGGCCATTTTATCATCTAAGTACTGGGAAATTTACATGGTTGACCTTCAAAACCACTAACCCTGATATATGTAAATTTCTTGTATTGAATGAAATAACATCCATATTCCATGATTACTTGTCTAGCCTCCTCAAGAGATCTTGTACTTACTCCCATTCTGGTTTGAATAAACATATGATTGGTGTAAAGAAGGCATCATTAACCAATCTTACATTTCCCCTCCAATTAACCAACTATAATTGGGGAAAATCTCATGCATTTGGCATTATTTAAATTCAGCACATGGAAAGAGGCAAGGAAATGCCTATGTCCTATGATATTATAAATCAAATAGGTCATCATGTAAAATTCCAATTCTGAAGTATCACCCATCTCTATTTTTTTCTTGCAAGTGCAACCATGTGACTATGAAGTGCCTCCACAATGAAATTTTCCCAACAAATGCTCCCTTTCCTTTCCAAAACTATCCACATGTAAGTGCACATCCATTCCTTGAACTCATTCATGGTCTCCAACCCAACCATTGACTTAACAATACAATAACATCCTCTGCTTCTTCAACAAATTGTGCCCTAACCAATCTTTTAGGGATTCGAGTGGTTTCCTTTTTCTCTACTAAGAGCCATTTAGTATTTATGAGCCTAGCATAATCCTTTTTATTTTCCTCATAATCTCGTAAGGCTAACTTAATACCCAAGGTTATTGGATTTATTATTAGGAAACTTGAGCATTATTTTGATAGATAGCATGCAGTGTCAAAGTCAACACTACATCACCACTTCCATCTAGTACTTCCCTCTTCTCTGGGTCATAATTCATAGCGCAAAGCCATACTAATTTTGGGAAATGTATTGAAGGTGGAATAACACCAGCTAAAGTGATATGACTATCTTGAATTCTTTCATAGATTCTCTCTTGTTAGGGCTATTCAATCTTTGAAGAAAATATTTTAAGTCGGCATTCATTAAGTTTGTGTCTGTGATTTTATCCAAATCACTAGTGATTCCAGACATGCAACCAAAAATGCAGATGACATGGTTTTCATCTTAAAAACCCTAGTTTTACTTCAAATTTCCTTTCCAATAAAATAAAAGTATAGGAGTTCCTTAGTTCTTACCAATTTTCCCATGAATACCTGAGCAATTCAACTTTGATTTGAAATATTTTTTGATCTCTAGTCCCAATTCGAGCTCCATGATCAATTTCATGTTGTTCCTTAATGAAAATTACTAACAATGGCATCCAGATCAAAAAAAAATGAAAAAAAGGATCAAGGCATTTGAATACTTTAAAAATCATCCTTGATTTGTGTGAAAATGCATTGATGGTGGTAGAAATTAATGTGTTGCATCATGGTCATCCATTTCACTTTTCCCAATTTTTAAATGTGAGCCATCCACGTGGAATAGCCTTATGCAAATATGGGCTCGGGGAAACTCTTTTCATTTTTTGCTTTGTGTTATAAACACATACACATTTTTAATTTATTTGACCGACTACCCACTTTTGAATTTCAATCTGAGCTTGACACATGGTCACATCTAAATGGTGGTGGAGTCATGGGCCTTTTTTCTAAAACTTTTTTCTCTTTTTCATTTGAGCCCAAAAATACCAATTTTCTCCGATGACCCACTTCCCCACTCCTTGCATAAGAAAGAGCCATGTGTCCTTTGTGGGCCTCGGAGATCTTCTTTAAACTTTTATACATTATTACCTTGGTGTGTGGAAATACAACTATGCCTGATTCCCCACATCCAACCTATTTGTGACAAGTGTACTTCCTCGAGGTGGAGTAAATTTTTGTTTGTGCATTTTCTGCATGAATATTTAGAGGAATATTCATCGGGCCTTGGGGCCTAATTTACATATTGTGAATGCTATAAAATGTTATAAGTTTGCAACTTAAACCCACCATACCAAACCAACTAGAACATGCCATGTATCATTGGGTGGTGGAACCAAAATAAAATTTTTAATATGATCAAGGAATAGTGCACATAGGTAATTTTTCTGATTTAAACTTGATTCATGATCATTTTTTGCAAAGGTTTTCAAAAAAACATGCCTAACATGATCCTCGACCAAAAAGAGGAAAAAAACAACCTACACACGGGAATTTCAAATGAATTTAATCATGACTGTAACTTTCAAACTCACACCTCTCATGGGAAATAGAAAACATAACAATTTTTGAAGGAATTATCCAAACAAAAAGGGGTGAGATTATTTTGAGCACCAACACACACCAGCTCTCGACTCGGGGATGGGCACTCCCTGTGGGTGCCACAAGAACCAAACACAACATAAATATAACAGACCACATGCCAAAATCATTGGGCTATGGATTCAAATAACATACACAGAGTCAAGTAAAAATGCACATCTCCCAAAAACATACCGAGAAACCAAGGCAACTGGTCACCACAAGACCAGAAAAAAAAAAAAAGAAACCAAAAAACACACAAAAAATGAAATAAAATAAAAAGACTATACACTATACATTGATGCATACCTTGATTTGGGAATCAGTCAAGAAAATGTTTCAGGTGCCTACCATTAATAGGAAACTCAAGTAATTCTCCATCCTAGATCCTTTAAGAAGAAAGTGTGTTCACCAATTCTGATATCAATGGAATAAGGGCCCATCCATAATGCATCAAATTTTCCATGCTTTCCTTTTTCTTCATGTCTTTTATCCCATAATAACACAAGATCTCCCACACTGAAAATTCTAGGAGTTACTTTTTTGTCAAATAATCTTTTAAGATTTTCCCTAAACTTCAAATGTCTCTAGTGGGATTCTCTTCTTTCTTCATCTAATTCAACAATCTGATTAATTCTTGCATCATAAGGGCTGACTTCTTTATCCTCAAGTTTCGAATGAATTGGTAAGAAGATAATTGCATGTGTAGGGGAAGAAGGGCCTAAAATCCATAGACTAATTCAAATGGGATTTTTCAGTGGCTCTTTTAGTAGTGATTCTATCTTCCCAAACAAAAACTTCAATTTCTCACCCCATCTTCTTTTATTAACCTCTAATGTCCATCTAATTATCTTTAACAAATTTTTTTTTTGCTTGATTCAGCCTTTTCCATTTCCCTGAGGGTTGTAATTAGATGCATATGTTAGGTTTATCCCATACTCTTGACACATGGCCACTAATGGTTTGGCTCAAAATCTCATGGCATTGTCAAGAAACTATTTTGGTAGGTACTCCAAACCTACAAATTATATGATTTAGGATAAAATCCATAACAATATGATGAGTTTTTTCTTAGTAGGGATAGCCTCAACCCACTTGGTGAAGTAATCAGTAGCCACCAATATCCATTTGTGGCCTGCACTTGAAGGATCTGATATCTCCCCAAAAAATCCATACCCCATTGTTTAAAAGGGGCTTCAATTGATATTGGTTGTAAAGGGAGAGCACTGAAGCTTTCATTCTTCCTGAAAATCATTGACAACTTTCACATTTTCTTACTAACAAGGTTGTATCTTTAAAAAGTGTGGGCCACCAATAACCACCCTCAAGATCTTGTGGGTAGTTACTCTTCCAAAAATCCCCCCACAAAACTCCTCCATGAAAATATGTAATTAATTTGGGAGCTTCATTTTCAACAATACATCTTAGGAGAACCCCTTTAGGATTCTTCCATGCCAATCCATAATCAGTGATGATGTACTTTTGGGAGGCTAACTTGAGTGACCTCTTTTGGTTTTTATCTAAATGTCCAGGACACTCCAAATTTCTAAGGTAAAATATGATGTCCTTGTACCATGCAGAACTGACTAATTTTTCATGAACATTCATATCTCCCTCCTCAACTTCATTTATCTCCATCACTTGCAGAGTTCTTTGCCATTAGATTTTCCAAGCCTAGACCTCTAACCAACTTAGTAGTCTGAATATCCATGTCATATTCTTGTAATTTGTTCACCCATCGACATATTTTACTTGAGATTTCCATTTTTGACAAGATGTCCTTGACCATGGTATGGGGAACATAAGTTGTGATTTTGGAACTTAAGATATATGGCCTAAAAAATTTTGTTTCTCTAACCAAGGAAAAGGCATGCTTCTCCATGATGGTGTATTTCAACTCATCCCCCTATAGTGCTTTACTAAAGAAATCAATTGGCCTTTCACTTCCCTCCTCATTTTTACAATAATATAGATGCAATGGTATTTTCAAAAGAAAAAGAAAACATTTGAAAATCCTTTTTTTGTAATCAAGAGCTACTAGGACAGGAGCATTCTTTAGTGCTTCCTTGATTCTAGTAAAATCTTGGATAGAGCTTCCTCCTCCCATTTGATAATTTGATCCTTTCTTTAGCATACTTGTGATAGGGATGGTCATCTCAATGAAATTAGAAATGAATCTCCTGATGAATTTTATCTGACCAAAGAAAGATTGAATTCCTTTCTTAGTTTTGGGAATAGGAACTTTTCCAATAGCTTCCACTCTTTCAGGATCAATCATGACCCCTTCCTTAGATACAATGTGCCCCAATAGATTTTCTTTTTGAACCCCAAAGTGGCATTTCTTAGGGTTCAATGAGATTCCATACTCTCTACATCTTAACAACATTTCTCCAAATGTTGCAAGTGATCACTCTTCTTTCTTGAAAACATTGTTACATCATCCTGATATACAACAATAAAATCATTTATGTACCCTGAGAATGCTACATCCATGGCTCTTTGAAATGTAGCTCCAACATTCATCTAGGCCAAATGGCATTCTCACATACACATAAGTACCCCATGGAGTGGTGAAAGTAAGTTTTAATTCTTTCTGATTGTTTTACTACCACTTGGTTATATCCCGAGAATCCATCTAGAGTAGACAACAACTCAGAGCCAATAACCAACTACAACATGTTATCCATATTAGGAAAGGGATAATTGTCTTTGATTGAGGCCTTATTCAAATTCCTAAATTCCACACACAATCTTATATCTCCATTTTTCTTTCGAACTGGCACTAGGTTTTCCACCCATGAAGAATATCTTGTGGGTTGTATGATGCCTCCATCCCTTATTTTTTTAATTCCTCTTGCATTTTGAGGGAAATAAGTGGATTGATTGCATTTTTTTTTCCTAAATGGTTTTGGCATTAGGTTCTAATGGTATCTCATGTTGGAAAATATCCTCCCTATATGCCTTCAATTTTGAATATGACCATGCCAAGAAATCCTAGTACCTTTTTAACAACTGGACATATGACTACTTTTCTTCTTTACTAGGTCACTTCCTAGCCATATTTTTCTAGGTTTACCATCAGTCCCCAAGTTGTGTTCCTCCACATCTCTTGAAGCTGACATATGTCTATTAACAATGTGGTCAACATTATCAAAGTTTGACTCTAATGCAACCAAACCTCTTGGAATGGTATTGGTTTTTAATTGAATAATGTCTTTTCCAAATAGAGTCTCTTTACCATCATAAACACAAACCATTGGTTCCCAGTCCATATTTTGATTTGTAAATTCTCCTTCATTTTGTAAAAACCTCTAAACCTAGGCATCATCTTCAAAAACCTGCCAATGTTTGACATTGTCAGGGACATGATGGTCTTATCAACACTTCTATATCATACTCACAGTAAGGAGACATTGTACAATTTTCAAATCTAGATCCCAATACTACCAACTTTTCTCTACAGTAGTATTTTACTTTCTGTCATGGTATATTATGTTGAAAGAATCAAACATTTCAATAAAATCCCAAACTGCATGCTTATATTGTTTCATTCTTTGATTTTTGGTTGCATACAATTTCCTAACTTGCTTGACTACCAATTTTGAATCTCCCTTAACAATAATGTCCCTAATACCATACCTCCAAGAAATCCTTAAACCCAAAAGTAGTGCTTCATATTCTATAATATTGTTAGTGCACTCAAATATGAGTTTAAAGGAAAAACTGAATACCTCTTGATTTGGAGATATTAGGACAACACCAACACCATTCCCAAATTTAGAACAAGCTCCATCAAACATCAAAATCCAAGGAGAACCAATTTTCTCAGACAATTTACACTTATCAATGCTATGCTCTTTAAAATCTGCATAGCCCACAAAATTATCAACATCTACATCTATATATAATACTTCATAAGAAGCATTGTTAGGGTCTTCAATCAGATGTAACATATTTTTCTCACCATACAATTTTACAAGGATTCCTTCTACTGGTATGGTTGCATATGACATATCCATTGTACACACTCCCCCCACACTAGCACCCACTTTCTTGACAACAACATTCCCCACTTGGCCGGACAATCCACAATAACTACATTCATGGTTAAGCATTTTCCAAGTAAGCTGCCAATTGCACTATCAACCCTTTAACATATCCAATCACAACACCTCCCTTGAATCCATAGTAGTGCATTTTCCAAAAAGTTGTTGTCACTTTGATATTCAATTCATTCATTACCTCAAGAGGCATCACATTACATGAGGCCCCTGAATCGAACATGAAGTTGTGCACTAACTTGTCTTTGATGATTAAAGTAGTATAGAAAGGATCAACATCAAGTTGAGATTCAACAAGAGAAGTACCCAGATATACCTCAAGTGATTCTCCCAACTCTTCCAATTGCTTGTGGTACTTATCTGCAATGATAGGGGAATATCCACATTATTCACATTTTTTTTTGGATTATTACCTCCTCTTTAAATCCCAAATATTCAAATGCCCTTTTTCTATGCTCAGGGATCCTAAGAAATTCAAACAATAGGCACAATGACTTTGATCTGACTCAAAATCTGGGCTATATCACAGGGGATGTATTTGGGTAAAATTGTATTGGGAGGAGATTTATGGCCCCTTCTGGTGGTGTGAGAGTCTTTATGGCTTGGGCATGAGCTGGGGTACAAGTTTTACTTAGAGTGACTAGGCCTTTGCTAAGTGTATCCTTTTTAGGGGTTCCTTTGGGATATTAGTGAGAAGTGGATTTTTTTGGCTTGGCTTGTGGCCCTCCCCTTTGACAACTCTACTTTTGGTATTGTATTCCTTTTCCTGAGAAACTATTGCATTCATCAAAAGTTGTATGTCTTCCTTAGAAGGAATTCCCCATCATATTTCTTAATCATTAAAGCTCTCAAATATTCAAATTCATGATTAGGTAAATAAAAATCTTGCACCATATCAACTTCAATATCATCATTAGGAGGAAGAGGTGATACATGGTGAATGCAATCCCAAAAATTTCTATAGTCCTAGCACTTATCACTCAGTTGAAGTGGCTCCTTGTTGTGGATTTTTAGGGAACTCCATCATACATACATCACCATAAGTTTCATCATCTTGTCTCTTCAACTTCCTTATTTAGATCACAAGGGGGATGTGGTAAGAAACACTTGTCACACCAATCAATAACATGGTATTCTTCTACCATAGAAACCCTAGTAGTCAAAGGATCAGGGACCAACTATATTTTCTCTAGGTTGTGGTTGTTTATTTCCTTGATCCCATGGGCCCTTTTCCTCTTTCATCTACTCTTGTGATCACCTCTAGGATGATTTCCAAATCTATCTTGGCCTGTGGTTTGTGTTGACCTTGAGAACTTTTTCCTATTCCCTTTTCTTCTCTAGAAAGCTTATAGGATATTTCTTTAACTCTCCAGCCAAAGTCTTCACAACCTCTTCAGATCCACTACCTTGCTTGACTGAGGTCTATCAAGATTAATCAATTTGATACCCTCCCTCTTAGGGGTTTTCAACTACCTTAATATTTTTTTCAATTTGCAAGGCCATTGTGAAATCCTTCCTTAAAGTTCTAGGGTTCTTATCCCTCAAATAATAAGCAACTTTCTTGTCAAAAGCATCAGAATACTTAATTAGGAAGGACTCATCACTAGGCCTCAAAATTATGGGTAGCCTATTTAAAGTCTTATTGAATCTGGTATTAAAGTCTTGGAAAGACTCATTGGGATTATTTTTTATATTCTCAAACTTAGATAAGAGGAACCTTGGGTCTGTCTTATCCCCATATTGTAATATGAAAGCATTCTTCATCTCATTCCATGAATCTATTGAGTTGTCTGGAAAATATTTATACCAATCACATGTGCATCTTCTTCAAGAGTGTGAATGAATAGCTTTACATATACATCTTCATATTCTATTTCAAAATCCTCCATCATATTAACAAAGAGTCTCAGATGTTGATCACCAATGATGACATTATTCCCTTGAAATTTGGGTAACCTATTTCTTACATCTTGTGGTACAACATTAGGATGCCCAACCATGCCTCTAAAATTTATTGGTCCAAACATGTTGACAAAAAAAAGGAGGTCTAGGTGGAGGATGAGCCATGTTATTTTGAGAGGTGATCCTATAGGAGGATTAAAATGGTGTGGGACAAGGGATATTTGGGATACATGCATATGATCTTCAAAGTAAATATCCTCCAGTGACTCATTGGTTTCACAAAAAAACCCTATTAGTCTTGAGTGATAAAGGAAAGAAATGAGGGACACCTATTCCAGATACAAATGATGGCCCTTCACCAGTTGGAGTATTTAAATTTACATGAGGACTATTTGATTTTGAACTATTTGAAGATGTAGGATAATCCTCAACTATAGGTTGATCACCTTCCATGACTGGTACTACCTTCTCTCTTGACTCTTGATCCCCCAACACTTTCCAGACTTGTCTCTTATTTGGGTTTGTTTTCCCAAGCTCTGGAAACAACCTTCTAGTAGGATATTTGTTAAAGAAATACCTTCTTCCTTCCATCTTTACAAATATTAACAAAAAATATCAATTGACAAAGCTTAAGACACTGGCATTTACCAAAAATTTCAAACCAAAATGGAGTCGCCACCAAGGATTTTCACCTTAGATGTGTTAAAAAACTATAAATGACTTGTCAAGTGCCTATCAATACTCAATTTCTATAAATATTGATAGATGATCATCCTTTGTCAATATTTATCACTAGCAAATACAAATCTAGTGCAACATTCACTTAAACTAGGAAATATTATGCAATGAACTTTTGATCTTGCTCAATCTTTACAAAATTTAACAAAGGATGACGTTTAAAAACAACTTATATTTACATCTAAACATGTAAGAAACATTACCAGAGGTCAATATTCATATGTATTTTTACAAAAATCCTAAAAAAAAAGTGCCATATTGGTGTTGGTACCCAAATCATCCTCCCTTTGTAGTCAAGCAACATCAACTAAATGTTTAGAGGATGATAGATCTAGATCAATGTCATTTTGTAGAGGGGAAGGATCTCATCATCTCTTTTCACTCAAGCTTGGAGGAGTTAGGTAGCACCATGTTGAGGGTATGACCTACCCTCCTACTTTAGGCTCTTCCTTTAGCCAGGGTGAGAGGACCCATTATGTAGTCTATAATTGTGAGAGGGGTGGATGTATCAACAATATTTGGCACTCTTTTGTGGAATAATTGAGAAACAACTTTGGGAAGACATGGTCAATTCAACAAAGGCTAACTCTCATGAGTTGTCACTTCTAGAAAAGTGCATACTCTTCTAAACAAAGCTTAGACTACTAAAGACAAGTAAGGAACCAACTTGCTTTAGCATTTTTTTTGGCTTTAATGAGGAAAGCATGGGAAATTATGGTAGGATTAGTTGGTTTTGATGTATTTGATTTGGGGAATTAAATAGGATAAAGTTGATTATACCAAATTTCATAAACTTCAACAAATGTTGGGAAATCTACCAAATGCAAGAAAAACAAACCTCAAATAGTTCACAATGATCCTTCAACTAGAAGATGTATGCTCATGGAAACCCAAGAACACATGGTTTCACACAATATTTAAAGATTCAAACACAAAGGCTCATGTTGAAGATTTAATAAAACATCAGAGATTCACAATTTTTCATGCCTAAGATACACTCGAAGGCTTACAAGAAACATTTAACAAAATGGTGACATAGTGATTTTAAAATTGTTTATTACACAAATGAAATGAAATCTCTTCTCAACAGTGCAATTGCAATTTCCAAAATGCTACCAGAATGATAAAGTTATGTGTGACTTAAAGGATCCCTAAAATAAGATTGCAATGGGAACATGAATAACTATTTTATAGTACATCACCTTGATGGAAGATACAACAATGCTCATGATTAACACAATTAATTCAAGGCTCATCAAATTTATCAACAAGGGAAAGTAGATCTATAGTCTCAATGCTTTGTCAATGGTTGGACACTTGCAACCATCTTGACATGACTAAATTTGAAGGCTCAAAGAAAGTAACAGGTTTCTCTCGATAAGTTCTTGGGAAAATGGTTTTCTCTCAGCTCTCTCTTTTCTTCAAACAATTCTCAAAAAATTTTAACCCCCCCTTGCTATGTGATCATTTTCATCACTTTTATACCATTCTACTCACTCATTAACTTTCTAAATTTCCCCCAAAAGCATGAATATTCTAGGAATATTCCCTTTACAACATACATTTTAAACCATGTTATTCTTTTGAAAATGCTTTTTTTTTTTTCCAAGTGTAAGAAATATGAGCCTTTTTCAATTTTTTTTGTTTGTGCATGATTGGGATACCAAGTCACCACTTTTGGAAGATTATTTAATCATTATTTTCACATAGTGATTGGATAATCACTTTTGATGACCTTTGAGCACTTAGGTGATTTTGATATGACAAATATACTCTTATCTACTTCCAAGAATCCATCTTGGGTGTTGTGCACTTCATTTCACGTCTTATTGGCCTAATCATCACACATGGTTCTTGTCAAATCATATTGATTCATTGGTTCTTCTCATTCCTAATTCCTTTCAACTCTTAAATTTTCTTTGTGTGAGATGAGAAAAATATTCTTTCATCTAATGGGAAATATTTCTCTCAATCAAATCAATATGCACCCTTCTTACTATAAAACTTGGCTCTACCCTTTCACCATTATGCATTTATTTTCCTATCTTGAAGATAAAGAACTTTTTTCATAATTCTTATCAGCAAAATGGTAAAGGTGCTTGTGGAAAATAGTCTGAAAGAGATTTCTTCAAGAGGATTTAAACCAAATTTTTGACTTACATGGTCCGGATGAAGCATTTTTAGAGATTTATTTGATATAGCATGTCCAGGGGATACTAGAGTGCCTTTGACTTATCGACAAGTTTGGCTTGCACTCCTCCTGAGGCTGATCAGAATCAGTCTTGTCTTCTCATCAGCCTTTCAATCCATGTATTTTCATATTTTTTGGTGGGAACACGAAAAATCTCTAAAGACCTAAAGAAATTCTTGGATTGAAAGGAGGCCTCAAGTGTCTGGGAAAACTGATTTTTAGTGTCCCTTTTTATGTGATGAAGAATTTTGTTGAAGGAGATCCCTAAGGAATCCTATGTGTTGTATGAAAAGTCTTCCATTGATATGGTGCCCACCATTTCTCACAAAATAATTGAACTAGAGAAGAGGATTATTTCTCTGGAAAAGGGGGGAAGCCTAGAAGAACATGTGCAATCAAAACCACTCACAATACCAGTACCAACTTTAGGTAAGAGAAGGGGTGAGTCAAGCTCCCAACCCCAATTATAATTTTTGATGGAGAAGAGGAGACATCCTTTGTTCTCTCACCACTCTAGAGTGGAAATTTATTTCTGCTAGGGACAATAGGGGGTAGGTTTTTTTTCCATTTGGTCATCCACTCATTTAGTGCATTGTGCTCCTTTTCAGAGCATGAATTTTGGGACCTCATCCAGTTCCTTCTCCAAGAGAATGCCCACCCCACACAAGGAGATGGGAATATGAATCTAGCTCAAGACCTGTAATCTCCACCCAACCCCCTAGGTGTAGTTCTTTCTCTTCCAATCACTCCAGATGTTCCCTCTCAATTATTCCTAGTAAGTCTACCCTTCACAAGGGGAAAGGGAAAAAAACATTCTTCACATAGGTGGTTTGGATCTTCTAGACTAGGTATCTTCCTATCAAAAAGAAAATTGAGCTAGAAAAGATATGAATAGTCCCAAATGACTCTTGAGTCATTGATGGACATGGGGATGTCCGGGATCTAGCAAGGTCCATTATATTTGTCCAGACAACACAGGCTCAAGTGAATTCATGTTGAGGAAGAACAAACTATTGAGAAAACTCCTCCACTAGGGGGAAATTTCAAAAAGAAGGAATAAAGGACATCTTGAACATTGTCTTTCCTTTGGTGTTTTTACTTTTGAACATGTACACAAACCTTCTTTTTCATGGGTTGGGGCCCCTATAGAACCCCATTTTTTTCCTTTTTAACATGTAGAAAGCACAAAATCATCTCAATAGTTTATATGCTTTCACAAATGTACATAAAATTTCATCCAAGCCATATAAAAACTAATGCATTATACCAAATTACAATTGATATTGGAAAAGAAATGAATTTCAAAGTAACATTCATCCTTTATGAAACAAAAATATCAAATAAAACATCAGTTAGAAAATAAATATGGAAAGAAAGTATAATTTTAAGAACAACAAGCCTAAGCTTGTTCATCATCTCTTATGTTTGCACCCTTTTCTTCTTCAGTTTCCATTCTTCTTCTTTTTCTTCTGGAAACCTCACCACATATGCATCATATCTTTGAAAAATATCATTGATTTCATCTTCATCTGGTCTTGTATGGTGTTGAAAGATTAATGTTTTTTCTGGTTATTGCATCCACACAGTGACCCATTTTTTTCTTATATTCTAGTGGCCTAGCTTTTAACTCTGTGATTTTTTTTCAATCTTCCTCATTGTTTTAATGACTTCATAAGAAAATATCTTTTCTGGATATTCTTCTCAAAAGAGCTGAACAAGAAATCAATCTTTAGATCACCATAGCTCTTTTTGAATTTTTCAAAGACCATATCTTCAAGTTTTAAATCAATGGCATCTAGAGTATCATCGACCCAATTCCTTTTAACTTCAATTTTTCTTTGATCCCATTCAAAATCTCCACTCTGATCTTTTTTAATTCTTCCATAGCATGTTGAGTTCCTTTGAATTATTTTTTGGCACAATCCCCTCTTTTTCAACTAGTTCATCACTAAGTTGAGTTATGCGGTCCATTTTGGGAAAAATTCCCTCAAAGTAGAAGATTTCATTATCACATTGCTCAATTATTTCATCAATTTCGTTAAGCCTATTCTTGAGTTCTTCATACTTTTCTTTGGCTTCTTCAATTTCTTCTTTTCCCTTCTTTTGTCAAACTTTTTGACCCATGTGTCTATGGCCTGAACCTTCTTAACAACCTTATCAATTTTTTCTATTCCTTCAGGGGTATTAATAGAGGTACTTGCTTGAGTTTGACCAAACTACCCAATTAATTGTTACAGACTAGAACTCAAAGGCTTTGACTGTTCTTTCAATTGATTTTTTGTTATCCTATCCTCATCAACCTTTTGTAATAGGTCACTTACTACCTCTGATACTCCCTATTTTAATTGATCTCTCAAAGGATTTCCTAAAGAAATGAGTTGAACATTGTAGTCACTAGTTGTTATATTGTCTCTGGTTTTTCCTTCATGAGGGATTGCTACTTCTAAATTTTTGGACCCCAGTGAATCAAGTATGGGTCTTGGTAAGAACCCTAGATTTTTTTTGGAAGTTCTCCCATTTTTGGAAAAGATAAAGTAGTGAGATCTATGGCCTGAATAGGAAGAATTTATTTTTCTTCATTTGAAATCAACTCCCAATCCATCCCTTTGCAAGACTTGTCCCAAATTTTGTTTCTTGCAATTCTTGTTGGGGTTTCTTGGGGAAAACCACCAACTACTTGAACATTTCTTGTTCACCTTGGGTTAATGATTCTACCTTATTTTCACAATCTACTTCAATAGTCATTTTTTTCTCTCTCACCTATGTACTAGAAATTCCTCGATTTCTTCCTTCTTGGTCTTGAGCTTGGGATTGATCAGTCTCTTTTTATTTACACTAGTAATTGGGATATGTTTCTTTCCTTATTTCTCCAACTGATGTAATGTTAAATTCATCTTCTCCCCTAGGAGTTTCTTGAAATGATATCTTTCTTGCAGGTTCTCCTTTCCCTTCCAATAGTTCTACTTTCTTTGGAGACTATTGAGTTGACACCTTATCATCCTCTTTTTTTGTTGATACCTCAGGTTGTGTCATGGTGGACTTCTCTCCTGATGTTAGTTCCTATTCTCACCCAAAAATTGTACATCCATATCAGCAATAATTTCATCCCTAGTAGTTGCATCTTGTGTAATCTTTGTTGTCTTTTCAACTACATATTTCCTTGTTTGACATGGCTCATTATCCTTAGTGGATTTGACATTATGGGAAGAATATTATTTTACTAATATCTCTATATTTATACCCTTTTCACTAAGAAAACTTTGGCTTATTTGACTCTGAAACCATTTGATGTAGAAGAAACTTTGATGCTTGAATTCTTGATTTCATTGGTTGACACATGAGTAATATTTTCCATTTCTTCATTTATTTGAAGATTATTTACATGTTTTTGTTTTTTCATCAATAGATATATCAAATGCATCAATGTGGAGAATTCTTGCCAGTATCAACATCTATTATATCTTCTGAGCCTTTGTTGACTCCTACAATTGTTCAAACAAGGGTATATTCACATCCTCAAGTTGTTCATAGTTTTAGGTGTTTTCATACCTTGATCCAAGATTTCACTATCTATTGGATTAAATGAGATATTTCCTTGGGTCATTTTCTCTTGAGTGTTTCCCATTATTACTCCTTCCGAAGGAAAAGGTGAGAATAAAGGCACTGATTCCCACCTATGGCATGATGATGTTGCATACATGTCACACCTGAGAAACATCACTTCTTTCATGTTTTGGGGATCAATCACTACATCCCTATGCTTATGTTTCTTGGGTGTATGAGCACCTTCTCTCACCAAGATTGGCTCATAGACAATTTTGTGTTTCTTATGTGCCCTTTCAAACTTTTTAAGGTTTGTGTCACTCTTCATTCTTCTTTATGTGGCTTAGATTGTGAATGGCCACTTGTTATGGCCCCACTCATCAATTTATCAACACTATGGGGTTTTGGAAAAATACCTAAAGGAACCATATGAGATGTCATACCCTTCCCTTTTTCTTGAAGTGGTAATGCAAAGGTGATAGGAGCATTCTCCATAGATTTTAGAAGCATTTCCTCAGTCTTTTGCCTTAGAGAAGATATAGAAGTACCAGTCCCACTAGTGGTTGAAGTCCATTCATCTATAAGTTCTGAAGTAGGCATTTTTGAAGGAAATTGAGGAGATTTTCCTCCCAAGGGATCCATTTTATCAGCCCCTTCTCTCAGGGGAGGAATGTCATCTTTCAAATTTCCCAAATCCCTGAAGTTATTGAGAATTCTTGTGTTTTGAACTGATAAATCAATGTTCTTTTAGGCTAACCAATTTATTGTTCTCCTCATTACATCAGTTATCCGAGTATATGAATCATCTGATTCCTCTTCATTCTAGTCTAAAGGGGATATAGGTTGTCCCTCCACCTTTTGATCAAGATAATATTTACTCACTATATGTGGATCATCCACACAATTCCCCAGGGATAAAACAATCTTGAAATCTATAATTTGGGTAAGGGTCATTCTAGAGAAGTCTCTTAGCCTGACCTCTTCCTCATCTCTACAATTCATCCAATAGTCCTCAAATTGAGGCTCATGTTGAAATTATTTGTAATATTGTTGAACACCCACCTGATATCATAGTTGGCCCTTGCCTCAAACTTCTCCATCCCAAACCTTTTCATCTCATCTTCAATTAACCTAGATTTTATAATTGAAGGGCAGGAGTACCTTCCAACCTTGATGGGAACTTAATGTTTGTCTTGTGTTTCCCAACAATTAATTTATGAACCGGTGTCAATTGCCTGCCAATTCACACAAGGCCATTTTATCATCTAAGTACCTGGGTAATTTACATGGTTGACCTTCAAAACCACTAACCCTTGATATATGTAAATTTCTTGTACTAAATGAAATAGCATCGTATTCCATGATTACTTGTCTATCCTCCTTAGAGATCTTGTACTACTCCCATTCTAGTTTGAATAAACATATGATTGGTGCAAAGAAGGCATCATTAACCAATCTTACATTTCCCTCCAATTAACCAACTATAATTGGGGGAAAATCTCATGCATTTGGCATTATTTAAAGTCAGCATGTGGCAAGAGGCCAGGGAAACACCTATGTCCTATGATATTATAAATCAAATAGGTCATCATGTAAAATTCCAATTTTGAAGTATCACCCATCTCTATTTTTTCTTGTCAGTGCAACCATGTGGTTATGAAGTGCTTCCACAATGAAATTTTCCCAGAAAATGCTCCCTTTCCTTTCCAAAACTATCCACATGTAAGTGCACATCCATTCCTTGAACTCATTCATGGTCTCAACCCAGCCATTTGACTTAACAATATAATAACATCCTCTGCTTCTTCAACAAATTGTGCCCTAACCAATCTTTTAGGGATTGAGTGGTTACCTTTTCTCTATTAAGAGCCATTTAGTATTTATGAGCCTAGCATAATCCTTTTTATTTTCCTCATAATCTGTAAGGCTAAACTAATACCCAAGGTTATTGGATTTCTTATTATAAGAAACTTGAGCATTATTTTGATAGCTGTAGGCATCAAATTCAACACTACATCACCACTTCCATCTAGTACTTCCCTCTTTTTTGGGTCATAATTCATAGTGCAAAGCCATACTAATTCTGGGAAATGTATTGAAGGTGGAATAACACTAGCTAAAGTGATATGACTATCTTGAATTGACTTTCATAGATTCTCTTGTTAGGGCTATTCAATCTTTGAAGAAAATATTTTAAGTCAATGGCATTCATTAAGTCCGTGTCTGTGATTTTATCCAAATCACTAGTGATTTCGGACACAACCAAAAACATAGATGACATGGTTTTCATCTTAAAAACCCTAGTTTTACTTCAAATTTCCTTGCCAATAAAAGAAAAGTATGGGAGTTCCTTAGTTCTTACCAATTTTCCCATGAATTCTTGAGAAATTCAACTTGATTGAAATATTTTTGATCTCTAGTCCCCAATTCGAGCTCCACATGATCAATTTCACATTGTTCCTTAATGAAAATTACTAACAATGGCATCCAAGATCTCAAAAAATGATAAAAAAGGATCAAGGCATTTGAATACTTCAAAAATCATCCTTGATTTGTGTGAAAATGCATTGATGGTGGTAGAAATTAATGTGTTGCATCATGGTCATCCATTTCACTTTTCCCAATTTTTAAATGTGAGCCATCCACATGGAATAGCCTTATGCAAATGTGGGCTTGGGGAGATTCTTTGCACTTTTTCTTTGTGTTATAAACACATACACATTTAACCATTTGACCTTGACTACCACTTTTGAATTTCATCCTGAGCTTGACACATGGTCACATCTAAATGATAGTGGAGCTATGGGCCTTTTTGAAACTTTGTTCTCTTTTTCATTTGAGCCCAAAAATACCAATTTTCTCCGATGACCCGCTTCCCACTCCTTGCATAAGAAAGAGCCATGTGTCCTTTGCGGGCCTTGGGAGCTTCTTTGAAACCTTTATACTTTATTACCTTGGTGTGTGAAAATACAACTATGCCCATGATTCCCCACATCCAGCCTATTTGTGACAAGTGTACTTCCTCGGAGGTAGAGTAAATTTTTGTTTGTGCATCTTGACTGTGAATATTCAGAGGAATATTCATGGGCCTTGGGGCCTAATTTTCACATTGTGAATGTTATAGAATGTTATAATTTTGTAACTTAAACCCGCCATACCACAACCAATTGGAACATGCCACGTATCATTGGGGGTGAGAAACCAAATACAAAATTTTAATATGATCAAGGAATAGTGCACATAGGTAATTTTTCTGATTTAAACCTGATTCATGATCAATTTTTGCAAAGGTTTTCAACAACAACATGCCTAAGCCTAACATGATCCTCTAAAAAAAAGAGGAAAAAAAACCTACACATGGGAATTTCAAATGAATTTAATCATGATCACACCTCTCATGTTATCATGACTATTTGAGGGAAAAAAAAACATAACAATTCAAGAAAGGAATTGGGAGCCTAAGAAATATTATTGAAGTATTTTAGTTTTTATGAGTTTTATAGGCATTTTTCAAGTATTTCTAATATTTAATGATGTGTAAGTAGATATTTTATTTTCTCATAAGGTTATTAAAGATGATCATGAGTCAAAAGGATACTTTCTCCTTGAGAAGTTTGTTTTTTATCACCACAAGTTGTCTAGGTATGCACATTGGATTATGTGTCTTTGGGTCATATGTCATGTGTATCAAGGAGTGTTGGTGTATTTCAAAGAAATTTTGAAGATGTGTTGATTCATCAAATATGAAAACTTGGTTAGATCATCATCACTATGTGGTCTCTACAAGTGTTCTTAAAGGTTGACAAGTGAAAACCAAGGTGATACTAAGTATGAAAATAATATTCATGATTCTAAATCAAGGAAAATGGTGGTCGGGGTGATATAAGGTGTTGATACAATGGTATTTACCAAGTTAGATCTCTTGAAAACTAAATTTTGGCATTTTACAAGCCTCTCTTCCCTAACTTTGCTTTGATAGTTCTTATTTAGTAGTATAGAAGGAATGTTTAATTTGAAGGTGAAAATGGTGTATTCTAGGGGTAAATTATTGTTCAAATATTATTTACTTGGTGTACTTCAAGATGAATGTGGTATCATAACTTGAAGTTACTTAGATTCTTGGGAATCTATGATAGAGTTTAGTTGGACAGTGAATGTGTTATGAAGACCTGATTGAGGAGATGTAACTTGCAAACTGGATGTGTTTTTCCTTGGTATGTATCTTCAAGGTCCTTGGAGGATTTTAAATGGAAAAATGGGTTTCCATAAGGATAGATGTGATATTTATCATTTCAAGGGCTAGTAGGCTAAAGTCATGCATTGTAGTAGTGAAAATTTGGTGTAGTGATCTTGTAATGATTCTCATACCTTATATGTCATGAATAAAGCATATGAAACCTTTGAATGGGTTCTAAAATATGTTCAAGGATAAAGAGTGTAATGTTTTTGTAATTATGCACTCTTCGATCCCTGAAGACTATTCTTGAGCATGTATGTACTAGCTTACACATGTAGGTGAATTCTAGTATGATATGAGTCTTCCAAATTGGTATGTGTGAGTGTAGATGGGATTGAAATTATGTTAATGATTATATAAGCATGGTCTATATGAATATCTTCCTCGAATGTGGGTTCACAATGAAAGTTGGTATGAGATAATCCATAACTGTGTTGATGAAGATGTGATAAAAGATACAACAATGATTGACAATTTTGTCTCATTCTTGATGAAGTTAAAGTACTATTGCACATGGGTATCTAGTGGTGTACATGTCATTAGGAGTTTTGAGTTAAAAACATGATCTCAGGTACTTCCAAATGCTTGTTCATGAAAAATGATAACCAAGGATAGTAAGAATAAGGTCACAGTGAACTTAGGGGTTAATATTATGCATCTAGAAGTGCGGGGTAGGTGTGGAAGGAAAATTGTGGTGTTTTCATAGATGAAAAAATTATTACAAGTTCATCCATGGTATGTTAAGGTTCCTTCAACTTATCTACAGGATCTATAAAAGTGTATGCTATCTTAGAAGCAAGATAAATTTAAGCCTAGTTGACTTGGTATGAAGAGGGTGTTTGATGTTTGTTTCTCAAAGATAGTAAGTAAAGGGTTCAATGCTATAGTATTCCAAAGATGTTTCCATAAGTGAGAATGATCTGATAAATTTAATGTTGGTGAGTTAAGTAGCTCTCATCCTCATTTATATGATCTAGAAAGTGGATGTCAGTTTAAAGATTCAAATGTGTGTCTTGTTGATTGGAATTGGTGATCTTTCTCCATCGTCACACCCAAAAGGCCTATAGGTGATAATTAGTTGTTGTAAAAGATTCTAAAGGATACAAATGGCTAGTATTTATAGGTGTAGTACATATATTTTATTTTTGAAGGTGCTATAGGTGAACTCATGTGCTAGAAAGGGATTTTCTTGACTACTTGAAGCTAGTTTTGGAGGTAAGGATGTTGCTTTGATGGTTGTCATGATACAAAATATGTATAAGATTCTTCTACATGTATACATGGTGTGTATGACTAAGATCAATCAAGGGGATCATAAATGTATGGTTATTGAAGGTGGTTTGATGATTTCAAGGCATACATGATATTATGTGGGTGTTTTCTTCATCGTTCAGTTGGTTTTTGGTTTAGGAATGAATTATCTCATCTAATATGACTGTCAAGAACTAAGGATGTACTTTAGAATTGGGCTTAAATGTTTGTAGTTATCTCAAGCCAAATAAGAAAGGTAAGAGGATTGAATTTTTCCTTTCTAGTGGATTTTTATAGTATTATTCTAGGGGGGAGTTGTGGTATGTCTTGTCATAGTATGAATTATTCTCAAAAGCATGTCAAAGTTTGTCTTAAAACCACTGATGAGCTTGAACAAGGATCCTAGTCCTAGTGTGACATGGGGAGCAAGATTTAGTTTTGTCAAGTCAATGTGTTTTCTTTGAAAATTTATGTAGACTCAATAATGAAGGTATGGTGGAACATTTTTATCTTGTGAATCATTTTTGGGGTGTTCTTGAGATGATTTATTCATGTACATTTATGACATAGTGGCTTCTTGGAGGTGAAAACATAGTTTTGGTGAGAAATGACAATTTTTTCATGCTTAGAAGGTGGATGATGGTATTTTGACACTAAGAAAAAGTATGATGGTTCTTTATTCATGGTCTATTGGTATGTTTAGATGATTCATGTGCTTTTTTGAGGGGGAGCATGGTGTTTCTATGCTTGAACAAAGGATAAAAATGAGGTTTGAGTGAAATTTTGAGTTTTTGAGCTTGTTTGAGATATTTGGTTAATGTTTCTAGCCAAGTCATGACAATAAACATATAAAGAAGATGAAGAACATGTTGTTATAGTAATCCTTTTTCAATAATGTAAAAAGGGGGAGAATTTTAGGTGGTTTTACATCTACAACAAAGGGGAGATTATTGACATGATGTTGCATAGATGTTGACATTGATTCAAAACCTAATTAATGAAAAATTGGATGATGAAGTAGGGCTAAAGAATTTTGAGGATGATTATGAAATGATGATTCATAGGTATTCATGATGATATTAGTTGATTTAGTGAGGATAAATTAGTCTCACAAGACTAATCAAGTGACCTAGCTATCCTAGGTGATGGTGCATGGTGGTATGAGCTTCTTGGTAGATTGAGAAGCATGTTAAAATGATGGAGAAAAATTTTGGAGATTTTTTCGGAACTCATATGAGCTTCAAGGATCAGATACAAGTTGGTGACCATGATTCAGGTGCTCATCTAGACTAGGTATGGCTGTTAGATTGTCTGAGGATGAGTTATGAAGCTTTATGAGACCACAAATGCATGTATTCAATTGTATTATGATATATCAAGTATGTGAGGATCATCTGGAGTGTTTTCATGATGATTTATAGTATTCTTTTAGTTGACCCTAGCCTTCACAATGTAAAACCCTACGGGCTAGCTATTAAAATTAGATAGGATGTTGTAACTATTGAGAGTTATTTGTCATATGATGATGATTGGAGATGTTATTATGGTGTCTCATGATGTTGTACAAAAAAATTTTAGGTTGTCATGATGAGTAATTTTCATGTTATGTTAGTATTTGTGAAACATGGTAAAGAAGAAGGGTATTTACAACTTGAATTCACCCTTTTGATGTTCACCTTAAATTTTGTGATTTGCATGGGAGATTGTGGATTTTAAGGATGTTTCTAAATTGAGTCTAGAAGGTTTCAAAAAAATAATTAATCTATTTCATTGTCAATTTTTATGAACGAATGTTAAGAAGGTAAACAACTCATTATGTGTTTGAAACCCTAGCTTGAAAGCGAGTTTGAGAGATTTGCTTCCTAAGTGGATTGTTTTGCTTGATATGCTTAGATGATGATTGTAACATGTAGATAAATCCTTAATATTTCTAGAAAGATATGGTAGATCTTATCATGATGAGTGGACCCCACTCAAATAGGTTAGTTTTTGAAGAGTTTTTGGGACAATATTGTCCAAAGGAGTTGCAAAATAAATGACCATTATTAATGCTCATAATTTTTTAATATATGGTGATATTGATAGATGGTCAAATATGCTTCATTTAAGTTGACTAGTCAAAGGGAAGTTATAAGTAGTCTTTAGTAAAGTTGACATTACAAGAGATAAAAAATGATTTAGGAGGTCATTCCAGCTTTTTTTGAACTATAATTGAGAGATATTTCTAGTGATATAAGGTTTTATCATGATGATGTTTTTGATATGGTTTCATAGTTAGTTTTTGGACAAGAATAATTTTGCCTTTTCAGGTCATAACTGATTTTTCTGAAAAATTGAGTTTTTGGTGCATGAAATCGATAGGGCCATGAATGTAATTTGGTTCTTGAGACTATAATCAATATAAATATAAGGCCCTATTATGAATATCTGGTTCAGGGGTGTAAATCCTAGTGTTAATTCCTTATATTTTATGACATATTTGTTCTTTGTAGTTCATGTCATGATGTTTCTCTTCTTATTAAATTCTTGGGTATAAGGATATGACAGTCATGTGATTTTACATGAATATTCACTTCTCTAAAAATAATCCTCTAACAATGGAAAGATATTATCAAAATGCTAACATAAAATAGGGTCTCGGTGCCCATGCGTACCTCAAGTGAGTGCCCAATGCCCTCTAGGTGATAAGTAGGCATGTATGGGGTTAGAAGTTAGTAGATGGGTAAAAATGACTACATATTGGTTACTTTTCAGGATCTCCTTTTTAAGTTGTTGTGAGAATGATGCGTGATGATAGAGCGCTTGACCTTGGACAGTGTTGAAGTATGGTTTAAGAGTATAGAGGATGATTTTTCTCAGAGATTTAGTATTGGACCTGAGTTTGATGCATGTAGATGGGTAGAAGAACACCTATATCATGAGCTATATGAGACATTGTGTGAATGGATTTCCACTTATGTGTCTAGATCAATTTGGTACTATATATCTCACATTTTGACCCAAGAGGAATATTAGAGGTTACAGGATGGTGATCTAAATTGGATGTGTGTTGTTCATCATTGGTTCAAGAGAGTACTAACAAGTTATACCTTGGAATACACTATTTATATGTATTCTTGTCATGAGGTTGCTGATTTTGAGTTGTTAAAGGAACCTAGAGGATCTTTTTCGCATGTTATTCCTTTATCCATATATATCTTACTCATTATGATAAGTTTTGAAGATGAGGAAGCTAGTGTGGAGGAAGATGGAAGACCTTGTAGATGAAAATGAGAGAGAGAAAAGACAACTCAAGTATAGTGAGTCTTGTGAAAGGGAGTTAGCTAGACACCACAAGGTTACAAGAGTGATGGATCTAAGGAGATAGACATTTCAAGAAGAAATTGACTTTGACGCAAAGGACATGGAGCCTGAGCAGTCTATGCTACCACATCTTAGAAAGAATGGGAGGGAGAACACGTTAACTTCTAATTAGAATTTTTCACTTGGAGAAAGCAGAGCCATTAGCACACATCTGAATCCACCTAGTGACTAACCCTTGGTGCTTAGTCTTCTAAATCAAGAGATAAGTATTGTTAACCCAGTTGGTGTTAGTGGGAGTGACTGATGTACACCTAGGAGATATAATTTCTCATTTGGTACATCTATGGATATAAAATAATTTCATGTGTTTGGAGGAATATTATATGGAGCAGCGTTTGGGAAAAGTGTGAGTACACAAATTTTGTGTATCAAATCTTAAAGCAATGCAACAAATAGATACAGTAGTTGTGAAATATCAAAAACTATTGTTGTGAAGTTCGGTGGGATGTTGGGAATGCTAGGCACGACTACTTGAGCCCATTACTTGCTATAGGATGTGGATCTAGTGGTATAGGAGTTGGAGGACTGGTGAACTGGCAGATTTAGAGGATGCGGTGGGTCGGCGGGGATAGGATCTAGTGGATCTGGTGGTGGAGGTAACACTGGAGGAAATCAAGGTTTTGGATTAGGCATAAAAGGACCTCAACCTCCTCAGTAAGTTTTTTTAAGATGTCTTTGCACCTACCAGACTACATAGGTGTTAAATATGCCGTAAAGCATGTACACAAGTGTGAACTACTATGGTGTGCAAAGGGGATCACTACCCTAGAGTGTAAGGAAAGTCGGTTTTAACAATGTTGTAAGGATGTGCGCATAGTTTGAATGGAAAGTATGACCCCCATCAGACAGTGGTAGATTACACCATGCTTTGGAATGCTTTCTTGGCTGAATTTCATATCTCTAAGTTTGAACAGAAGAGCATCAACACACTGAAGGAGATCCAATAAGCAATGGTAGAGAGTGTGTTGGAATATGACACATATTTTAAAACTCTCTTATCAAATATGTCCTATGATATTCACCCATTTTAGTATTCTAGTTGTTTTTTGGAGGATTGATAACATTGATTAGGAGAGTTATTTCACATAAGACTTTCACAGACCCATGTGAGGCCTTGGAGGCTACCCTATGTGTTGAGGTTGTTGGAAGCATGGATACCAGTGTTAGTCCCTTTCATGAGGCTCAAATTTCTACAATGGTGAAGAAAATGAAGAAGCTATCTACACACTCGGCACATGAAATTTGTTATGGTCTGTGGGGCACAAATTATGAGATAAAGGGGAATACAAAGGACATTTTCCCCCAGAGATTAGTACATGCCAGGATGATGGACTATGAAATTTTCCATGGAGATCATGATGCAAGTGGATTCCCATTACTGCAACGTGTAATCCGTAAGACTGTGTCTTGTTATTGCAAAATTTACACCTCTACTACTCACGACACCAAGGATTGTAGATTGATTGACATGATACATGATGCCATATATATTGGTGTGTGACAGACTAACCTCGTGAATAATTATAGGATGATAGTCATCACTATGAAGGGTGCACGAGATGGAGGGGCATGTGGAAGAGGTTTCCAAGGAGGATTTTATGGTAGTGGTAACCACGAGAGGGAGAAGTGAGTTCTTACATGGAACCTATTAAAATTTTGGGTCTATGGAGCACTATAAACACAAATTCCCAGACATGTTACAATGCTCTTAGTGTGGAAAAAAAACATAAGTATGAGGAGTGTTTAGATCTATTTGAACATAAGATATAGAAACACTAGAAAGAAAAAGGCACTGCGGTGGTAAGCATGAGGAAGGCTGATTCATAATGAATTCCATGGGTGGCGCATGGGTTGGAACTAGATCATGTACTAGTTATAATGTGATATGAGGATGTATGTGTTATGGAAGTACCAAGGAAAATGCCGCTAGTTATTATAGAAGAGGTGGTGCATGAAAAATATCTAGATCCTATTCATCAGAAAGAAGTATATCAAGAAACCATGGATGTGATTGAAACCAACAAGGAGAGATCCGATTGCTCTGAAATAGTATTCAAGATAGTTAGAGTAAAGGAAGAATGTTGAGGCTCCACGAGAAAGATCTGGATGAGGTCGAGAGAAGTATACAAGATGTTGAGGAAAGAGAGTATCATCCCCTTGCTTTAGGAGAGTATTTATGGGAGAAGGTACTATGCGCGGAGTAGAGAATGAAAGGTAGGTTACGCATGCTAACCTTCCTCCCCACAACCCCGATTATGACATGGAGATTACCTTGAATTTTTTGTTAGATGGGTGGCTTCGAGAAATATCTTGATTGACATGGGCATGGAAGTCAACGTTCTCACTTTAGATGTAGGGCATCAAATGGGAAGGCCCCCATTAAAACCATCTTCAAATGTGTTTTATATGGATAACAAGACCAAGGAAATGCCCATTGGTATCTTAAAGGATGTTATTATCACTATCCAAGGGGTGAACTTCACTAGGTATTTTGAGGTCTTAGCACTAGTCAAGGTGGATAACTTTCCAAAGCATTGCTTAGACGCCCTTAGTGTTATAAGAATAATGTTGACCTAAGGTTCAAAAAGGGATACATAAGCTTTGAGAACAAGCAAGAGCAGGTCATCATCCCCTTAAAATATGGGACTTCAAAACTCTATACTAAGCCCTTGGGAGAAGAATTTATTGATAGGATCTATGAACACTCTATCGGGGACCTAGAGGTGATCCACCCTACGAGAGGAGTTATTTAGTTTGAAGATGCTCAATCCATGAGTGATATAACTAGTGTGGCATGTGACAATTGGATGCACAAGACTTATGATTTAATTGGGTGAAAGCTAAGAGGATCTATGATAAGGGTAACGAAGGAATGCTTAGTCAAGCACCTAGGAGGAAGAAGTTACAAAGTTATTCGGAGAAGCCAACCTTGAGGATTTATTATGAGAAATGGAGGCTCAGTTGAAAAATGAGATCAAAAGAAGAGGGATTCTCAGCTATAACTTGCTTGGGACCATAGTGCATTGGTGGGTGACACATCACAAAAATACTTCTAGAGTTACGTGAAGTGAGAATTGTGTTCTCTGTTAGGTTTTCTTGAAGTAATACACCCACTATAATACAAGACTACCATGGGAAGGAACCCACCTTATTTCACATCAAAACATGTGAGAAAGCATGGATGGAAGGTGTAGAGGCCTTACAACCTTATTTATGGGTGTATAAGTTGTATTCCACTATACTGAGGTTTTACACATGCATGGTATATTCACTCCGAGATGCGTCGTTAGAAAAGAAAATTATACGAGTTCATGGCTGACCTCCTTCAAGTTTTCAAGTATCGAGTACCAAACAATCAATGGATAGGGTGTTGTACATCATTAAATGCATTATGATGGGAGATAGTTCCATGGAAGAAGATAGAATAATGGATTTATTAGGTGAACATGGATTGGAACCACACTTCGATGAGGAAGAGTCGGAATTGATGCAGCTTGAGCGTGCATGCATGGAGAAAGAGAAAGGAAAGATGGTCTATATGATAGATGGAAAAGATATGCGAGTTTCGATGCTAACCATCCGAAGGTACACATAAATTTATTGATAGTGATAATGAGACAACATGCACCTACTAAGATCCCTTGAAAAAAATGAGGTTAAAATTGTAAAGAAACGAAATCTAAGAGGCCACTATTAGAGACTATTGGTTAGAGAAGGAGCTTTCGAAGATCATTGAGCTATTGTGCAAGTTTTATGACTTATTTACACATGGATACCATGATCTTAAATTCATTCACCACTCCTTGGGAAAAATGAAAATCAGGTTAAACGAGGGTGTGCACTGATCGGAAGAAGCGTTATCAAATGAATTTGAATATACGTGTCAAAGTAAAGGAGGAGATAAACAAGATGATCTCTTCGAGGAATCATTGAAGTTGTGGAGGAATCAAAATTGGTAAGGCCCATGGTCATCAGTAATAAAAAGGATGGAAGGATAAGGATATGTGTTTATTAAGGGACTGAATGTAGTATGTGTCATTAACCCTTTTCAACCCCCTTCACTTTGAAGAAATCCTAGAAGGAGTTGCTTTGGGCACAAGATCTATTCCTTCATTTGATGGATTCTTAGGATACCATCAAGTTATAATTTCTAAAGAATAATAAGAAAATACAACTTTCGCCATTGAATGGGGAATTTTTCCTATCTGATCATGCCGTTTGGACTTAAAAATGTGCTGTTATATTTTCACGCATTATGGTCAAGGAATTTCAAGATTGTATCCATAAGTTTCTAAAAGTCTACCTTGATGATTTGATAGTATATGGACTAGTGAAAGACCATTGTGAAAATTTGAGACTGATGTTTGAGAGATGTCAGAAGTTGAGGATATCCCTCAATATTAATTTTTTTTTTGCTACTTCATTTGGGACCTTGTTGGGGCATATTATATGTCAAGAAGGTTTGTTGGTGGATCCCTCAAAAGTTTTTGTTATTTTGGGATTGAGGAGCCTACAAGTCAAAGCACATCCCATGATTCCTTGGGCATATAGGGTACTACCAAAAGTTTATCAAGGGGTATGCCAAGATCACCATGCCATTGGAGAAGTTACTAAAACAAAAAGTGCATTTTTCACTAGGGAGAGACACAACATAAGGCATTAGATACGTTAAATGATAAGCTCATCACTACACCCATATTAGGTTTTCCTTCTTGGCATAAGCCATTCCATGTACATGTTAACACCTCATGGATGGAAATTGGGGTAGTTCTAGCTCAACCTGAAGAAGGAATTTTTGACCACCCCTTGTGTTTTGCGAGAAACAAATCAACACTAGCGAGAACATAACTACACCCCTATTGAGTGTGAAGCACTATCAATGATCTACGACCTTTATATATGTTCAATAAATATCTGCTGGTAACAACCTTCATATTTTACACGAGATCACATGACATTAGAGTACTTGGTAAACATTCCCCTTTTCAAGGGGACATATGTCGGTGGGTCTTGTTCTTTCAGGAGTTTGAGTTTACTGATTCTTTGTAAAATGAGGAAAGAGTAACTTAGGGCTTGACCATTTGTCAAGGATTGACTCGGGGATGACATGTAGAGCATTGATGATACAATGATAGATGCATAGATATTTAGACTATGATGCACACCCTCTAAATTGAAATTACTTGTAGAATTCTGATTAAGAGAAATAATAGAACACCAAATAACACAATATTTTAGAATAATGATCTCAATATGCAATTAGAATAGCTTTTCCACTTCGAGGGGCAACCTCACAACCATATAATAAGACTCAAATTCTCAAATGATAATGAAATACTACCTATAATCCCCTATATATCCTATTCATATGCTATGGCCATCACCAAGGCCGACCTATTAAGCATGAGAAAGTATAAATGATATAATAAAATGATATGGTAAGCCACAAGTCGGCTACTCATATCCTAATAGAAATAATAGGTTAAGGGTGTAGCATGCCCTTCCCCTTCAAACCAACATTGTCCTCAATGTTGAATAATCCTAGATGTTTCTACAGAAAACCTTCATCCTCCTAGGTGGCATCTTCTATGCTCAGATTCTTCCACTTGATCAGATATTCCTTAATGTCTCTAGTTCTTAGCCTCTTAGTACGTGTTTGTAGAATCTTCTCTAGCTCCAAAATGATTCTTCCTTCCTCGTCAAGTTTTGGTAACTCTGTCTGGGCTTCAAATTTTTGTCCAATAACCTTCTTTAGGCATGAAACATGGAATATTGGGTGTATGTGTGAAGATGGAGGCAACTCTAGTTTATAAGCAACACTA